>JAHRHZ010000251.1:4993639-5006088 GCA_024137785.1 Ginglymostoma cirratum
CCTGAGTTATGCCTGTCTCTTTGTGGGGTATGTGGAACATTCCTTGTTCCAGTCCTATTCCAGCACCCACTCACAACTCTTTCCCTGATAGATCAATGATATCATCGGTGCTGCTTCTCTCTCTCATTGAGAATTGGAAATGCTCATTGATTTCACATCCAATTTCCACCTTGCCCTCATTTTCACCTGGTCTACCTCTGACTCCTCCCTTTCCTTCCTTGACATCTCGGTTTCCATTTCTGGGATAGGCTGGCCACAAACATCCACTATAAACCCAGTGACTCCCACAGCTGCCTGGACTATACATCCTCGCACCTTGCTTCCTGTAACGACTCCATTACATTCTCTCTGTTCCCTCCGTCTCCGTCGTATATGTTCAAATGAGGTCAACTGCAACAAGGGGGTCTCTGAAATGTCCACCTTCTTCTTCAACTGAGGATTCCCCAGCATCGTTGTCAACAGGGCCCTCAACCAGGTCTGACCCATCTCCCACACTCCGCCCCTCACCCCTTCTCTTCCCTCCCGCAACAGCAACAGGGTTCCCCTTCTTACCTACCATCCCACCAGCATCTACATCCAGAAGATTATCAGATGTTTTTTCTGCCATCTCCAGCGAATTGCCACCGTCAGATACATAAGACCATAAGACATAGGAGTTGAAGTAAGGCCATTCGGCCCATCGAGTCCACTCCACCATTTAATCATGGCTGATGGGCATTTCAACTCCACTTACCCGCACTCTCCCCGTAGCCCTTGATTCCTTGCGAGATCAAGAATTTATCAATCTCTGCCTTGAAGACATTCAACGTCCCGGCCTCCACTGCGCTCCGTGGCAATGAATTCCACAGGCCCACCACTCTCTGGCTGAAGAAATGTCTCCTCATTTCCATTCTAAATTGACCCCCTCTAATTCTAAGGCTGTGCCCACGGGTCCTCGTATCCCCACCTAACGGAAACAACTTCCCAGCGTCCACCCTTTCAAAGCCATGCATTATCTTGTAAGTTTCTATTAGATCTCCCCTCAACCTTCTAAACTCTAATGAATACAATCCCAGGATCCTCAGCCGTTCATCGTATGTTAGGCCTACCATTCTAGGGATCATCCGTGTGAATCTCCGCTGGACACGCTCCAGTGCCAGTATGTCCTTCCTGAGGTGTGGGGCCCAAAATTGGACACAGTATTCTTAATGGGGCTCCCCTCCCCTCCCTTGTCTGCCTTCCGTAGGGACCATTCCCTCTGGGATACCCTGGGCAACTCTTCCTTCACTCCCCACACCCCTCCGCAGTCCCACAGCACCTTCCCCTGTAACTGTCAAAAGTGTAACACCTGCCCATTTACCTCCTCCTTCCTCAGTTTCCAAGGGCCCACACATACTTTCAGGTGAAGCAGTCCTTTATCTGCATTTTGCACAATCTACTCTACTGCATTCG
This sequence comes from Ginglymostoma cirratum, assembly GCA_024137785.1. Lineage (NCBI taxonomy): Eukaryota > Metazoa > Chordata > Chondrichthyes > Orectolobiformes > Ginglymostomatidae > Ginglymostoma > Ginglymostoma cirratum. The sequence goes on from JAHRHZ010000251.1 coordinate 4,995,071, forward strand.
CTACTCACAATGTGGTCTAATCTACACTGGGGAAACGAAGCATAGGCTGGGTGACCACTTTGCAGAATATCTACATCCTGCCTGCAAAAAAGACCCTGAGCTTCCAGTTGCCTGCCACTTTAACACACCACCCTGCTCCCTGGCCACCATCTCTTCTCAGGCCTGCTGTAGTGTTCCAGCGAAGCTCAATGCGAGGTGGAAGAACAACACCCTATTTTCCACTTGGGGACCCTGCAGCCCTACGGACTCAATACTGAATTCAATAATTTTAGGGCCTGAACTCTCTCATATCCTAGCCCCTTACCCCGCACACCAGACCTTGTTATCACATAGTCTACCATTACACACTACCTATTGTTCGTCACCAACAGTCCCCAAGCTATTCACCTTGTCGGCTAGATTGTTATCAATTCCTTTGTCTGACCAGCTGTTCATTTCTCTCTTTGGGCTCTATCCCCACCTATCATTTACTTCTGAACACCTCAACCCCTCTTATCTTCTGCATTTAAACTGACATGTTCCTGTCTACCATCAGTTCAGAGGAAGGGTCACCAGACCCAAAACATTAACTCTGATTTTTTTCTCACAGGTGCTGCCAGACCTACGGAGCTTTTCCAGCATCTTCTGTTTTTGTTCATAACAACATTGGGCCTCACCTCACCTAGTTGTTACTTTTTCTGCTTTGCAAGTATCAATTGCAATGATAAAAATTGAATAGACCTTGTTCTGTTTGGAACAGTTTGTTTTCCTCTCCAATTTTCTCATATTCTATAAAAGACATTTATTTTTGGGATTTAGTTCTATATATTGGGTGTCATCTGCTATATAAGGATACAGCATTGCTGCCTCACAGCACAAGGGAACCGGTTCGATTCCAGCCTTGGTTGTCTTACTGTAGGAAGTTTGCACATTTTCTGAAGTCTATGTGGGTTTCCGCTGGGTGCTCTGGTTTCCTCCCACAGTCCAAAGATACACAGGTTAGGTGGATTGGTTGTGCTAAATTGCCCTGTAGAGTCCAGGGTAGGCTATGTGGATTAGCCATGGTAAATGCGGGGATAGAGTGAGAGGGCTGGATCTGGCTGCACTCTTCACAATGCAGACTCCATGGACCAAACAGCCTCTATCACGCACCAATCACACTTCAATTAATACACAATTAAATCAAAATGACAGAGCCAGATTACTAGGCTTTCTTGAATGAAGGAAAGAGAGATTTTATTACCTTCTAAATGCCTAAAAAAATGCAACCAAACACACACACAGACACAGGTAATAAGCTTAAGAACAAAAGGGGATAGCAGTCGACAGAGACAGGGCAGTAATGGCAATCATAGTTTAAAGTCCTTCACGTGCTTGAGTTATGAGAATGTGTAGCTGTTCTTGGTTTGTCAACCATTGTGCAGGTTGAAGATATTCTTGAGCTCTTGGTGAACGGTTGTCTTACTTCACTGGGCACTGGCTTTTTATCAGAGATACAAGCAGAGAGACAGGAAGCATCTTCCCAGCTCGCGCTCATTCTTTTTTCTGCACTGCTACTGAAATATTGTTCTGTTGTGGACTCATGTCTGACATGATTGTGCTTTCAAATTGAATGGTCAGAAGGTGATTTCCAATCCAATGTGTAACATTTAAAGGGTGTGAATCAAGCAAGAGATACAGTTATGAGTTCCAGTGCCTTTTATAATAATATTGATTTCAGCTCAGACTGATCTTTTTATTTGTTACAGAGATAATAGGAACTGCCGATGCTGGAGAATCAAAGATAAAACATTGTGGAGCTGGATGAACACGGCAGGCCAAGCAGCATCAGAGGAGCAGGAAAGTTGACGTTTCAGGTCGAGACCCTTCTTCAGAAATGGGGGAGGGGAAGGGGATTCTGAAATAAATAGGGAGAGAGGGGAAGGCGGATAGAAGATGGATAAAGGAGAAGATAGGTTGAGAGGAGACAGACAGGTCAAAGAGGCGGGGTGAGAACCAGTGAAAGTGAATGTAGGTGGGGATTTAGGTGGGGGATAGGTCAGTGCAGGGAGGACGGACAGGTCAAGGAGGCGGGATGAGGTTAGTGTGTAGGAGATGGGGGTGGGGCTTGAGGTGGGAGGAATGGTTAGGGAGGTGGGGACGAGCTGGGCTGGTTTTGGGATGTCGTTGGGGGAGGGGAGATTTTGAAGCTTGTGAAGTCCACATTGGTACCCTTGGGTTGCAGGGTTCCCAAGCGAAATATGAGATGCTGTTCCTGCAGCTTTCGGGTGGCATCATTGTGGCAGTGCAGGAGGCCCAGGATGGACATGTCGTCCAAGGAGTCAGGGTTGCGAGTTGAAATGGTTTGCGACTGGGAGGTGTAGTTGCTTGTTGCGAACTGAGCGTAGGTGTTCCGCAAAGCGGTCCTCAAACCTCCGCTTGGTTTCCCCGATGTAGAGGAGGCCACAACAGGAACAGCGGATACAGTATACCACATTAGCAAGTGTGCAGGTGAACATCTGTTTGATGTGGAAGGTCTTCTTGGGGCCTGGGATGGGGGGTGAGGTGTAGGGGCAGGTGTAGCATTTGCTTCGGTTGCAGGGAAAAGTGCCAGGGGGGGTCGAGCTGGAGGGGAGTGTGGAGCGGACAAGGGAGTCAAGGAGAGAGTGGTTCCTCCGGAAAGCACATAACGGTGGGGAGGGAAAAATGTCATTAGTAGTGGGGTCAGATTGCAGATGGCGGAAATGTCGGAGGATGATGCGTTGGATTCGGAGGTTGGTGGGCTGGTACGTGAGGACGAGAGGGATTCTGTTTTGGTTATTATAGCAGGTAGGGGGTGTGGGGGATGAGTTGCGGGAAATGCGGGAGACAAGGTCAAGGGCGTTTTCGATCACTGTGGAGGGGAAGTTGCGGTCCTTGAAAAACGAGGCCATCTGGGATGTTCGGGAGTGGAATGCCTCATCTCGGGAGCGGATGCGGCGGAGGCGAAGGAATTGGGAATAGGGGATGGCCTTTTTACAGGAAGGTGGGTGGGAGGAGGTGTATTCTAGGTAGTTGTGGGAGTCAGTAGGCTCAAAATGGATATCGGTTTCCAGGTGGAGGCCAGAGATGGAGACAGAGAGGTTCAGGAAGGAGAGAGAGGTATTAGAGATGGTCCAGGTAAACTTAAGGTTGGGGTGGAAGGTGTTGGTGAAGTGGATGAACTGTTTGAGCTCCTCGTGGGAGCACGAGGCAGCGCCAAAACGGTCATCAATGTAACGGAGGAAGAGATGGGGGATAGGACCAGTGTAGTTTCGGAAGAGGGATTGTTCCACGTATCCTACAAAGAGGCAGGCATAGCTTGGGCCCATGCGGGGGCCCATGGCCATCCCTTTGTCTGTAGGAAGTGGGAGGAATTGAAAGAGAAGTTGTTGAGTGTGAGGACGAGTTCAGCTAAGCGGATGAGGGTGTCGGTGGAGAGGACTGGTCGGGCCTGCGGGACAGGAAGAAGCGGAGGGCCTTTAGGCCATCAGCATGGGGAATGCAGGTGTGTAGGGACTGGATGTCCATGGTAAAAATGAGATGTTGGGGACCGGGGAATTGGAAGTTCTGGAGGAGGTGAAGAGCGTGGGTGGTGTCACGGACGTAGGTAGGGAGTTCCTGGACCAAGGGGGAGAAAATGGTCCCCAACATCTCATTTTTACCATGGACATCCAGTCCCTATACACCTGCATATACCGCAGGCCCGACCAGTCTACCTCCACTGACACCCTCATCCGCTTAGCTGAACTCGTCCTCACACTCAACAACTTCTCTTTCAATTCCTCCCACTTCCTACAGACAAAGGGATGGCCATGGGCCCAAGCTATGCCTGCCTCTTTGTAGGATACGTGGAACAATCCCTCTTCCGAAACTACACTGGTCCTATCCCCCATCTCTTCCTCCGTTACATTGATGACCGTTTTGGCGCTGCCTCGTGCTCCCACGAGGAGCTCAAACAGTTCATCCACTTCACCAACACCTTCCACCCCAACCTTAAGTTTACCTGGACCATCTCTAATACCTCTCTCTCCTTCCTGAACCTCTCTGTCTCCATCTCTGGCCTCCACCTGGAAACCGATATCCATTTTGAGCCTACTGACTCCCACAACTACCTAGAATACACCTCCTCCCACCCACCTTCCTGTAAAAAGGCCATCCCCTATTCCCAATTCCTTCGCCTCCGCCGCATCCGCTCCCGAGATGAGGCATTCCACTCCCGAACATCCCAGATGGCCTCGTTTTTCAAGGACCGCAACTTCCCCTCCACAGTGATCGAAAACGCCCTTGACCTTGTCTCCCGCATTTCCCGCAACTCATCCCCCACACCCCCTACCTGCTATAATAACCAAAACAGAATCCCTCTCGTCCTCACGTACCAGCCCACCAACCTCCGAATCCAACGCATCATCCTCCGACATTTCCGCCATCTGCAATCTGACCCCACTACTAATGACATTTTTCCCTCCCCACCATTATGTGCTTTCCGGAGGGACCACTCTCTCCTTGACTCCCTTGTCCGCTCCACACTGCCCTCCAGCTCGACCCCCCCTGGCACTTTTCCCTGCAACCGAAGCAAATGCTACACCTGCCCCTACACCTCACCCCCCATCCCAGGCCCCAAGAAGACCTTCCACATCAAACAGATGTTCACCTGCACACCTGCTAATGTGGTATACTGTATCCGCTGTTCCTGTTGTGGCCTCCTCTACATCGGGGAAACCAAGCGGAGGTTTGAGGACCGCTTTGCGGAACACCTACGCTCAGTTCGCAACAAGCAACTACACCTCCCAGTCGCAAACCATTTCAACTCGCCCCCCTGACTCCTTGGACGACATGTCCATCCTGGGCCTCCTGCACTGCCACAATGATGCCACCCGAAAGCTGCAGGAACAGCATCTCATATTTCGCTTGGGAACCCTGCAACCCAAGGGTACCAATGTGGACTTCACAAGCTTCAAAATCTCCCCTCCCCCAACGACATCCCAAAACCAGCCCAGCTCGTCCCCACCTCCCTAACCATTCCTCCCACCTCAAGCCCCACCCCCCTCTCCTACACACTAACCTCATCCCGCCTCCTTGACCTGTCCGTCCTCCCTGCACTGACCTATCCCCCACCTAAATCCCCACCTACATTCACCTTCACTGGCTCCATCCCCGCCTCTTTGACCTGTCTGTCTCCTCTCAACCTATCTTCTCCTTTATCCATCTTCTATCCACCTCCCCCTCTTTCCCTATTTATTTCAGAATCCCCTTCCCCTCCCCCATTTCTGAAGAAGGGTCTCGATCCGAAACATCAACTTTCCTGCTCCTCTGATGCTGCTCAGCCTGCTGTGTTCATCCAGCTCCACAACGTTTTGATCTTTTTATTTGACAGTTTCCTGAACTAGATTCAAACTGCTCTAGTGATTACAGCAGTCTTTTTAGGTCAGTATTTGTCCTTTTTATAAGAAGCTCTAAGATATGCTTTTATACATATATAAAGAGCAAGTAGGTAGCCAGGGAGAGCACTGGCCCACTCAAGGAGAGGAAAGAGAATTTATGTGTGGAGCCAGAGGAAATGGGTGAGGTATTAAATGAGTACTTTGTGTCAGTATTCACCATAGAGAAGGACTTGGTGGATGATAAGTCTGGGGAAGGTTGTGTAGATAGTTTGGGTCATGTTGAGATCAAAAGGGAAGAGGTATTCGGGGGTTGACAAACCTTAAGGTGGACAAGTCCCCAGGGCCTGATGGGATATACCCAAGAATACTGCAAGGGAGGAAATTGCTGCGGTTTTGGGGGAAACCTTTCTATCCTCACTGGCTACAGGAGAGGTCTCAGAGGATTGGAGAACAGCCAATGTTGTTGCTATGTTTAAGAAGGGCGGTAAGGATAATCCAGCTAACTATAGGCAGGTGAAGATTACGTCTGTGTTAGGGAAATTATTGGACAGGATTCTTCGAGATGACAGGATTTACTCCCACTTGGAAATGAGTGGCATATTAGCAAGAGACAACATGGTTTGTGAAGGGGAGGTCATGTCTCACAAACTTGATTGAGTTTTTAGAGGAAGAGATGAAGATGATCAATGAGGGTGGAGCAGTGGATGCTGTCTACATGGACTTCAGTAAGGCCTTTGACAAGGATCCTCATGGCAGGCTGATACAGAAGATAAGGTCACACAGGGTCAGAGTTGGGCTTACAAGATGGATAAAAAAAGTAACTGGCTCAGTCATAGAAGACAGAGGGTAGCAGTGGAAGGGTGTGTTTCTGAATGGAGGGCTGTGACTAGTGGCGTTCCTCAGGGATCAGCATGGGACCTTTGCTTTTTGTAATATATATAAATGATCTGGAGGAAAATGTAACTGGTCTGATTAGTAAGTTTGCCGATGACAATAAAATTGGTGGAATTGCGGATAGCGATGAGGACCATCAAAGGATACAGCTGGATATAGATCGGTTGGTGACTTGGGCAGAGAGATGGCAGATGGAGTTTAATTAGGAAAAATGTGAGGTAATGCATTTTGAAAGGTCTAATCCAGATGGAAAAATAGACAGTAAACGGCACAACCCTTAAGAGTACTGATAGGCAGATGGATCTGGGTGTACTGGTACACAGGTCACTGAAAGTGGCAACGCAAATGGAGAAGGTCGTCAACAAGGCATATGGCATGTTTGTCTTCACCGGCCAGGGCACCGAGTTTAAAAATTGTCAGGTAATGTTGCAGCTCTACAGAACCTTAGTTAGACCGCATTTGGAATATTGCGTTCAATCCTGGTTGCCACACTACCAGAAGGATGTGATGGCTTTGGAGAGGGTACAGGAAAGATTTACCAGGGTGTTGCCTGGTATGGAGGGCAGTAGCTATGAGGAGAGGTTGTAGAAACTTGGGTTGTTCCCCCTGGAATGACTGAGGTTGAGGGGCAACTCGATAGAGGTCCACAAGATTATGAAGGACATGGACAGATTGGACAGTCAGAAACTTTTTCCCAGGGTGGAAGAGTCAGTTACCAAGGGCCATGGGTTTAAGGTGCGAGAGGCAATGTTTAAAGGTGATGTACGAGGCAAGTTGTTTACACAGAGGGTGATGGGTGCATGGAACTCGCTGCCGGGGGTGGTAGTGGAAGCAGATACTATAGTTACGTTTAAAGGGCGTCTTGGCAAATACATGAATAGGATGGGAATAGAGGGATATGGTACCCAGAAGGGTAGGGGGTTTAAGTTGTGATGGGCAGCATGTCAGTGCAGGCTTTGAGGGCCGAAGGGCCTGTTCCTGTGCTGTAATTTTCTTTGTTTCTTTGTTTGTTTGTTTACAACTTAGATCTTAGATTTTGAAATATGATGATGGAAGTTGAAAATCAATAGAACACGCTTTCCATTATTATAGCACCTCTCCATCAAGAAGAACGGACATAAACAAGATTTTCCTTTTATGTTTACAGGAGTGGTCTGTTACAAAGTCAATATGAAAGAATGATGTAAACATTGTGATGATAGTACACCACATTCTTCATCCAATCTCTTTGACCTAACCTCAGTTCAAAACCTGCTTTGGCGGCCATATGCCCAAGTCTTAATCCATCATTGCCCAAATCTATTAACCATATATAGGGTTCAGGGATTTTTACAAATGTGTTCACAAGAAATCTGGTGGGTGGTAATATGAAGCTTTCCTCCTGTAGCCAACATTTCCTCTAATTTTTCTTTCCAGCTGAGTGAGCCTCCATGGTCTGAGTGTCACAGTGATTTCTGGAACTGGATGTTATGCCAATTGCCATGCATGGAACTTTGACTTTGCTGCATACAAGTGCAATTGCACAGCTTAAAGAAAATGTTACTGTAGGGCGTCTGGAGTTGCAGGCTGCACCTCAATCTCATTTAACTTTACGTTATCCCTATTTGACTGATTTGAGTTTTGAGATTTCTGAACCCTGTTCCTTGGATCTCAGTGGACAATTCTGTATTGAGCTCATTGAAATACCTTTTGCAGCCTTCAACAGTGGTGGCCATTATGGGGTAAGTTCCCTTGTCTTTTCTGCTTTTTTTTTGTTAATGGGCTTTCTACTAACCTGTTCCACTCTCCTTGGCCATCAAGCAGATGTTAGCTATACTCCCCAGTGACTGTTCCACTAAGTGAGTCTTCACCTTCACATTCAATTGGTCTTTTTTGCCTTCATCTAATGGCTATCAGCCTGACTCCAGTCCTTGTAACTCCTAAATCTTTCCACGTCCTGGCACTTCTGGCTGGACTTCATCCCTGTTTAATGTGAGTGACCTTTCCTGAGCCACCTCAAACTTTTACTTGTTTTACTGTACCCTGTATAGCATCTGAATGTCTTTAAAGTTCCTACCCTCTTTGTGGCTTCCTGGTGGTTTAATATGAGAGATAATCCATCAGCTACTCCAACCCTCACAAATACTGTTATTCCTGTAAGAATTCTGCACCATTTTTGGTCTCAACTTTCTAGCCACTTTCTGCTGGCTTGTTGCAACCTCATTGGGCTGTGTTTTGCTGTTTGAGGGGTATATTTTGCAAGCCATCAAATCATATCCCAATAAAATATCTATCCCGGGTGCTGGCTGTGATAATTTGCCAATCCCTTCCATTACCACACCCGTGACAAGTTCATAATCTAAATATATTTAACCAACTAACTCTACCTTTACAGTTTCTCGAGCGAGCCCTTTTATCAGTATACCATAATTTAGTTTGTTTCCACAAAGAAAATCTTGTATTTTCCTGAAAAGCACAGTCTGTGAGTACCCGAGATAACAAGGCGTGGGGCTGGATGAACACAGCAGGCCAAGCAGCATCATAGGAGCAGGAAAACTTCTCTTTATCTCTTATGTCTGAGTACCCACTATTTCAGAGAGTGCTGCTTTCTCTCTCTGGCTGCTTAAAACTGTCAGTAGTCACCATTCCTTCTAATACAAACTCCTCAACTTCCTTCACCAGAGCTGCTTTCAGTCTACTTTCTCAGCTTAAACTGTCCCAATTTAAATTCATTTTGTCTTTTGTTCTTCCACTCCAAAATTGTCATTTTTCATATCCTTGCCCATTCCTGACTTTTTCACTTCTTCCCACTCCTGGAATTATCTTTCCTCTGTTCTCTGTTAGAATTGTAATTTCAATCTCTGCTGTCCCAGTTTTAATTTATCTGTTTCATTATCCTCAGTTTCTAGCTTTTATTATTTTGCTACCCATTTCACAATTTCTACTTTTCTGGCTGTCAGGTAAAACTAATCTCTAAGTGCTTAGCTATCCTTTTAATTCTTCCAAGGACAAAGCATTTTCTCTCTTATAAGTTATTTTCTCATGCTCCAAAAGAACATTAACATCAAAGGTGGACTTCCTAGTGCTTTTAAATCTTACAGATTCAAGGAAATCTTTTTGTAGTTTCTCTTTTTAAAAAGAAACAGCTTGTTAAAAAAAATTTGTTCCTCCCACTCCAATTCTGTCATTCACCTGTGGGAACATCATGAACTGAACCCCAATTTGTTATGACCAGGTGAGGAAAAGTGGTCAGCTCCTCTCTTTCTAAACTCTCTTGGTCAGTTGCAACAAATCTATACATTTCATCTTTCTTCCACAAAGCTATCACACATCAGTTAAAAAGCAATGAACTAAATCAAAGTGAAGGAGCCAACTTATTAGTTTGGCTTGAGTGAAGACAAGGAGAATTTTATTACCTACTATCATCAAAAATAAAAGAAACACAATATCACACACCCACACAAGCACAGGTAATAAGCTTGAAAAAGTGGGGTGGATCGCTATATAGACATTGTAGGTAATGGTAATCACAGTTCAAAGTCCTTTGATTCCATGAGAATGTCCTGAGTCCCAAATGGTTAACTGTTGCCTTGTTTTCTCTACAGTTCCAAAGTTTGCATATATTCTTACATCCTTGATGAATGGTTGTTGTTTTATAGTTGTTTTTGTCATGTGGCACTGACATTTATGAGGGAGACAGTAAGAGAAAGAAAGAGAGAGAATAAGAGAGAGAATGTGTCTTCTAGTTCTTGCTTACAAATCCATTCTTTCTTTCTGCCTAGCTGCTCAAAACCAACTGTTGAAATGCAGTTCCTTGATGGATTTGGGTGTCTGGCATCATTGTGCTTTCAAGCTGGATGTTGTAGAGGTGACCTTCATCCTTGTGTTTAACTTCCAGAAAGGTATGAATTAACTGGGGAGGCAATGCCTACTGATATTATTTCTAGACTGTTAATCCAAGAACTGCGGTTCAAATCCCACCATGGCAAACGATGGAATTTGAATTCAATGAAAAATATCTGGAATTAAGAATCTATTGAAGAGCATAAAACCATTGTCGATTGTCAGGAACACCCATCTGGTTCACTCGTGTCTTTCAGGGACTGATATCTGCCAACTTCACCTGGTCTGGTGTACATGTGACTCCAGACCCAAAGCATTCTGGCCTACGTTCAATTTCCCTCTGAAATGGCCAAGCAAGCCTCTCAGTTGTGTCGGTTGCTAAGAGGTGTCAATAAAGAAACGAAACCGAACAGACTATCTGGCATCGACCTACACACCGGAAATGACATGCCAGAAATAGCCCTGTCGACCTTGTAAAGCCATCCTTAATAGCATCTGGGAACAAGTGCCAAAATTGGGACAGCTGTCTCACAGACTATTCAAGGACCAGTCTAATACAGTCATACTCATAGAATCATACCTGACAGACAACTTCCCATATACCACCATCACCATCCCGGGAAATGTCCTGTCCCACCGAGAGGACAGACCCAGCAGAGGTGGCAGTGCAATGGTATACAGTTGAGAAGGAGTTACCCCTGGGAATCCTTAACATTGACTCCAGATCCATTGAACTTTCATGCTTTCAAGATAAACATGGGCAAGGAATCCTTCTGCTAACTACCATGTACTGTTCTCCCTCAGCTAATGAATTCTTACTGGTTCAATGTTGAACAATACTTGGAAGAAGCACTGAGGTGAGTAGAGTGTAACAAGCGTGGGGCTGGATGAACACAGCAGGTCAAGCAGCATCATAGGAGCAGGAAAACTTGACGTTTCGGG
>JAHRHZ010000251.1:5006488-5045646 GCA_024137785.1 Ginglymostoma cirratum
GGTCAAGCAGCATCATAGGAGCAGGAAAACTTGACGTTTCGGGAATGAAGGGTCTAGGCCCGAAACGTCAAGTTTTCCTGCTCCTATGATGCTGCTTGACCTGCTGTGTTCATCCAGCCCCACGCTTGTTATCTCGGATTTGCCAGCATCTGCAGTACCTTTTATCTCTGAGTAGAGTGAAAATTGTGCTCTAGATGGGCGATTTCAATGTTCACCACAAAGTGTGGGTCAGCAATTCAGGCCCGAAAGGACATTATTAGTAGACTGGGTCAGTGGCAGGTGGTGACAAAACCAAGAAAAGGGAAAAACATACTTGATGTCATCCTTACCAATCTGCCGCTGGCAGATGCATCCATCTATGACAGCTTTGAAATTGTACTCAAACACAATCTGCACCCTCACGGCCTGACATATCCCCCACTCAACCATTATCATCAAGCCAAGGGATCAACACTGGTTCAATAGACAGTGCAGAAGGGCAAAAGCAGCACCAGGCATACCTAAAACTGATACGTCAACCTGAAGAAGATACCAACTAGAACTGCTTGCATGCCAAACAACATAAGCAAGAAATGATAGACTAAACTAAGTGATCCCACAACCAATGGATCAAATCTAAGCTCTGCAGTCCTGCACATCCAGTCGAGAATGGTGGTGGCCAATTAAACAATTCTCTGCAGGAGAAGGAGGCTCTACAAACAGCCCCATCCTCAATGATGGAAGTGTCCAACACATAGGTGCAAAAGAGAAGGCCAAAGCACTTGCATCAATCTTCAGCCAGAAGTGCTAAGTGAATGATCTATCTCAGCCTCCTCCAATGGACCTAAGTATCACAGATGCCAGTCTTCAGCCATTTTTATTCATCTATGTAAATATCAAGAGATGGTTGGAGCCACTGGATATTGCAAAGGCTATGGGCCCTGAAAATATTATGGCAATAGCGCTGAAGACGTGTTCTCCAGAACTTGCCGCTCCCCTTGCCAAGCTTTTCCAGTAGAGTTACAACATTGGCCTTGACCCAGCAATGTGCAAAATGGCCCAGATATATTCTGGACACAAAAAGCAGGAAAAATTGAACCCAGCTAATTACCACCTCATCAGTCTACTCTCGATCATCAGTAAAGTGATGGAAGGTGTTCTCAACAGCGGTATCAATCAGCACCTGTTCAGCAATAACCTGCTCACTGAAGCCCAGTTTGGGTTTTGCCACAGCCTCATACAGCCTTGTTTCAAACATGGACAAAGATGCTGAATTCCAGAAGTGTGGTGAGAGTGACAGCCCTTGACAACAAGATTGCATTCAACCAAGTCTGGTGTCAAGAAGCCCCAGCAAAACTGGAATTAATGGGTATTTGGGGACAAACTCTCCACTGGCTGAAGTCATAGCTGCCACATAGGGAGATGGTTGTGGCTGTCTGAGGTCAGTCATCTCAGCTCCAGGACATCTCTGCAGGAATTCCTCAGGGTATTGTCCCAGGCCCAACAATCTTCAGCCGCTTCATCAATGACCTTCCCTCCATCATAAGGTCAGAAGTGGGGATGTTTGGCGATGATTGCTCAATGTTCAGCACTATTCTCAACTCCTCATTCCAAAGTAGTCCATTTTCGAATGAAACAAAATCTGAACACTCTCCAGGCTTGGGCTAATATTCATGCCACAAAAATGCCAGTCAATGGCTATCTCTAAATAAGAGGCAATCCAACGACCACCTCTTGACATTCAGCAGCGTTACCATCACTGAATTCCCCACTACCAATATTCAGGGGATTATTCTATTATTAATTATAGGCGGAATGTTGACTCAGTGGTTAGAACTGCTGCCTCAAAGCACCAGGGAAGTGGGTTCATTTCCAGCTTTAGGTGACTGTTAAGTTTTTGCGTTCTCCCCGTGTCTGCATGGGATTTTACTGGGTGCTCTGGTTTCCTCCCACTGATGTGCAGATTAGGTGAATTGGTCATGCTAAATTGCCTGTTGTGTCTAGGGATGTGCAGGCTAGCTGGATTAGCCATTGTAAATGCCGGGTTATGGGAATAGGGTAGGCGGCTAGGTTTGGATGGGATGTTCTTTAGAGGGTCAATGGGCTGAATGGCGACTTTCTATATTGTAGGTATTCCATGATTCTATGACTTGCCACATAAACACAGTGGTTACAAGAGCAGGTCAGAGGCTAGAGTCATTGAGTCACAGAGATATCAAGCATGGAAACACACCCTTCTGTCCAACTCATCAATGCCGACGAGATACCTTATCTAACTATAGTCCCATTTGCCAGCATTTGGCTCATAACCCTCTAAATCCTTCCCATTTGTATACCCTTCCAGATGCCTTTTAAATGTTGTAGTCATACCGCCTCTACCAGTTCCTCTGGCAGCTCATTCCATACACGGACCACCCTCTGTGTGAAAAAGTTGCCCCTTAGGTCCCTTTTATACCTTTCCCTTAAACCAATGTCCTCTAGTTGTGGAGTCCCCCATCCCAGGGAAAAAACGTTGCCTATTTATTCTATCCATGTCCCTCATAATTTTATAAATCTCTATAAGACCACACCTCAGCCTCCGATGCTCCAGGGAAAATAGCCCCAACCCATTTAGCCTGTCCCTATAACTCAAACCCTCCAAACCTGGCAACACTCTTTCTGAACCTTTCTAGTTTACAACATCCTAGGAAAGTAACTCACCTCTGACTGCCCACCACCTCCATGACACAAGTCAGAAATGTGATGGAATACTCCTCACTCACCTGGATGGTCGCAGCTCCAACAACACTCAAGAAGCTTTACACTATCCAGGATAAAGCAGCTCACATCCACAAGAATCATTCTCTCCACCATCGATGCTCAGTAGTGTGTGTGTACTATCCACAAGACGCACTGCTGAAATTTACCAAAGATCTTTAGACAGCACCTTCCAAATCCATGACCACTTCCATCTAGAAGTCAATAATAGCAGATACCTGGGACACTTGCAACCCTCGAAACCACTCACTTTCCTTACTTGGAAATATATTGCCGTTTCTTCACTAGAGTTGGGTCAAAACCCTGGAATTTCCTCCCTATGGACATTGTGGGTCAATCCACAGCACACAGACTTCAGAGGTACAAGAAGGCAGCTCACTAACATCTTCTCAAGGGAAACTAGAAACAGGCAATACATGCTGGCCAGCCAGCAACACCCTCATTCCATGAGTGAATTTAAAAAAAATGGTACAAATCTGAGTTTCAGTGCCCTTATATAATGATGTTAATTTCAGCTCAGACTGATCCTTGTTTACCGATAGTTTTCTGACATAAGACCAAACTGGTCTTGTGATCACAGCAGCCATCTTAGGTCAGTATTTGTCCTTATTAAGCGTCACTTTAGCTCATGATGGTTTCATGTGTTAAAATCAGATGATGGAAGTTGATTATTACACATTTACTATTATCATAACAATACTCAGTCTACACTGGCACAGTGGCCAGAAGCCATAAATCATCCAGCCAAACATGGCAGGAGTGGAAGAGAGACCAAGAATATCTCACCATTCATTGGTATTGTGTTGAAGGTTGGCCAGACCAAAGCCCCATTGGGTTGGCTGTGAAAACATATTTTGAACACTGACAGGATTTCACAATTGTGGACAACACACTGGGGTGTGATTAAAATGTTACAAAAGCAGCAACTGCTAGGAAAACTCAACAGATCTGGCAGCTTCTGTAGAGAGAAAGCACAGTTCACGTTTTAGGCCCAGTGACCCTTCTTCAGAACACTGGATCTGATTTACAGCATCTGCTGTTATTTGGTTCTTTTTATGATGAAATGTTAGTCATTCCACCCACACTTTGGGAATATCTCTTAGACAAGGTCCTCCAGGAACATTGGGAAATGCCAAACGCAGGGCCAGAACCTGGTTAGCAGCATGGTGACCTGGAATCTCCAATAAGATTTAATTTTTCACAGCCAACTCTGAAAATGATGCTATTCAGAGGCCAAAGCAACAAGAGCCAATGATACCTGTCACTTTCCCCACCATACCATGGGAACTGGTGTGCGCAAACCTATTAATTTCTTATGGGAGGTCTTATTGATGTTCACTGTTTTTTATACCAGCATGATGGATGTGGTTTCTGCAGGAAGTATTTTCAACCCCTATCATCTCTTATATCACTGTTTTGGACAGTTTGGTAATGAATGCTTCAGACAATTACCACCCAGTTTGGGATTTGAACATGCCACAAGCTTACCAAGAAATTCACAATCACATGGGGAAGCCAAGCATGGATCTATATAATCATGCCATTTTCAAAGAGAAACATTGACTTCTTTACAGTTTTGGTCAATTTTAGATTCAGCCCACTCCAACACCGTATGCCAACAACACAGTTGCTAATGGATCAGAAGCTGAAGTCCCTATTCCACCAAAGAAGTTGATTCCACACTTACATTCATGGGATTATCTGGGGGCGTATAGAAAAGAACAGTCCCAGCGTGTACAGCAGGCCACGTTCTATAATAGGAGTCACCATGTCAGATGCTTGACATATTTGAGCCAAAGGCACCAGATATGGATACGGGACATGAACAGGGCAGGTAAGGACATTCAAAGAGTTGCAGATCAGCTGTGATCTTATATTGTACTTACAGCAAAAGGAATTGAATGAAAAAACTACAAGAATGCCATGAGAAACATCATAATGAAAGGGATTTTCAGCCTTCACACTGTCAGGAACAAAATCAGAATCAGAATCAACAGTCTCCAATCAAATATCTACCAATCTTCTGAGTCCAAAGATAAAGTGTTCTCGGTGAATAGTGAAAGCACCAGATCTCAGGAATTTGTGAAGTCAGAGACTGGGCAGGTGAGATTGGAGGTCAGTGGAGATGTAATAGTGGTAAATATCATATGGATCTGGTAAAGGAAGCAACTCAAGATCTAAAGGAATAAGGCCTATCATCCAGGTCCTCTTCATACTCTCTGCAACAATATCTATCATAATATTGTGAAAAAAAGACATTGCACCACATGAGGAGACATTGGGGCAGGTGTCTAAAAACTTGGTCATAAGGTAGATTTTGTTTGAAGTTAGTAAAGGAAAAGGGTGTGAAAGATGTTCAGCAAGAGATTTCTGAGATTTAGGGTCCAGACAGCTAAAAGCATAACCACCAATGGTGTCGTAAGTAAAATGAGGCATCTTCAAGAAGCCAGAATTAGAGAAATCTAGACCCTCAGTGGGTTGGGGGTCTAAAGACAATTGTTGTGGAGGGGTGAGGCCATTTGAAAACAATGCTGGGAATTTTAAGGTTAAGACATTGCTGGACGGCAAACCAATATGCATCAGTGAGCAGAAGGATGGAGGGCAAACAGAGTTTTGTGTGAGCAAGAATATGAGCACCAGAGTTTCAGATGTGCTCAAGATAATGATCAGCCTCAGGGATGCTGATGTATTTTTAGCTCAAGATAACCTTACTTTTCCATTGCTGACTCCACATAGAACGGAGATGGAATCTTAGACCTTTTTTACCTCTCAATTCAGCATCGCAATACAATTATCAACTGCACCACTAGGGGAGCCTTGTTTGTTAGTGCTGTGCCATTTATGGAGCAGACAGTTCCAAAAGGGGAATCAACTCAGGCACCTCCATTAGATATGTTCTGATATTCTTGAAGTATAAGCACATGACTGTGTCAGAGTTAATGTAATGATGTGAGAGCTGGTGCTAGCAGCATTAAAAAAAGCCTCACATTGCCTATTTTCTTATTTGCTTACTAAAAATTGAGATTACGTGGAATACATGTTTCTTTGAGGTACAGAGATAACATTTTAAAGAGTAGTTTCGGATAGGGAAATGTTATCTAAAGAACGACTGAGTAATGTACATTAACTTATTAGATGAAAGGTACAGGGAGAAAACATGAGCACAAAGGAGAGGGAATTCTCTAATTCAGGGTGGAATTCTGGCAGGATAGAGTTTCTTTCCAGACCTCCTATTCTGCTGTCATGTAATTTCCTGAAAAATACCAACAATGCTGCAGTCAAGAAGCTGCTTTTGCAAGAGAAGGGGCCATGCATTGTTCCCTTCAAAAACTTCAGCCAATGTCAGCACCTTTGTAGTTAAGTGTTGCACTCTACTTGGAAAGAGGGAGGACTGCTGGAGGATCCTCACACTCAGCACCTTAAGTATTGCAACTTGTAGCTCAACCGCTACCTTCCACTTGCTGAAGTTAAAGTGGAAGGGAGGCACACTTGCCCTGCAATTGGGTTTTACTGTCAATTCCACTTGCATGCAATGGCCAGGAAAAGAGCAGCAAGAAGCATCCTTGATAGGAACTGTCAGAGGGTCTTCCTGGCTGAGATAGCAGTAAGACACACCATCCAAACCTTCCTTTATTCTCCTTTGTTGCCCCTTCCAATCTTGAGTAGGATTGAGGAAGTGTATTATTCTCTTCATTGCATTTTAATGAACAACAGGAAAAGTCAACACCAAACAGAATGGTCTACAGTTGCTCCTCAGCAACTTACAGAAATATATTTGCCTGGACTTTGCAGTCAGTGATGAACGAACAGTGTTAGCCACTCATCATACTTTAGTTGCCGATGGAATTTCTAGGGGCTGTTGCATTGAAACTTGCCATGATTGAAAAGTAATTTTAGTACAGTGGCAATTATAGGTGATTTGGTACATGACTGAACTGAAAAACTGTGTATGTCTTTAAGCAAACACATTGGAGAATTTTTATTGACCTGCACGGAGTCTGAACCAAGAAATGTCAGGACAGTGAATTCAATATCAAACCATGTGCACAAAGCAAAATAGGAAGGTGACAGACAAATGGAATTAAGGAAAAAATAAATAAAAGAGATGGAAGGCAAATATTTTTGAAAACTTGTATCTATTTTGATATTTTAAAATCTCTAACTATGAATAAAATCTGAAGTAATGAGTCTCCATACTTGTAAAAGTTAATTTTCGGTGCCACAAAGGTTGATTGACAGTAATTAATACTTATCACACGTGTACTTATACCGAGTTCAGCTACCTATTTCTGAGCTGTTTAGTGAGTATTTATTACACAAATACTGCAAACTCATGCTGCTCATTATGTTCCAATCCAGAGTCAGTTGGCAAAGTATCGTGGTTTCTTGATTCCAATGTTTAACTTCAAGAGCATGTTTGCTGAAAGTTGCTGCTTGATTTATACTTTAATAACGGCTAGTGTGAAAATTCACCATTATTTTTACAAGACCTACACCGTTATATAAACTAATCGTGTAGTCTTGTTTTCATTAACTCCATGAGCATTAACCTCCCTTTCTTTTATACAGTCTCTGAAACGTGTAGTCAACAGCTTGATCTGTGCTCACCTTTCTTTCAACCCCATGTTCCAACGTTTTGCCCCTTTTAAAGTCACACATGATATCTCACATGACTGCAGCATTACTTCACTTATCACCTTATTTTTTGCTACAATTGTTTGTCGTTCTCAATTTTCTCTTCAGATTAAAATGCTCTCTTTCTGGTCAGCAAATGTAATCATTTACAATGAGCCTCTAAACAAAAGTTATTCATATGTATGAATGTTGTACAAATAGGAAGAAATAGCAACATTCATGTCCAAAGAGGCATGGGAACGACAGGACAATAAGATGAGAGTGAGTGAGAGTTTCAGCTGCTCAGATAGGGCTGTGAGGAACCTGGAGAGACAAGAAAGAATGGAGCAACAATGTGTGTTGTTCTGGTAAGTGGTGCAGTGAAGGGACCATGGCACGTGGAAATTTTATGCCATTCACCATTCCCATTACTGTGACCTCCTGAAACTTCTTGGCAGATTGTCTCCAGACTGGAGGGCATGAACTACTGCTAGATACTTCCTTAGCAAATTTCATCCATGTATCTGCTTGGTTTAAGGGGCTGACTTCTTCCTTGCACCCTGATGACCAGACAGACTCTAGTACTGATGGTGTCCATTGTGAGCCACATTCCCTACTGTCACCTGCCATTCACTAGATGCGAAATGCAACTGCAAAATAGCTGGGACAATGCTTAGGGTGGGTGATGTCAGTGCCAGGTTGATGGGAGAAAGTGTGGGATCCATCTCTGGTGTACACCTAGGGCATTGAAGGGACAAGTACATGAAGCATGAGTTTGCAAACTCCAGCTCTATTTCATTTGCAATAATTTATTCTCAGATTTGCAATGCAAACAAAGTGAATGTGCTTGGTTAATGCTAATCATATTGCACCATGCCACTGGTGTTTGTGAATCTAACATTATCATCTCAGTGATGCAAGAGTTAGTGGCAACGAGTTAAAAAGAGGTGACAGCTGGCCAAAAACATCCCACCACTTGTGGTAAAATAATGTGGTAATATATGGATAGAATGGGATGTGACAGAGGCAATAGGGACAGGATACATAGTTACTCAGATGAGATTGGTTAGATAAGGCAAAAAAATTGGGTGGCATGGTGGCTCAGTCGTTAGCACTGCTGCCTTACAGTGCCAGGGACCCAGGTTCAATTCCAGCCTTGGGCATCTGGCTATGTGGAATTTGCATATTCTCCCTGCGTCAGCATGGGTTTCCTCCCGCTGTGCAGGGTAGGTGGATTGGTCATGCTAAATTGCCCATTGTGCCCAGGGATATTTAGGTTAGGTGGGTTAGACATGGGAAAATGCAGAGCTAGGGGAATGGGTCAGGGTGGGATGCTATTTGGAGGGGTGGGCAGTGCGGACTTGTTGGGCCAAATGGCCTGTTTCCACGCTGTAGGAATTCTATGAAATCTTGTCAGGCTTTGTGGTGAGGAAAACTTGACACAACTTGTATTGAGACAAAAAAGAAAGATTCAGTCCATTGTTTCTGTTATTTTTAAGGTACTCATTTATTTTTCATTATGTCGTCTCATTCCAAGTCAAGAAACAGATAGTGATTTGTTGTCAGAGTTCTGACAGGATCTTTCTCCTTCTGTTTCTTCTCTTCTTTTCTGCCTGACAATGGTTAGTAACTTGCTGTGTGGAAAGCCATGTGTGTAATTCTTTGTAGAGAACAGCACACTGGTGTTCCCATGCACTACATTATTTTTTCATTCATGGGATGAGGGTGTCACTGACCAGGCAGCAATTATGGCCCATCCCTAATTGCTCAAAAGGCAGTTCAGAGTCAACCACATTCCTGTGGGTCTGCAGTCACATGTAGGATAAGGATGGCAGTTTCTTTCCCTAAAGGACATTAGTGAACCAGATGGGTTTTTCTGACAATCGACAATGGGCTTGTGGTCATCATTAGATTTTTAATACCAGATATTTTACCGAGTTCAAATTCCACCATCTGCAATGGTGGATTTTGAACCTGGGCCCCCAGAATGTTATCTGGGTCATTGGTTTAACAGTCCAATGATAATACACTAGGCCATTGCCTCCCCATATAATCTTATCACCTGTATTGCTACCTCCATAAAAGGAGATTTCCCTTCTAGGAGTAAAAGTGCACTCTTGGGTGGGATGAATAACTTATGTGAGTCAGTTTCTGCTTCCACAGTTAGTGACACAGCTTAGTTTCTGAATTGCAGGTGCTTTGCTGACATCGAGCACAGTTGAAATGCCATGGACAAACATAATCACTGTATTTTAACCAATGGAGGCAATTTGGTATGAGTCAGGGAGAGTAACATATTGTAAAAATGAACATAGCTATGCCTACTCCTTCCTGAGAGCTCACTGAAAGGCTTTTTATTGTCTGATTGGGTCTTCATAATCAAGATGAAAACTAATGTCAGAATTTTGTATTTGTCTTGATATAATTTTCTGTACAATTGCAGCAGAGTTAGATGTAAATCTGTGTGTATCTGAGCATTATATTCCTGATTTTAATCTGTCTGAGGGTAAAAAGTCGATGTGTCCCATTTCCTATACCTTCTTGCGCATTACAAAACAGCAGGCAAGAGGGACAAAATGCTCACTATATTAAAAACATTTAAACAGAATACATTATTGCATAATAAAAATGAAAAGAACTGCGGATGCTGTAATTCAGGAACAAAAACAAAGTTGCCGGAAAAGCTCAGCAGGGCTGGCAGCATCTGTGAAGGAGAAAACAGAATTAACGTTTCGGGTTCGGTGACCCTTCATCACCGGACCCGAAACGTTAACTCTGTTTTCTCCTTCACAGATGCTGCCAGACCTGCTGAGCTTTTCCAGCAACTTTGTTTTTGTACATTATTGCATAAACTGCCTTTCTCAACCAGTTCCCTCAACTTGGTAGTTTGGACTAATATGACATTCTATGAACACTACACAATGTGTAATGGAAAAATCGAATCAGCAGATCGTAAAATTAAGTACATATTTTAAAAGAAATAGGCAGAAGCTCCTTCTAATTAACCTCTATAACTGATTCTGTGTGAGTACAGGTCATCCTCATTTCAGTATTATCAAACAGCCATACTATCTTACAGTTTCCAGGCACTGCAGCTGCCACACTGCATTTGGACGTTCTGACAGACTCACTGTTACCTTTCAGTGCGCCAAAACAATCAATATTGTTCAGAAAAAAGTACAGGAAGAAAGATCTATTGTGTCTGCTTTTAAGTAGACAACTAATGTCTGATCTTCAGAGTGCGCTTCATGTATTTGAAAAACTGGCAATTTATCCCGGTGATGTGCTAACATAACTTTCGATAATTCTTATTTTGAAAAAGGAAAACTGCAGAACAGAAGTATTGGGAATAAAAGATAATCAGGCTAAATGTTGAGTTATTGTTACATTTATAATTACATTATCACTGCCCTTCTGCTCTTAGCCTGGGTGGTTAGAGGATTGGGAAATGAGTTTTATATGGTGAAGATTTATTACATAATTACTATACTTAGATTCTACAGTTGTAATCAAGCATCGTGTTTAGAGTTTGTAGGAGTCATAATTTATGGCACTTTTGATATTAGTTTGTGCCATTGCTAAATGTGGGTCAATTTTCTTATTGCTGATTTCAGTAGTTATTTCAGAATTATTTATCCAACATGTTTCTAGTTGCTACTGTTAATCTTTGCAATCCTGCTGACTCATATTTGTACATTGAAATAGTTCCTTAGTTAGATAAATAAGCCATCCATGCTCCTCATGCAGCACCTTACAAAGCTGCGGTGTCTTTCCATTTAGAGAGGCAAAAGCATCAAAAGCATGGAAGCAGTGCCATCTGCAACTTTCTGCCTGAGTCTCAAGCCATCCTGACTGGGAAGTATGTCACTATTCCTTCACTGAGCTTTGGACTTGTATAAGACCCTTGTTAGACCTCAGCTGGAATACTGTGTACAGTTGTCAGCACCATATTATAGGAAAGATGTGAATGCATTGGAAAGAGTGCAGAAGGGCTTTACAAGAATGGTTCCAGGAATGAGAGCATTCAGCTATGACGATAGATTGAAGAAGTTCTTCTTGGAGAGAAGAAAGCTGAGAGGAGCTTTGATAGAGATTTTCAAAGTCATGAGTGGGCTCAATAGAATAAAAGGGAGAAGCTGTTCCACTCATAAAACGAAACAAAAAAGAGCAGGCATAGAGTTAAAGTCATGTGCAAATGAAGCAAGGGTGATGTGATGGGAGGAAAAATGTTTTCACACAGCGAGTCGGGTACAGAAAGGACTTCCTGGAAATGTGGTCAGGGCTGGATCAATTGATGTGTTCATAATTATTTGGATAGAAGTCATCTGCAGGGGTATGGAGAAAAGGCAGAATATTGGCACTAGGTAATAGAAAGGGTACAGGCATGATGGGCCGAATGTCCTCCTTCTGTGCCATAACAATTCTGTGATTCTGGGTTAGTATCTAAATAGAATAATAACAACTGACTGCTTAAAATAGCCCAATAGAAACAACAGTGTTCTCTGAGACATTGGATGCTCATAGACCTTGCTAGTGGGAGAATAAAAGATTTTCCACATGGAAGCACATTAAATTTTAATGTGCTGGTAAAAAAGCTCATGAGGAGCAGTATAGAGGTGCACGAGTTTCAGTTCATGCAGACAGTGAACTTGTTATGGACCTGGTAATAGGAGTCATCCTAAGCTTGCCAATTCAAGGATCGATATTTTATTGGGGAATGATCTGACTAAAGATATATCCCTCAAGCAGTTCAAAGAGGTTGGGGAGGCTGAAGAAATCCAGCAGCAAGAGGCAGGAAAACCAAAACAGAAAGATGTTCAAAGTTCTACGAGGGTCAGTGAAACATTATATTTGAGCTCGCCCAGGAATGGTCAATCAATTTAAACAGGGCTGAAATCAAGCCAGGTATGTCACATACAGAAGAACAAAACCAAAGCCAATAATCATAAAGTCAGAAATCACGCAACACCAGGTTATAGTCCAACAGGTTTATTTGAAAACACAAGCTATCATAGCCTCACTCCTTCAGTTGTTAGTGAGACAGGTGGCATCAGACACAGAATTTATGAGCAAAAGGTCAAATGGTCACACAATTGATGAGGATGTATTAAACAAACCTAAGATGCTGTCAAATCTTTAATCAGTTAGAAGGTTTTAATTGATTAATGTGTATGTAAATCCCCAAATTTCTTTCAAGTCACTGTCCTGAGAGAACTAAAGATTTTATCAGTGTAAAGAAGAGGTGACATTTTAGTTCAGACAATGCACATTAGGTGTAAGGCCTTGTTTCTAATCTGTTTGTGTTTTGGCTAGGAGTCAGACTGGTTTTATTTCTAAAGTAGGAATTTATAAAATGCCATATTAACTGACTGTCTATAAATTGCGTGCTTTTTGAACAAAATAGAATTCATCTTAATTGTGTGTGTGTGTATGTGTGTGTGTCTGAGAGAGAGTGAGAGGGAGAGAGAAAGAGTGTGTGTGAGTGAGAGAGAGAGAGAAAAAGTGTGTGCATACGTGTGTGTGTTTGAGAGACAGTGTGTGTACGAGACAGGATCTTTGTGAGAGTGTATGTGTGAGTGTGTTTGTGTCAGTGAGTGTGTGTGTGTATGTGTACGTGTGTGAGCGTGTGTGAGACAGTGTATAGTGTGGTAGGGTCACCACAGTCTAATACTGGCACCTCCACATAATAGTCATAAAAGAAGGAAAGAAGAAACCAGGGAAGGTGAAAAAGGATAAGAAGTTAGAGCCAGAAATAGGATTAACAAATATCCTACTGGTAAATGATAAAGAAGAACCAAAGAAATTCTCAGACAGGCTGGGAGAAAATGAAGATGAAGCCTCACTTCCTGGAAGAGCCACAGGGGCATTTAGCCAAAGCTTAACATCCACTTGATGGTGGTAGTGTTCCAGAGAAAGTGGGGGAGATACCCATTCGGAAAATAAAAGGAATAGGGAAGCTAACATCACTGGTGGAGACCACCGAGGGTGTAATTTCAGGTATGCTTGTGAAGGAGGCAGGATCAGAATTACCAGCCAGAAGTGCAGAGCTCAGCCATAACAGAGAACAAAGCAGAAGTATACCAGCAAGCCAACTGTAATTGTCACTCCTCAGAACATCCAGACAATTACCTGACCTTGAAAGGGAAAAAAATCTATTATCATTCCCTATATGTCCAGTGCTTCTGCAACTGTAAAAAATAGACTGCACTTTTCTTAAGTTGTAAATACAGTTCTATAGAAAACCTCTATTATGTTCATTCCAATGGCCAGAAGTCTTTATTGTTCTATTTCTACAGCAAATCTGGTGCTTTGCAGAGATGACATTAATAAAAGCCTCTTAAATGTTGAAGTGTGACAAATGCATTTCAGATTCCACTTACGTGTCCATGAAAAATAGTCTGTTCTCCTGCTTTAGGTGAATCATCAGCCCACACATATCCTCTGTTCACTAATCTGCAAATAAACTTCCATCTGTCATAATTTCAATGCCACCTTCAGATTGCAGATGGGGATAATATCACCCACTGAGCCCAGTCCATTTTATAAACTGATCTGAAGAACTCCAAAACTTGTGTTGTTTCATGTGGAATGTTAAAAGTAACAAGAGTGAGATCTTAGATATCAGCTCCGATATAAAGTTCAAGTAATAAATTGCTACAAAGCAAAAATAAGTATGCTTGGACAGAGCAAGAATAATACAAGACCCAAATGCTTGAATTCATCAAATTAATTTGACATTCAAAACATCAAATGTAAACTGAGTTTCTAGATTTCTTTTCATTGTCTTTCATTTAAAGGTGGACACTAATAAGACTGTTTAAGATGGCTATCAACATCAGGTAACTTCCAAGAGGTCTACTGCAAGCCTTCTGGAAAGTTCTTGCTTACTTAACCATGGCCTGAGGCTTCCTCCTTGGGTGAACACATCCAAACAAAGATTACATTTTGTTATTGTTTGACAATTTACCCAAAGCACGCAGTCAGACTCTGGCCTGGATTTTGCTGCTGGGTCAGGGAAAGGAGAATTCCCAGCTCTGCAAAACTGACCTTTGAAAATGGCTGCCAGTGTTGGACTTTTGTTCGTCAGGGGATTTAAGGGGATGGTATATGGTAGTAGTGTGGTTGGATTACGGGTCAGGGAAGGTAACCCTCAAAGAGCTGACAAAGCTGTCTAGTGCAGAAGAGGACGGCCTGTTTCATACTTCTGGCACTAGGTCCCAAGTTTAATAATAACAAAGCGTGGAACATCCCTGGCACTCACCCTCTAACCCTGCTAAATACTCTCATGTACTAGTCAGACCAACCCATGCCAAGTCATAGCCTGCACATATCTCCCATAGCCACTCATGGCCCCATGACAAGGCATATTCCCCCAGGAACCTACTATGGACCTTCATGTCTTCAGTGACCTATCAACATCAAGAAGATTTTAGGAATGATCCCTAGAAGTAAGGTTCTCCCCAGGGGAGAATTCCAGTACTGTGATTACCAGAATAACTTGGGCTAGGGGGCAGAAATTATCCACTATTCTCCTGATTGCT
The DNA here is from genome assembly GCA_024137785.1 of Ginglymostoma cirratum. Lineage (NCBI taxonomy): Eukaryota > Metazoa > Chordata > Chondrichthyes > Orectolobiformes > Ginglymostomatidae > Ginglymostoma > Ginglymostoma cirratum. The sequence goes on from JAHRHZ010000251.1 coordinate 5,021,380, forward strand.
AACTGTAAAGTTGGCTAGAAAGCCTATGTTGGTGGTTATCAGGGAATACAGAATTGAGATTGTCTCAGCAGTCAAATAGTACGTAGTACGTAGCATAGTACAATATAGCACTTAGTATCAATGGCTCTGAAATGTCCAGCGTTCATATTACTTCAACCCCTGTCTCAGCTGTAATAGTTTATTTGCAATTGTAGATTGAATTTAAAAAAAGGGTTCAGAACAATATCATATAAAACTGCTAAACTTCTGCTAAGTGAACATTATTCATTGGCCACATAGGGGGCTCCACTGGCCTAAGAGTGGGTGGACTAGCCAGCACTTCCCCTGCTGCTAGTATAGTACCAGCAGAGGCAGGAAGGCAATGAGCATTGCACACCCTGCCATCCAACCTGATTTAAGGTTCCCCACTTCTCAGTTGACCCCTGGGTGGGAGCAGTAATTCTTTCCTGACCTCTTTCTGAAGCAGTTTGCCTCAAAACAGACACTGGCCATGAAGGAAATGTGTCTAAATGATACACCCAAACATCTGAAATATTGAAGACATCCTCTGTTTGTTCATATGTTATCATTTTGCTCTTGACATTTGCAGAAGTTCTTCATTTATAGCATTGTCCAATCTGAAATCGATGACTAAATTATCTAATATCTTGCTGAAATAAATAACTTGTCACTCACCAATAACAAGAGTCTGATTTTTGATTTGAATAGCTTTTACACAAAACAACTTTGTCTCACCGGCTCTTGCAGTATCCAAGGCTTTTCAAGAAGACAAATGGTGATCATGAGGGTAAGTGAATAGCCAAGGTCTTTTCCCTAGGGCATGGGAGTTCAAAACTAGAGGACATAGGTTTAAGGTGAGAGGAGAAAGATTGAAGAAGGACCTGAGGAGCAAGTTTTTCAAACAGAGAGTGATGTATACATGGAATGAACTGCCAGAGGAAGTGGTAGAGGCAGGTACAGTTACAAAATTTTTTTTTTTAAAAATTGGACTGGTACACGAATAGGAAGGGTTTAGAGGGACATGAGCCAAATGCAGGCAAATGGAATTGGTTTTGTTTGGGAAATTTAGTCTGCATGGACAAATTGGACTGAAAGGTTTGTTTCAGTGCTGCACAACTCTATGACACAACATGTTAACTTCATATGGTAACCGTGCATTTAAAATGGATTTGTTTCACACCAACAATGCAGTCACTGTGTAAATGCTGCCTGAGTTTTGTTTCACAAAAGTTCATGTTGTCTTTTCAGAGCCTCTTTCGAGCCTTGACACTCCATTTAAAAGATGCAAGTGTAATATCAACTGAGAAACTGAAACATTACCACAGTGACTGAATCTCAAGTGTGAATCCACACTTCGCTAACAACAGAAAGGAAGCTGCAATGTTTCCCAGCTTAAACTTGGAGGACTACAACTGGTTTTGAATGGTTAGTGTAATTTTGCTTTTTATTCTGAATTGATTTGTTACTATATTTCTTTGTTACTTTCTTTATACTGTCCTTTCCAAATCTTGCATTTTATTACATGGCATTACAAGGTATTTACTGGCCGTTTGGCTGACCAATTCAATGCTAACACATTCATTCTCCACATAAATGATTCAGGTTTTTCATCTAGCTCCATCAAAACATTTTCCATTTTCCATCATGAATTTATCTATCTTCTTTAAATTCATCCATACATACAGCCTCAACTACTCCTTGTGACACAAAGATCACATTCTAACCGTTCTTTGCAGAATGAAGCTTGCCCTTAGTTCCCTGTGGGATATATTTCTGCCTATTAAATATTATTTACAGCTGTTAAATCTGGTCTCCCTACAAGTAAAACATCCTTTTTAACCCATCATCCATTTCCTAATGTTAAAGATCTGCGTCAGGTCACCCTCCATCTTCTCTTTTCTAGAGCAAAGAGGCCTAGACAGTAAATATGATCTTTCAGTTCGAATATCATTCCAGTATAAAATTTGTTTTCTATCATCTCTAATGTCTTTACTTCAGTTTTTAGGCCCGGGTTTTGATCATAAGAAAGAATGTGTCTGCTGTGGTTAAAATGTTCTCATCTCTCTCATTTTCACAGGCACGGAGTCAGGGTGGATTGTTGTTCAAGCATGTTTCTAGAAGCAGCTGACCATTTAAACGATCAGCCATTTCTATTAAAATCAGTATTTGAGGCTCTGGTGTATGGAACTGAGAGCGTGAAGATGAGGCCAAATAAGGGCAGGTCTACTCCCACTGCATTTGTTTTAAATAGCCAGGGTACCCTTTGGAAAGCTAAAATGCCTGTTTTCATCTGGTCCTGGGACATCTTTGAGGAAGATATTTTGGACTTTAGTGAAAGTAAGGCTCACCATTTGCAATCATGAAAAGGCAAGCTCAGGTTAAAAATTGTATAAACACTTTTAAAAACGTGTTCATGGGAAGTGGGAATCACCAGCTCGGCCAACATTTGTTGTCCATGCTTACCTGTTCTGGAGAACATGACAGCGGGCTGCCTTCTTTAATCATTGCAGTCTTTAGGATGTAGGTACACTCAGCCTGTTAGGGCGAAAGTTCAGGACTTTAACCCAGTAACACTGTTAGTGTAGTGATATTGTTCCAAGTCAGGAGGGGAACTTGCAAGTGGTGGTGTTTCCATATATCTGCTGCCATGTCCTTCTGGAGGTAGAGGTGTAGTTGGAAGGTGTTGTTGACAGATCTTTGGTGAATTATTGCCACACATCTTGTAGATGATACACACTGCTGCCACTGTGTGTCAGTAGTGAACGAGTAAATGTTCAAAGTGATGGATGTGGTTCCAATCAAATGGCTGCTTTGTCCTGCATGGAGTTCAGCTTCTTGAATGCTGTTAGAGCTGCACCCATCCAAGCAAGTGAGAATTATTCCATCACACTCCTGACTTGTGCCTTGTAGGTGATGAACAGGCTTTGGAGAGTCAGGAAGTGAGCTACTGACCACAGTGTTACTGGTTTCTGACTGCTCCTGTAGCCACTATAGTTATGTGGTGAGTCCAGTTGAGTTCCTTAAACAAAGCTCAGGTTGCACAGGACACTGTGGGACCTAAGCTCAGCCTGGCCATCAGGTCCTCCCATTGTGGGGCTCCTCTGGATGAGTAATGGGCATAGGGTGGCATGGAGTGCATGAGGGACCATGGGGTGGATACAGGGACATAGGTTAGCATGGAGGAAGTGGGAAGCACAATGGTAAGTACAGGAATTAGGTGGCATTGAGAATATGAAGGTGAGCTCAGGCAGGATGGTTCAAGCTTTAATCTTTCATTTTAAACTTTGAACACAGTACAGCAGTACTTAGGGAGATTTTCTGCCAGCCAGTTTCAGAGACTGGCAGCCCCTTCTAATCTCCCAATCAGACTCTCAATCCAATGCCCTTCATCCTAGACAGTTCTGAGCATGCAACAACAGATCAAAATTCTAAGCCTTAATACTTAAGTCAGAAATGTTCACAGTACTCCAAGTGTGATCCAACCAAAGTTTGGCATGTTTAACACAATTCCTCTCCTAGCCCATTCTACTCTAAAAATGAACACCATGCTTGCTTTTTTAAACAATGGCCCTCTTAACATGCATTGCTACTTTTTAATGACTTTTGTATCTGTGCCTGCAAATTCGTCTGCTCTCCTCTCCCATTTAAAAACTAATTTCTAAGGATCACATAGTTTTCTTATTCTTCCTATTGAAATGAATGAGCTTACATTTATTTATAGCTAGGTTAAATTTGAAAAATGATGCGCACTTCTGCTTGTTTATTTCTGCATTTTTACTCATTCCATCCTCTCTATTAATTAACATCCTGGTTTTGTGTTGTCTGTCAATTTTGAAATTTTACTTTGGGTTTCACGTCACTGGTCCCAGCACTACGCACTCAAACACATTTTTCAGTTTTTGTCAGTCTGTGTATATAACTCTGTTGTGTGACCCTTTAATGTATCTAAAATTTTGCCTTTCTCTTAAAGGTTTGTTTTCATTTTCTTCTATCTTGCCAAGTTAATTTGCAATCAATTTGTTATCTCTTTCAGCACAATTCAGCTTAAGCACAAACCCATTCTGAATCAGAAATATTACATGCTTAATTAAGAATTTACAAGTACTTGCAATGACATCCTAATTTTTGTTTAAAATCATACAATAAGATAATATTATAGAGTCATATACGTAAATAAACTTACTTGCTTTTAGATGGAAATATTGTAGCTTCCCCTCTGCTGATACTATATAATCCCTCCTTCTTACCCTCTCCCTCGCCACCATCCCTGGCTGGAGTCGACTGATCACAACCTTAGCATCCAACTTCATCCTGAATTGAATTCCAATCACGATGTCCTCTCCCTCATGAAGGCCACCACATACTTCCAGATTTGGCTGCACCCCACTTAAATCCAGTTCCCGTTGAAGCTCTCATTCATGTATCTGTAATTCCAGGCTCAACTATTCCAATACTCATCTAGCTGGCGTCCCACCTCCTATCTTTCAGAGGTTTGATCTTATCCAAAACTCTGCCACCCACAGTGTACATCTGGCTCTAATCATCAATCTTCCTTGTTTTGCTAACCTGTAATATTTGATGAACCACCAATACCTTAAAATTTAAATACTCAACTTCACATTTAAACTTTCCTGCCACCTCATCCACCTTTCTTGTGACTTTAACTTTTACCAATCCTCCAACTCTCTGATAAAACTGTATTCCTTCAATTCTGGCCCCAATCCTTTCATCTTACCATTGTTGATGTGCTCTCAACTGCCTAGGCCTTAAGGTCTGGGATTCCCTGTCTAAACCTTAAATGTTTTTCTCTTATTTTAAGTAACTCCTCAAAACCTACTTCTTTAATGCAATATAACATTTGGACAGCAATACTATTTCGATTGGAAACTCACACCTGGCTTTGGAGGTTAATACCTAGAATAAACTTCAGATGAAAAAAAGTGTTAATCATTTATTCATCTTCGAACAGCAAGGTAAAAAGGAAAATGTTACAGGCATTGAACATCTGAGACAAAGCCAGAAAATGCTCATGTGACAATAAGTTAACTCTTCTCCCTTTTTTCTATTTTTTTGTTCCAACTATTAAGGCTCCAGTCGTTTCAATGTTAGTGTTGTACTATTAAATGTCATGGCTGCCTCAGAAATAGAAAATTTATACGTGTACTGCACTTTAGATTTAGTTAGAAAAGTTAAAAAACTTACTACTTCAAAGGGTCAAAAACATTCTGCCTTCCATCTCCTGTTGTAAGAAATTAGTGAATGAACATATAGCTGTTTGCAAGAAATAAATTTTCAAAGACCCTTTAGGTCCTGTACATAGATGTATTAATGAGTACCATAATCCTGCCTACTCAGAAAAGGGCCCTAGCCACCTGCTTATTGCATGAGCACGATGCTGAGGTAGGTGACATCAAAACCACTCTGTGCAATAATAGCAAGCCCGGATCAAATCATCACCACTTGTATATTGCACAAAATTGAAAACTGGAATGCCAAAGGCCCTCGCTTTTAGCCCTGAAACCTGAATGGTGCCCACAGTACCTCAGATTACCCTCAAAGAATAAAGGATCTGAAAAATGCAACTAGCAGTCTCACACTGTTAATGTGGAGTAAACTTGAGTGGTATTCTCCATCAAAAGAAAAAAAGACCTTTTGTCACGTCTAGCAATGATGAATATGGTATAGGAGTTTCAGTGCTCTTGTAATGGCAGATGTGTAACCACACCAGTGGTGGACTGTATCAAACAACAGGTTTCTTTGACTCTCCACAGCAAGCACCATGGTTAACCAGCCCATGCTTGTAAAACTCATAATAGTGTCCAACATAAGGCAGGATTCAACTATTGAACAATATTTAATAAATAACCAGAAACCCAGTTAAGATTAGCAGTTGGGATCATTTGTATGTATGAGAAGCTACATATGTTCATACATACAGACCTGATCTCTATAGGTGAAATAAAATGTCCACACATTACACCCTTTAGACAGAGGAAATGAGTATGGAGGCAACTGAACGTTTCTGCATCTGTATAACACGCTCTGAAAGATGAATTTATTTTCCTGGTTGAATTTAATCAGTTATCTAAGGCAATTAACAGTCCCTGCTACAACTCCGTACCAACTATTCTCCAAAAGATCAGCACCCTCTTCTCACACTGTATAAATTGTTGCTTCCTTTCTATGTTAGTTTTCTTACATCTTAGTCCTGATGAGTGCAAGATGTAAAGCTTTGATGCAATGCCTCTTTTTAGCAACATTTAAGTTCTATGTTACCATGTATTTGAAAGGAATCAAGTTCGCCCCTGTATAGAAGCAACAGAAAACATTTAATTGAAACCTACTGAGGAGGAAATAACTTTTTAACGTTAAGTAGAATAATATGTTTAAATAGTTCTTCATGTCACTATGAAGCACAATTGTATGTCGCCTTAGTGCATGGAATTTCAGCACCTGAATATCCTAAATCAGCTTTTGAATATTTTGGGCAATATTCACAGTCTTCAAACTGAACATCGAAAGAAACTGGAGATGGCAGTGAGGGGAGTTGCGATCAGTGACTTTAGGATGTGCCTGTTGAATAGTTACAAGTCGATTAGAAAAATAGGTTCATTAAAAAATATATAATTGGTTTGCTTTATAACATTCCAAATTTATGTTTTGTCCCCATTAGAATGCTTGTCAATGCCTCTGATACTGCCTCATCTACAGCTGTATTTAGTGAGATGTTATCCCATCACATGATGTCCAGGCTCAGACATAAAGTTCAAGCAAGAAATGCTGATTCCCAGATGCTCTTGCACTTCTCACTGAAAGCAATGTTGAACTCTTGTTTAATACTAAAATATTAGGGTAGACTCACTAGCATTACTACCCACTTGGAGATAAAATTCTTCCTGCTGATAATCTTGCTGAAAATGTTTAAATGAATATAAAACTGGCTTCCAATTTATGTGAACCTTTTTGGAAAACGTGCCAACAGGGGGAATTTCACCTTGATGTCCAATGATAATCTATTGCACTCACTTGTATTAAGTATTTAAGTAGACATGATATAAAATGACTTTTTTTTTGTTGTACTTACTGTTATGTCTTGGAATTACTAACAGCACATTACACTTATGTTGTTATGACAAGGTCCAAGGTGGGCTCTTTGTTTCTGAAGTTAATTATAACAGATTTTAAACTTTTTCTTTAAAGATAAGTTTTCTCTATACAATGTATTCTTGTATAGGTATAAAACAATAAATCAGACAACTCTCCTTAACTAAAAAAGATTTTGTTTTACTATATACTCATGCAAGTAAAGTAGAAAACTCACTAAAAAGGTGTGTCCAAACCCCAAGACATCCACACCAATGCCAGCAAAGCAGAACAAATTATAAAAGAGAGGGGGAAAGCTAAAAATGTTGAAATTCATAGTAAAAAGAATTATAAATTCCTAGAGACAAATTGATCACTCATTGTCAGTCTCAGCTACCTTAATACAGAACACAGTGCAGCACGGTGGCTCAGTGGTTAGCACTGCTGCCTCACAGCACCAGGGCCCAGGCTGTGAAGTCACCCAAGGGTGGAAATCTGTGTAGAGTTTGTATGTTCTCCCTGCGTCTGTGTGGGTTTCCTCTAGGTACTCCAGTTTCCTCCCACAGTCCAAAGATGTGCAGGTTAGATGGATTGGCTATGCTAAATCGCCCATAGTGTTCAGGGATATGAGTGGATTGTGGGGGTGGGATGCTCTGAGGGTTGGTGTGGACTTGTTGGGCTGAAGGGCCAGTTTCAACACTGTAGGGATTCTGCGAGAACAGGTTCATGGCAATGTTGTTCAAGATTCATTCTATGATTCTCTGAAGAGAAGGACAGCTTGCAGTTCAGGTGGCTTCTGCAGTCATCTTAAAACACAATGCCCTGGCTTACTTAAAAGCAGTGTTCCTTCAAATGACAGTCCCAGGTATTAAGTCAGTTAAGAGAACTAAACATTCATTGTCCACATATGACAACTTTGTGACAATATCCGTAGCAAACCATAGGCTCTATTAGCAGCCCTTGGTCTGCTGTGAATGGAAACAAGCGCTCTTATACAAGTGAAAGTGCTAATACTCAACAGATCTTAGGATTAAAATCTTCTACAGAATTACAGACCAAAGGCTATACGATTATACATTTCACATAAGTGCTTAAAGACAGTTGTCCAAATCTTTGACTTTGGGTTGAAACTAGCCATTATGTTTATTTTGAAACATGCTAATTACACACAATCAGACACTTGTATGCACACACGCAAGTAACAAGTAGAATACCAGGTGTTCTGGACAATGTTCAAACCATTTTAAAACCAATTAGAAGTGCAAATATTTTGCAATTATTTCCAGAATCTTCAAACAGAATAGAACAGGAGACAAGAAATGGCTAAGATCACTTTTTCAGATTATCCCTACTGCAAACAGGCAGTGAAAGCAGGGAATTAAAAAAATCTTCTGGTTGCTGTTCAAATATATTTCACTTTGAGATGGAGATAGATTTCTTTGAAGGGCAATAGTTGATTTCTCATTAAGAAGCGTATACATCATGCCTCAAGAAGCTAATGTGTAACCTTATTTTCTGGTTCCTTGTTTGTGACACCTAGTGAAGGCCTACAATGTGCACACTGTAAATTTGACTAGCATGAACCTCCTTTGATGGTTCATCAATCAACGGTAATGAGTATGGTCTTTTCTTCCAGCTGGCAGCCTTGCATACGTTAACATTTCAAGGTCACGAAGTTGTTCCTAGTGTAATTAGCTTATAAATGTGGTTTAATTAACTCATAAGTACTCTTAAAAGTATCGCTGGATATGGAGATATACACCAGAAAGTGCATTTTTAACCCAGCTAATAATACAAAAATACAGTGGAATACTAGAAATACAGTGGAATACTAGAAATACTAGGAATGTAAAACTGTCAGTCTGAAGCTGATATTTAAATTGCATATTAATCTAATTATCAAGTTGCCTAATAACAGAAACAAAAATAAGTAATACAAAAATAGAGTGATATGCATAACAGAATTTGGCTGCTGCACACACAAAGATTCAGTCAATGACATCAGCTGACTACAGTCAGACAAGCTACAAGAATTGACTGTGCATGTGTCAATCACATTACACATTCAGCACATGCTGATGAGAGGTGTGAGGGAGGCGAGGTACTTGGACGCCAACTGGAACTGAACAAATGCCGAGAGTGGGCGCAGTGAGGGGAGGCTGTTGACCAGAAGACAGACCTGGTTTGGGGAGGTGAGGAGTAAGTGTGGGAGTGGGATTGGCCTGAAACGTGAACCTCTGAACTTTCCAGCCACAACCTCCTTGCTAACAGCTCTAGTGGGGCCATTATCCTGAACCAGGAGACTGTGCCCATGGCTTGTGACTGCTGTTGTGGACAATGAGTCCCATCACCCTCTGATTTCTGTCATTCACATTCAATACAGCTATTCACAATATCCACACTTTCAGCAGCACCATTCCTTCTGTCAGTTGTGATGTCAGACCTCATGTGCACTCTTTGCGTGCCTGGTGGTGGCAATACAATAAATGAGGCCATGCAAAAATGTCTGAAGCACTGTAATGGTCTAATTCTGTCAACTTTCTATCAACATTAGCAAGTCTGAGCATGCATATTCACATCCTGCTGCATGTCTGGTCAGGGATGTCATTGGCTACATCTGTGCCTGCACAGTTGGTTATGTTCAGCCATGTATCATCACTCTGAATTTGTAATCATAAGCAAATAAATCGCAATAATTTAATTATTCTACTTTTGCACATGATAACAATAAAGGAACATATTTGATATATAAGGTTTTCAAAAGGATTGAGTGAAAGAATGCAGTAGTAATTTCATTAAGTTGCAGATTTACTGCCAGTAATTGGTGCATCAAGAAATGAACAACAGTCCAGGTCTGAAGTGTACTACAGGCAGCATTAACTCCAGTTGATTTAATGAGATTTATGCTAGCCACAATAATAAATATTTTATGTTGTTGGAATAAAGAGCACAATTGAATAAATTATACACTGCATGTTTTAAAAAGTGATGCAGGATATTCCAAATAACATAGTGGGTCTCTCTAATAGTGTTGTAAGTTTTATTTTGGGACATGCTTGGTCACTGGTGATAGAATAAAGTCAATGTTTAAAATTGGCTAGAATGAAGCGTATGGCATTCCAATTATCAATCACAAATACTGTTGGTTGTATAGAAATTAATTGTCTGTGTTCTTTGTTCATCCACAAGAAGCATTAATTGCTCTGTGCTGTAGACATAGCAACTTCAAGCCATTGAGTTGTAATGGCTGGAAACTTATTGCACATGACTATGCCCTGTCACAAATCTTTTAAAGCCAGTTTGAAGCTATAAAACATTATCCAAATATTCTACCACCTCATTCAATTCCCAATATTAAGACTGAGTTGCTGTGATGCTAATCACAGCATTCACCCCTGTAATATTACAAATCCAGTCTTTCTGGAACATGTAGAGAAACCACAGCCAATATTGGCCACATCCTGTTAACTTCTGAGAGATTGTTAAGATTCAGAATGGCAGATTATTCCATTAGAATTTATTCCTTCAACCATACCACCTTTTATCACCCACATTGTTAGGAAATCAAATGTAATTGCAGACATCCTGTCCAGTATGTAAAAAGATCCAGTTAGAACTGAAAAGATAATACAGACCAGCAATGGGAAAATGAAAGTGTGAGTGTGTTGATATTTATAATTAACTGTGTTTTCTCCTTTTGCAATGAAATAAAAATGAATCATATTTCATTTTTGGGCAAGGGAAATATCATAATGATAGATTATAACTTGATTACTTTCGGACATATTGAACTGCTAATTGTGATTGTTAGAAGAGGACATACAGCCAAGTTGACTGCAGATGTCAATTCATGGCTGTCTGTAAAAGCAGTCCGTTCCAAGCCAATAAAGTAAACAGCTTGTGTGTTGTTGGGTTATTTTTTAAAGTTGAAAAAAATAGAAGCAGCATGAAGAAGTGGGGTCAAGCTTCCGCAGAACCAGGATTTTAGTTTTAGCTTTCAGTAGCTTGAGGTTTTGAAGCTTGATATGGAAGCTGCTACACATCTTCCCCATCACAGCAAAATTCTTGGGTTCTTCCTCTCTCAGAATGTTCTCTTGATGGTCTTTCCTCTTGGACTGGAGAACTGCATGTGAGACAATCTATTTTACTGAATTTGCCTTTGTTAAGGGTGTATTTATGGGATTTGAACAGCTTTTGAAACAGTTTTGAAACAGTTGCTGTTTCATAGTTAAATAATATATTATTCTGGTAAGCTTTCCAATAAAGTTAAGTTATTCCAATGCTTCTTTCTTTTATTTGTATTTTAACTATAATGTAAGAATAAAGTATGTATTGTTTCAAGCCTGGTAAGGCCAACAAATTGAATTGCATCAAAAACACAATACCTTATACTTACCTTTTAAAGTAAGAAAGAGTTGGGGTTTTACTCTATCTTCTTCGTATATTTTGAGGGTATTTGGTCTGATCCATTATAGAATCCATGGAATGTTACGCATATAGTGTGTCAGGGAAGCTTCAATCAGGCAAACTTAAAAGAGTTTAACTACTTACTCAACAGATAGCCACCTCCCATGGATTTTGTCCTATACTATAGACATGTCGATTTATCACACCTGCAATATACAAAAAAAGTCTTAAGACACAGCTGTAATCCTTGGTCTATGTGTTAGTGTGCTACTGTGGACTAGTCTTCCTTGATGGACACAGTTTGAGGACAACCATTGGAAAACTCACAATGCAGATTTTAAAAAAGCTTTCTCTGGATGTGTTGAGTGCTGGAAGCTAGCCAGTGAATTCAAGGTCAGAAAGGAACCTAGACAAAAGCCTGTCAACAAATTTGCAGAGTCAAGAATCTCAAAATCAATTGCTTCATTACTGGCGTCATCCAATTTAATGGCTATGACAAGTTATACACAAGCAAGGGATCCATTTTAAATTAGCCTTGTTTTGACGAACTGAGGGACGGGTTGAATTAAGAAAGGGAATAGTTCATCCCTGCTCACCTAGTAGCTGCATAGCAATTTGCGGGGGTACCCATCTGGAATCATAATGAGCTGGGGGTCCTCACCTGGTGTCCAATCTTGTCAATGACTGCCTGTTTCTGGTGAGGGTGAAGGAGATGCGTTCTTCACCTTTACTGAAATGACATCCAATAAAGCCTGAATTAAAATTGTGCATATGCAGTAGGGATGTCATTTTGAAAGTAAAACAATACCTGTAGCAATGAGAAACTAGGCACAGTGGTGCAGGTTTTTCAGCCTTAGTTGATTGCCACTTTATTTTTAAGATATTTTTACAAATTTGTTTTATTATATCTGTAAGTCATACCATAACTTGCCATATATGAGTGCAAGCATCTAACTGCTGGCCACCACTTGAATGATGAAAATTCCAATCTGACACAATTTCAGTATAAATTATATCAGCCCGTCGTGAAAAAAACAATAAGGATAGATGTCATGCTTACATCCAGGCCTTTGCAATGAAACTTTGAAATTATTGTCAGTAGTCACAGGTTGCTCAAATTCGATGAGTCACAAAGGCATTTTCAATATACCTTGAAGAGCCAGTTGAAAATACCAGAATTTGTATATTGACTTTCCAGCTCAATTTCAGTTCTCTTAGATTGTTCTAAACACTCGAACCTGCATAGAAAACAACTGGCAAATTTCTTCTTGTGTTCTATAGGTAGTGCTACGTCTGTTGAACATTCTACATCTTTATGGCGTACGATAACTCCAATACATTAAGCGCAAAGAAAATGTCACACAGTACAATCCATTTACATTCGGGAACCTCTTGGCTGATCATTCAACTTACTATCATTTTCCCACTTTCTCTCCATACCCTTTGATCCTCTTAACTCTAAAATATTAGATCTAACTACTTCTTATAAACATTCAATGTTTATGCCTCAACCACTTTCTGTGGTAGAGAATTCCACAGGCTTGCCACTCTGTTGGTGAAGAAATGTTTCCTCATATCAGTCCAAAATGACCACCCCAGCATCGCTAAACTGTGACTACTTGTTCTGGACTTCCTGAGAACATCCTTCCTGCATTGACTCTGTCTAGACCTATTAGAATTTAATGGGTTTCTGTGAGATCCTCCCTTTTTCTTCTAAACTCCGGAGAATATGGTCCCAACCCATGCTGTCTGTCTTTATGTGTTAATCCTGATATTCCAGGTATCAGTCTGGTAAACCTTCATCGCACAGCCAGAACATCCTTCCCCAGATAAGGAGGCCAAAACTGCACACAGTACACCAGGTGTAGTCTCGCTAGGTCCCTTTTACAATTGCAGCAAGAAATCCCTGCTCCCGTACTCAAATCCTGTCATTATGAAGGCATACATGCCACTTGCCTTTTTCACTGCTTGTTGCACCTACATGCTTACTTTCAGCAACTCGTGTACAAGGACACTCAGATTTCATTGTAACTTCCCCTCTTCCTAAACTATTGCCATTCACCACAATCTGCCTTCCTGTTTTTGCTACCAAAATAAACAAACTCACATTTATACACATTAAACTTCACCTACCACATCTTTGTCCTCTCACTCAACTTGTTCAAATCACAGTGAAGCACCTCTCCATCCTTCTTACAGTTCACCCTCCGACCCAGCTTTGTGTTGTCTGCAAATTTGGAGATATTACATTTGGTTCCCTCATTTAAACCGTTAATACATATTGTGAATAATTGGGGTCCTTGCACTCGTCATTAAGGTGCCCCACAAGTCACTCCCTGCCACTCAGAATGAGACTTGTTTATTCCTAGTCTTTTTTTCTGGTCTGGCAGCAAATCTTCTATCCATGTAAGGACCCTATCATCTATTCCACACACTATATAGTTTTACACGCCAGTCTCTTATGTGGGACCTTATAGAAAGCCTACTGCAAGTTCAAGTAAGCAACATCCACTGGCTCCCCTTTATCAACTCTACTAGTTATATCCTTGAAAAATTCCAGTAGATTTGTCAAGGCTGATTTCCCTTTTATAAATTCATGTTGACTTTGTCTGATCCTGTCATGTTTTTCAAGTGGTCTGCTATTAAATCTTTTATGATAGATTCTAGTATTTTGCCCACTGCTGATATCAGACTAAACAATCCATAATTCTCTTTTTTCTCTTTACACCTTTTTCTAAATATTCAGGTTATATTAGTTATCCTCCAATCCAGTGAAACTATTACAGAGTCTGTAGAATCTTGACAGATGTTCACCAGTGCATTTATTATTTCTAGGGCAACTTCCTTCAGTACACTGGGAAGCATATTAATGAGCCTGGGGAACTTATTGGTCTTATTCCATCAATTTTTCGACACCATTTCCCAAGTAATACTGATTTCCTTCAGTTTCTCCTTCTCACTAAACCCCATGATCCCTAACATTTTTGGGACATTATTTGTTTCCTTTCTTTTGAAAACAGAACCAAAGTATATATTTAATTGGTCTGCCATCTCTTTGTTCCCCATTATAACTTCCCCTGTCTCTCACTACATTTGTCTTCACCAATCTCTTTTCTGTTCATATACACAGAGAAGATTTTACAATCAGTTTTCATGTTCCCCATAACGTTACATAGTAGTCTACTTTCCCTCTCTTATTCAATCCCTTGTCCTCCTTTGCTGAAATCTCAACAGCTCCTGATCCTCCAGTTCTACTGTTTCTTTGGTCAATTTGCATGGTCCTCTTTTGGATCTAATGTTATCCATAAATTTGCATGTTAGCCATAGTAATTTCTCATTTCATTTTTGTGTCAGACAGGAATGATCATTCCAGTTCATCATACAGTCTTTAAATGTTTGCCATTTCCTATCCACTGTCGACCCTTTAAGTAACATTCTCCAATTTATCATAGCCAGCTTGTGCCTTGTACCATTGTAGTTTCCTTTGACAGCATTTATAGCATTCCACTGTCTAATACTCAGTCAAATAGTAGCTTATTAGTTTGTAAACCATACATAAAGCTAGCGTAGTGTAATTTATCCTTTTCACAGTTGATATAAATGCAATTCTATTACAATGTGGCATTTGTGTTCTCTTTAAGCGTAAAACTGTTTTCTCACAATGATACTGATGTAACAACTGCCCATGATTCATGGATGATTAGGATGAATTGATAAATGTTCTTTTTTTCTTCATTGCACTATTATAGCGGTGTGCTTATAATCCAACTAAAGAGTACCTGGTTCAGATTTTTAGTTTGAACTAGTCAAATGTCACATCCTAATGATAAGAAAGGTATCAAATAATATGGATAATAACAGAGAGGGCCCAAGTGATGTTACTGGATTTTCAGAGAAAACTGGTGGATTGAAGGTGGAATGACTGATTTGGAAATATCTCAGTAGTACACTAAGTGCTCAAAATTTCTATTCTAAATATTGTGCACCACAATTATATCTTCCTGTGTGATTTAATAACAGTTTTTTTTTCGTTGCATTCATACAATAAGTTTTAGATTTAAATAACCCTTTCACGTTGCTTTGGCTGGAGCTATATTTGATGAAATATTGGCCAAGAAGCTGTATGTAATCTCAAGGGAAAATTCTCCACATGCCGCACACAGTGGCACTGTACTAAATGGAGTCAATGCATTATCATCAGGCTAAGTGAACACCAGCAGTTCTGAAGAGTCATATTGAGAATGCACAAGTTGGCCACGTTTCACTGCCTTAAATCTGCATAACCCTAAGCAACTCATTTGAAAAGCCGCGGCTGCTGTCGGCAGCCAGCCTATCCAAACAGTATCGATTTGACTTGATTTCACACACCATCTAGAAAAGGTGGCATATCAATATTTTCCTTCATGCTCTAAATGTTGAGCTAATTTCTAAAAGAAAATAATTTCAGCGATGTGAAGAAATATTCTTATGAAACCTGTTATTTGGCGTTTCTGTCAGTAACAGAAAAATCAATTTTGTGCCAAATCGACAATTGGTATGCAATCAAAGACAGGCACTGCTATTCTCTTGCCAAAAATTCACCCGAGGCCTAAACGAGGTACCCAAAGTAAAGGGCCCAGTGCAATTTGCCAACCTCACTAAGAGCCACAATGGAGTTTTTACCTTATGTTTGTGAGAGATTAAATAAACTATAAAAGTCATGCCAATTAATAGGTGGAACAAATCAGAAATGTTCAAAATAGGCTTTTTCCACTGCTGAGAGCAGCTGTCAATGGCAGATAAATTCCATGTGGCTATCTCTGACACTTTTGCTGTGGAATTCAGTAACGAGGCATGATATAGTGACAGTATAAGTTTCAACTATTTCCACCTTTTGTTATTAATTATGTTTTTAAGAGTGTCTTGTTTTCTATATGTGTGTGATGAATTTGTATTTAAGAACTGAAATGCGTCTTTTCTTTTGCACCCTGAGTTCACACACAAATTACATCATAGAATACCCACTGAGTGGAAGCAGGCCATTTGGCTCATTGCATCCACACCAAACCTCCAAAGAGCATCCCAACCTCCTACCCTATTATTATAACCCTGCTTTTCCCATGGTTAAACTACCTAGCCTGCACATCCTTGGACACTATGGGCAATTTAGCATGGCAAAACCCCCTCACCTGCACATCTTTGGACTGTGGGAGGAAACCGGAGCACCTGATGAAAACGTGCAGCCACAGGAAGAATGTAAAAATTCCATACAGAGAGTTGCCCAAGAGTGGAATCGAATACGGGTCCCTGGCACTGTGATGCAGTAGTGCTAACCACTTAGCAATTGTACTGCCCCAAGCTAAATATAACAGAGATTAAACAGAAGGCAAATACTCCACCTATAGTGAGGACTTCTTCCACTAGAAATTGTACAACAGATGATGTGCAGGGACCATGATTTGAACTGAGGGATTTTTTTTTAATCTACTTAAGAGCCTTCCTTTCAACACCCACTTATCAATAAAAACTGCTACTGAGACCAACAGAAGGTTAATTTCTTTCATACTGCCCTTTGATTGTTTGGAGATTTCTTTATAAACAAATTATTGCGATAAAAAATGGCAATATTAATGAAAGTTGCATACTCAGGTATAAATAATTTTCCACCTGTGTTTATTGGAAAAAAATTGTGAGATGGATCCCTGAAATTACATTTTTTAATGATTCATTTTATATCATGGGTTTTGGTAGGACGGCTCAGCTTTAGGTCAATTGTAGCAACTGACTTTAATCCCTCCTGAGATCAGGATTCAATACTGGTCAAGGATTGTACTGCATACTAATTATCACCCTAAGTCTCTATAGCTTATCATATGTTGAATTTCTAAAGTAGTAATTTTGAGAGCAGGTAATACATTTCACGTATCAGTCCTTAAAATGACCTACCAACTGTTCTGCAGTTCTGCCCTGTTTCTGCTTATGCTTCTAAAGGTGATAATTTGTCCTAATTCCACAGATATTATAGCCCGTGTTAGCTTATCCAGATAATACATCACATTCTTTGTCCATTGCTCCATTTTGGATAACCAGCTGGTATTTGAGTCTGCTCTGCAAACTCTGTACCCTAGACACAGACTCCATCCCTCTCTCTGGCCATTGTCTATGGTGGAACAAAACTACTTGAAACCTTGGCATCCTATTTGACTAGCAAAGAAACTTATGTTTACATTCACTCCATTAACAACCACCACAATGTTTACCTCTGTAAAGCTGGCCATTTCTGTTCTGAGGAAGGGTCATCAAACCCGAAATGTTAACTCTGATTTCTCTCCACAGATACTACCAGACCTGCTGAGCTTTTCCAGCAATTTCTGTTTTTGTGGCCATTTCTGTCCTTGCCTTAGCTCATCTGCTGATACACTGATTTATGTTTTTGTTATCTCCAGACTTGACTGTTCCAGCGTTCATCAATGGTAAACCCATGCCATTTGAAATACTACTGTTCATAACCTGACTTCACCAATTCCTATTCACCCATCATCCCTGTGCATATTGATCTACATCGACATCCCATCGAAGAATTACTTGGCACAGATGCTCAGTGGTCAGCACTGCTGCCTCACAGCATCAGGAACCAGGTTCCTTTCTAGCCTCAGGTCACTGATTGTGTGGAGTTTGCATATTCTCCCTGTATCTGCGTGGGTTTCCTCCCACAATCTAAAGATGTGCCGGTTAGGTGGATTTGCATGGTAAAATGTACTATAGTGTCCAGGGTTGTGCACACTAGGTGGGTTAGCCATGGTAAATGGCCAGGGTGGGGTGGGGTGGGGGCTCATGGCGATAGAGTGGATGGCTGGGTCTGGGAAGGATTTTCTTCATAGGGTCAGTGTAGACTTCATGGGCGAATGACCACTTTCTGCACTGAGAATTTTATGGTACTCAATTTAAAACCTTGTGTTCCTATCACTCCATGGTCCTGCCCTTTTCTTTCTGTCTAAATGCCTCCAATACTACAAACTTTCAAGATATCTGGTTCCTAATTCGTACTTCTTGAGTATTTCCACTTCTGAGAATGGCCCCATTTGCCGCAATGGCTTCAGCAGCCTGAAACATAAATTCTGCCTCTCTCCCTGCCTCTTCACCTGTTGGATGCGACTTCAAATTTACCTTGTTCAACTCATTCAGTTACTTGTGTCCTCCACATGTCTTATATGGGGTGAATAGGATGTAAGACTATATCTGAGATTTATACAAACATACATACAAACACTCTCGATAAAAGGATGACTAGTTAACAGGGGCAGGACTCATTATCTGAAATGTCTGCAACCATTGTACACTAGAACGCACATCTCCTGTGAAAATGACTAAACTGCATGGAACAGATCCATAGGTATTCATTCAAAAGTTGACATTATTACAATAGTGCAATTAATAGTTTGGAGCAACGACAAAGCTTTCACATAAATTATCTTGTTGCTTCCTCACAGGGGCAGCGAAAGCTGGAACAAGCACTGTAATCTTGTTTAGCATTTTATATTTCTTGAATTGTGTATAGTTAATAATTGATAATTGGAAACTTAATGAAGCAATTTTGTTGAGCACTGAATTAACATTTTACTTGTTTCGTGGGCATTACCATATTGCCAAAATGAGCTTTAGAATTATCAAAGGAGATTTTGTGATACCTTGGCTGATCACCATTTGAAATATTATCCACAAGGCAGCACAGACATTAAATTGTATCTCCATCATCCGTCAAAACTAATCTTCCAAAATGTGCTTCAAAAGCTCATTGTGTTTTAAATGCTTTATGTGTGCTCTGCAAACCCAATGGCTTAAGTTTCCATTGTAATTAATTTATAGTGAAGGTAAAGTATATTTAAATATTTACAGTAGTGAAAAAAGCACTTTGTACAAACGATGTTATTGTTTCATAATCTGATATACTTATTGTGAATAGGATTTAAAATATACACTGCATTAGCCATTAAACTGTCTTTAAATGCATTGATAGTGAAAAAATAAATAAAATCTCATGTGTCATGAATAATATCAAAAAGGAACAGTTGCAGATATATTAATATACTGCGAACTGATATGTCAACGATACTGCATGCGAAGACACTTTGAATTTCAGTGTTCAGGCCCGAATTATAAATCAACAGTATGACTTTAGTACTCTGATAAATAACTAAGCAATTTACAGTCAATTAAAATTGGAAAGATACACAATACATGTCAGAACAGTTTGCCTTATATCAATTTTAGCTAGCAGTGAAACTGAGGAGTGAAATGTTCTGATATTCAAATTGTAACACATTTGCTGTGCCCCAGATTCCTGTCTGGTACAAAGCAAATGCACAATAATTACAAATTTAATTACACTCAAACATTGCTCAAATATAGGCTCAGTGGTTAGGAAACACATAACACAGACTTTTATTATTATTATAACCCTCTGGAGAACATTGGGTTTTCAGTCATCTCCTTTGTGGCTTCCAGTTTGTGCTTTGATTATAAAATATCTCCCAGGTGACCCACAAAGGCTGCAGGCTCTAAGACTATCAGCATTTAAACCTGTAAAACATCTCTACCAAGTATACACCATCGTTTCTGTTAGCAGGTGCATAGAAATTTCACCAGTATGTGGTAACAGAATCTTTACTTTGCAAACAGTACACAGTAGAATCTATTTTGGAGAGCGGGATTATGAAAAAAGGAATATGTCAAAAGAATCCCTTTTACAAATCAAAGCAAATAAAGAATTATATCTTACCATTAAAAATGTAATGCAGTTCTATGGGAAAGAGCAAGGTAGTGGAACTAATTCAATAGCTCTTTTAGAAAGTTGTCTTAGACACAGTGGGCAGAATGGCCTCCAAAAGTTGTAAAATTCCATGATTCAGTCAAATCAATAGAGTACTGAAAAATATAGGTTTTCTTCTATTTCTGTTGAATTTATTGTTTTTATTGTTTTTGCTTAAGCAGTGAGCTCTATCACTTTTGCTACAAAAAATGGTTACAGAACGTAACAGATCCAGAGTGTTGAATTATCTTCATTAAATGTAATCATTAACCTGAGATGGTTTTGGAATCCTGACATTTCATGCTGTTTTGTGCCTCTGACATGATTGTTGACAAGTCAATTCCCTGATGATGTCATTAGTGCTCATTATAACAGAAGAATCTTTTTAAATACCAACGGAAACAGAGAACAGTTTAGTCATGTATCTCTTGTACAAATTGTCAGGAACCATTCCGAGAGATCTGATTTTGCTTAAAATTTTGCCAAAGCTGTTTGTCTTTCCCTTATCAGAGCAAATGTAAGAATGCCAAGCTTGAAACAATCACAACAATTTGTACCACATGAGCAGAGGGAGCTGATTTGTTGGCAAGCCAACTCTAATTGGCTGACGTGTCAGCAAGGAAAAAGGAATAGGAATCTATAGGCTCCCCAATGCATCCAATTCTTCAAAACGAAGAGCAAGACTTGAACATGTCCATTTGTTTGCTGAAAGTGGATCCTTACGTTTGAAGATACACCTCCTAAAGATCAAAACTAAATTAACCAAATTAAGATTGTGATTGACCATTGTGAATCAGCCACTAGTGTAACCTTTGTTTTATTCAGGCCAGGTAGTCTTTGCTAGCTTGAGCAGCATTTAGTACCCATTCCTAGTTGCCCTTGAGAGGTGACGGTGAGCAGTCTTCTTGAACCGCTGAAGTGCATTTGGTTTAGGTAAATGTGCAATACTGTTGTGGAGGAAGTTCCAAGATTTTGACTCAGTGACACTGAAAGAATGGTGATATATTAGGATTATTAAGCAGTTCCCGTACACTTGTGGAATAATCTCCAATGGTGGACAATTAGTTTTGGGTTTTCAAGCGTGAAATTGTTGAATGCAATCTGTAGGCTGCCCATTATGAACAGTCAGTCAAAAAGTTGTCAGATTCCTGGGCAGAATGCTGTGTTTTCTATTAATGTTCATGATCAAAGTGTTTCCAAGTAAGATACATATATTTTCTTACTGTTTAATGTTCTAAATTCCAACTTAGATTATTCCAGCAGCAAGCTTTGGTGAATCATTTATCATACAGACAAAAGGGAAAAAACAATAATGATTACAATCGTTTGATGGCTTTTTAGATAATGTACCAAGTAGTAGCTGTTGTGAAACAAAAATAGAAGTTACTGGAAAAGCTCAGCAGGTCTGGCAGCATCTGTGGAGCAAAATCAAGATGTGAAGATGCCAGTGTTGGACAGAGGTGGGCAAAGTCAGAAGTCACACGACGCCAGGGTATAATCTAACAGGTTTATTTGAAATCAAAAGCTTTTGGAGGGCTCCTCCTTCACCTGATGAAGGAAAAGCACTCTGGAAGCTTGTGATTTCATAAACCTGTTGGACTATAACCTGGTGTCGCGTGACTTCTGACTTTAAGAGAAATCAGAGTTAACATTTTGGGTCAAGTGATCCTTCCTCAGAACTGAGATAGCTAGGAAAATGTCAGTTTATAAGCAGAAGATGGGGGAATGGGGAGGGGGTGAGAAGTAAATGATAGGTGCGGATGGAGCCCAAAGAGAGAGAAGAACAGTTGGACAGACAAAGGAATAGCTATTAATGGAGACTTTTTTTTTCAGGGCAGCTTTTAACATTACTTTTAAGGGCAGGCACAAATATTGTCTTACCCATGTGACCTGTTATAAAATCAAACTTCCTTTTCCAAATAAGGTGGTGTATTAGGCTGGTAAACACCCCACATTGTGTCTTTTCACATTTTGTGTGTTTAAGATGCCTTGCTTGTGAAAAAGAGCCATAACAAAACAATGAAAATTTAATGAGATCAATTTCATATTCATCTAATACCTAACAGCTATGTTTTGATATTCTTATGGTCATTTGTATAATAGAAGGAGAAGTCCAACTGTGAAGTTAAGTCCCTTTTGTTGATGGTAGATCCTTAAAAATAGCTTGTGTGAATTTCACAAATGGCTTTAATTGTCCTGTTTGTAATTAGACGTTTGTTGAGTTTCAGGAGCTGAATTTGCCAAAGTCACATGATATGTCTTCAGCCATCTCAAAAGCTTTTGTAAAGGCAAAATATTGCGAATGATGCAAATCTGAAATAAAAAGAGAAAATGCTGGAGAAACACAGCAGGTGTGACAGCTTCTGCGAAGAGAAACAGAGTTAACGTTTTGAGTCTGATATGACTCTTCTTCAGAATTGTAACCATATGTAAAGATTACACACCTTAATGCATTCCACCTCATGCTTAAATTCATTTATAAGATGGGCCAATCTGATGATCTTCTTTTCCACGATATGCTAGTTGAGCATTTGTGAATGTTTTCTCCGCTTCTGTTTACTACAAACCTAACTCCACCGGTCAATGCATACGATGGATATATATAACTCCACATGATATTATATTGGCTTTATTAGCAGTCTTATGGCCATTTACTCTTCTCGCAAACCTAATGCAGAAATTAAATGCATCAAAGCTAGCCCACAGAGCAATGGCTATCTTAATCTGATCGTTGTTCGGTACATATAGTGAAAATTAGAAAATCAATCAAAGACGGTCATATTCAGACCTAAAAAGTGCCCAGTCTCCCTCAAGTTACCACAGACAGGCAAAAGTATGAAAATTTGGCATCCTTGAGTTGTCCTGATAAATGGGAGATAAAATAAGTTCAGCAACATATCTCTCTTTCCAGCAATATTCAAATTCTGTGCTGCCAAGTGTTTGGTTTTGCATTTGAGAATTTAATTGTTACAATACTGCAAGACATTCGAAAAAAAAATTCATGGGACAAAATTGCAATGAAAGTATTCAGTTATAGTTGAAATAGGCCTAGGCCCAATAAACACTACTACTGATTGTCTTCCAGTTTAGAGGAGGAATTGAGAAAATGGGGTTATTTTCGCATATAAAATCCAGCTTGAGGAAACAGTTACTTATTGGGATTTTCAAAGGGACACTCCTTAATTGGCCTATACACTTGGCTGCAGGAGCAGTCAAAAAGAGCCCTTCTGGAGCACTTCCTGACATGTTAACTGGCTATGCTTCCTGCAGTTGATCTCATGGAATTAGCCTCAATTCATCTCTTCATGAGCCTGACCAACTATCCAACATACATCAGGTCCTTTACCCTGTCAGACACTGTTCTCTCTTCCAAAATGGCCTCAGGGTGGATTGCAACAATGAAGCCAACAAGCTAGCCAGTAGGGCTATGTTTAGCAGCTGCCTGCCAACATCCCCAACTCCAGAGATGCTGATAGTCCAGTCCTGTGTGACTCAAGATTTCAGCGATTTATACACTCAATCAAAAACATTGTCCATTTGTGGCCTCACTTCTTCAACACAACAGTCAGTCAAAGGTAGACTTCTTCCTGCAGTCATAATTCGTTTATGCTGCTCAAAACGTGATTGTCAGCAAATCTACCGCTGAAAATATCTGCAGACATGAGTGCCGTGCATACAAATTGGACTTACAGAACCAGAGGAGAATTTTTTTTTTTGTAAAGCAGAATGGATTAGAATTTTGTGCAGTAGTAGAATGTTTAAAAAAGGGAATCTCTCCGAGGAATGTTCTTCATAAGTCAAACTATTCAGATCAATTGGACTGTGGGACCCACATGGCAAAAGGGAAAGAGAATAATGTTAAATAAAACACCTTGAGGAAGTGGGATAACAAGGCGTAGAGCTGGATGAACACAGCAGGCCAGGTAGCATCAGAGGAGCAGGAAAGCTGACGTTTCGGGTCTGGACCCCTCCCATTTCTGAAGAAGGGT
>JAHRHZ010000251.1:5046046-5078265 GCA_024137785.1 Ginglymostoma cirratum
CCTGGCCTGCTGTGTTCATCCAGCTTGACAACTTGTTATCTCAGACTCCAGCACTGGCAGTTCCTACTATCACCTTGAGGAAGTGGCCATTCAGAATTTTGACCATGAAACATAAACATAAGTGCTGCTAAATGTTCAGTTCTAGTTAATCAGGTAAAGGTGCAATACACCACCTGTTGTTAATGGTACTTTCTCTCAAAAATGCTTGGTGAAACACAAACTTCCCAGCCACTGCTCGTAATGAATCTTGGCAAGTTTATTTTGGGTTTGCAGCCATCTGCATGAAACTCCCCATGGCAGGGCCAGATATCCTATCGATTGTACAATACAAAAGCTGCATGAAAGATCTGCATATGCAAGTTCCTACCCAAGTCCATCTACTTGACAACCTTCCCTTTTCCTCTGCCTAAACACTGAGATTTGTCAACAAGGAAATTAAAAACAAATAAAGCCAATTACAAAGATGTGAGAGGAGAACTGGCTAGGATTGCATAGGTAAATAAATTAAAATGTATCATTATAAATAAACAGCAGGAAACTTATAAAGCAACACTTTCAAGTGTTCAATAGATGTGGCTTACTCAGGAAGCTAAGGATTGTGCGAGAATAAAATAAGATTCCTATAATTTTGCAAATAATGCAGCAAGTCTGAGAACTTGCTTATGAGTCACTGAAAGCTAACATGCAGATATAACAAGCAGTAAGAAGGTAAAGTCTTTATTACACAATGTCTTGAGTATAGTTGTAAAGATGTATTACTGAAGTTATATACAGCCTTGGTGAGACCACACCTGGAGCATTATGTGCAGGTTAGGTCTACTGTGAAAGAGTTACTTGCCAAAAGTTCACCATGTTACGAAAGTTCACCAAATGATGTCTTGGTATGAAGGGATTGTCGTAATAAGAACAATTAAATAGACCTGTATTCCATGTGATCTAACCTTGCTGACCAGTCTACTAAGAACCTTGTTGAAACCTTGCTGAAGACCATATAGAAAATATCCACCACCCTGCCTTAACCAATGTTCTTTGTCAATTCTTCAAAAACACTCAATCAAGTTAGTGAAACATGATTTCTCATACACAAAACCATGTTGACAATCCTTAATTATTCCTTGCCTTTCCAAATATGTGTAAATCCTGTCCCTCAGAGTCCCCAACTGCAACTTACCCACCACTGACATCAAGCTCACCAGTCTATAGTTCTCTGGCTTTTCCCTACCATCTTTCTTAAATAATGGCACCACATTAGCCAACTTCATCCAGCACCTCATCCATGGCTAAAGATATTACAAATATCTCAGCAAGGGGGCCAGTAATCACCTCCCTAGCTTCCCACAAAGTTCTGGGGTACACCGGATCAGGTCTGAGGATTTATCCACTTTTATGTGTTTTAAGACATCCAACACCTCATCCTGTGAAATATGAGCAGTTTAAGATGTCACTACTTATTTCTACACGTTCTCTAACTTCCATATCCTTCTCCATGTAAAAACTGATGTGAAATACTTATTTAGTATCTCATCCATCTCCTGCAGTTCCACATATGGGTGGCTTTGTTGATCTTTAAGGGGCCCTATTCTCTTCCTAGTTACTCATTTTCTGAAGAAGGGTCTAGGCCCGAAACATCAGCCTTCCTGCTCCTCTGATGCTGCTTGGCCTGCTGTGTTCATCCAGCTCTACACCTTGTTAACGCTTATCCTTAATGTGTTTGTAGGATTTCTTTGGATTCTCCTGAACACTATTTGTCAAAGCTATCTTATGTCCCATTTTTGCCCTCCAGATTTCCTCCTTGAGCATACTCCTACTGCCCTTCCTCTAAGGATTCACTCAATCCCAGCTGTCTGTACCTGACATATGCCTCCCTATTTTTTCGTGACCAGAGCCGCAATTTCTCCAGGCATCTAGCATTCCCTACCCCTCCTAGCCTTCCCCTTCACACTAACAGGAACATACCATCTCCGGACTCTATCTCATTTTTGAAGGCCTCCCACTCTCCAGCCGTCCCTAAATCTACGAGTAGCCTCTACCAATCAACTTTTGAAAGTTCTTACCTAATACTGTCAAAATTGGGCTTCCTCCAATTTCAAACTTTAACTTTTAGATCAGGTCTATCTTTGTCCATAACTATTTTAAAATTAATAAAATTACGATCACCGCCCCCAAAGTGCTCCTCCACTGACACCTCAGTCACCTGCCCTGCCTTACTTCAGAAGAGAAGGTCAATATTTGCTCCTTCGCTAGTAGGTACATCCACATACTGAATCTGAAAATTTTCCTGTACACGCTTAACAAATTCCTCCCCATCCAAGCCCTTAACACTATGATTTATGTTGGAAAGTTAAAACCCTTAGCATTACAACCCTATTATTCTTACAGATAACTGAGATCTCCTTACAAATTTGCTTCCCAATTTTCCACTGCCTATTACATGGTCTACAGTACAATCCCAAAAAGGTGATCTTTCTTTTCTTATTTCTCAGTTCCAAAATAACTTCACTGGACTTAATCCCAGGAATATCCTCCCTAAGTACAGCTGTAATGTTATCCTTAACAAAAAACACCACTAGGCCCGAAACGTCAAGTTTTCCTGCTCCTATGATGCTGCTTGGCCTGCTGTGTTCATCCAGCCCCCACACCTTGTTATCTCGGATTCTCCAGCATCTGCAGTACCTTTTATCTCTCACTCCCCCCATCCTGTCTTGATCCCGTTTCTATCCTTCCTATAGCATCTATTCCCTGGAACATTAAGCTGCCAGTCCTGTCCATCCATGAGCCACATTTCTGTAATATACATGATATACCAGTCCCATGTTCCCAACCTTGCCCTGAGTTCACCTGCCTTATCTCTCAGGCCTCTTGCATTGAAATAAATAGTTTAACTTATTTGTCCTACCTCATTCTCTGCCTTGCTCTTGCCTGCCTTGATTGTTTGACTTGCTCCTCTTCTCAACTCTACCAGCCTCAGACTTATCTCTTTTCTCACTATCCTACGCACCCTCCATTCCTAATTTAAAGCCTCCCAAGTAGCACTAGTAAATATCCCGCCAGTAAATTAGTCAGCTTCTAATTCAGCTGCAACCTGTGCTTCTACCAAAAGAGATTCCAATGATCCAAAAACATGAATCATTCTCTCTGCCCCAGCTCCTCAGCCATGCATTAATCTGTTCTATCCTCTTATTCCTGCTCTCACTAGCATGTGGCACCAGGAGTAATCCAGATATTACTACTCGAGGACCTACTTTTTAACCTCCTGCCTAATTTCCTGTATTCTCTCATCAGAAGTTCGTCCTTTTGTCTTCCTATGTCATTTGTACCAACATGTACAATGACCTCCTGCTGGTCCCTCTCCACTTTGAGAATATTCTGAACCCTCTCCAAGACATCTTCGACCCTGGCATCAGCATGGCAACACACTATTCTTATGTCTCGCTGTTGGTTGCAGAAACGTCTGTCTGTGCCTTTGACTAGAGATTCTCCTGTCAAAATCGATTGTTTGGAACATGACTTTCCCCTTGTCACAGTAAAGCCAGTCCGAGTATCAGAAACCTGGCTGCCAGCGTCCCCTGTGAGTTCATCACACCTACATTTTCCAAAACAACATACGTGTTCGAGATAGAGATAGCCACAGGAGACTCCTGCAATACCTGCATACTTCTGCTACCTTTCCTAGAGGTAACCCATCTACTTGACTGTTTCTGCAGTTTTCCTATCTTCTTGAAACTGCCATCCATCACATCCCCTAGTTCCTTTAAATTTCTCATTGCCTCTAACCGCTGCCCTAATCAATCAATGTGATCCGATAGGATTTGCAACCAAACACACTTCCTGCAGACATAATATCGGGTACATTGAAATTCTCCATAATCTTTCACATCTGACAGGAAGAGCACATCACTCTACTAAAAGCCATCTCTGCACCTTCACAATCTAAAGACCCAGAAATTTGCAGTCTTCTTGCTCTAAAAACACTGCTCTAGGATGAATTAATACCTATGTTTTATATTTTAAAAAAATTAATCAAGAGACAGATCTCACAAACATTTATAAAAAAACTCACTGACTCGCTACTGCAAATTTACAAAAAACATCAAGATTTATATTTTATAAGAATTAAAAACACACACTTAGCTGATCTCCAGCTGTGAATTGTTCCAATAATGATCACCAAAGCCAGCTGTGAAATTTCACTGTTAGTTTTTATTGGGTTGATGGCAACAATTCTCAACATGGAAGACAGAGCTAATACCTGGTGACTCAAGCTTGCTGCTTGTTCCTCTGGATTTCCATTCTGGACACCAGCACCAAAATTTGGTACAAACCCCATCGGCAGTAGCTGTCTCACCCCACATCTGTGGATGCTAGTATCCAACACATGCCAGCTGCTTTGCACCCTCATGGCTCACCTCTGATCCACTTAGGATATGATTCTACACTGTAATGCCACACTTTGAAGCACACCAGAAACTATCATTGCAATGCTGCTGCCAGGACACTCAGCTTACAGATTAGACCATGCTGCATATCAGGGCTGTTCGTTTGCTGTCTTAGTGCTCTCTTGCTTAGTGATTACCTGGATACAAATAGCATGCCTGCCTTGCCTTCCCTTGTCATGCTTTTTAGTGCTTTGCCCCCTCAGCCTGACCCTAAAGGCTCACAGAATTGCAGCTGTGCCTCGCTTTCTGGCATGGTCAAAAAGCCAAGTGGCTCATCTTGATTGTTACCAGTGGGTATCAAGTGGGTGGACGGCTTGCCGTACAGTGCATGGCCACGTCACCGTCAAACCACTGCATGTGCCAGTAAACACACTGCATGTGCTTCAAGTGAATGACCATGTATTAACGTTCAAGGGGGATAGTCCACACTGAATTTCAAGGAGGCATCCATTAGTCAGGGGGTCATAGCACAGTAAATCAGAGGGACCATTCGAAATCAGTGCAGATGCTTTGGCAAGGGCAGTCACAGTCAGGAGTACATACCACTCAAGCCGAGGGATAGGTCACTGTCAGCTCTGTGCTGAAATTTGGGAACACTCTTGGTGAAGTGCATAGATATTAGTCAAAAGGTTACTTACTGTTTGCGGCCATCCAGCTGAATCACTCAAGGGGGTGGGTTATGGTCAGTCTGGGAGGGTCCATCCAGTAAAAGTCAAAGGGGTTTATCAGAGGGCAGTGATACTGGGGGGAGGCTGGGGAACTTAGTCATGGAGAGTAGAAGCAAAATGCTGGAATGTGGGGAATTACAATACTGAAGTGGGCTAACTTAACATTTAAGAGAGAGACAGTAGAGCATGGGAGGGAGGATAATGCAGGAAACAGCAATGTTGATAATAGGGTTAATTTTCTTCTTGCCTTGAGACTGGTAAATCTTTGGGTTGATACTTGCACTTGACCCACATCACAGGCTCTAGCTATTTTTCAAGGCCCAGACTTCTTCTCATAAAATCAGCAAACCCTCAGCAGGAATGTGGACCTCTTTGGATTTTCAACCCTTCTTCTTGGGGCAGGAAGAAATAAAGTTGCTGTTCCAGCCATTAGAAACCTACATAAATATGAGCTCTGGGTCACACAAAGTAAATTACTTTTTTGAATAAAAGTATTAAAATTTGAGCTTGAAGGAGAATAGTTAAATGCAGACTGATCAATTACATTCCCAAAGTGGAGGAGTTAAATATGATTTTTTCTTTTGCCATCAATTACAACACAGTTTAGCAGCAGGACTCGGCATTCCTGAAGCTGAGCGTTGCTATGGTGCCAAAAATGGTAAATACATAATACGATGCATTCCCATCAGCTGCACACCATTTCAGTGCAGCTACCCACAGATGCTCAGATGAATTCAATTCCAAGCATCAGTTCTTATGGAAAATCCTGACAGAAGATGGCATGCCAGTTTGCTCATTTAGTATCACCAGATCTCTAGGGAAAATGAGCCCTGATGTTCAGTTGGCAAAAACTATTTTCCAAATTTCACCTCAATTCACCTTCACCACCTCCCTCTTAAATCCTTTTCATTCTGAGATAAAACAACAAACTGTGGACACTGGAGATCTGAAACAAAAACAGAAAATACTGGCAAAACTTAGCAGGTCTGGGTATCTGTGGGGAGAAAGCAGAGTTAACGTTTCAAGTCCAGTGACTCATCATCAGAACTGAATTCCTTTTGCTTCGTGAGTTGAGTGACACCCAATGGCATCTAAGGGCACCTGAACCCTTTCATACCTTGGTTAAGTGATCATTTTTTGTGCATTATGCAACCATTACAGCCACTCTTGATAGCAACACATTACTTTTCTATTGGTGATTGTTCAGTGGTGATCAGCAGCAGGAGCTCTACCCATTTAAAGCCATAGAGTCATAGAGCTGTAAAGCATGGAAACAGACCCTTCAAACCAACTCATCCATGCCATCCAGATAACCTAAATTAATCTAGACCCATTTGCCATCATTTCACCCATATCCATCTAAACCCTTCTTATTCATATACCCGTCCACATGCCTTTTAAGTGTTGTAAATGTACCACCACTTCCTCTGTCAGCTCATTCCATAAACGCACCACCCTCCTTGTGAAAAAGTTGCCCCTTAGGTCCCTTTTAAATCTTTCCCCTCTCACCTTAAACCTCTAGTTCTGGACTCCCCCACACATGGGGAAAGACTTTGGCTATTTAACCTTCCCATGGCCCTCATGTTTTTACAAATCTCTATAAGGTTACCCCTCAGCCTCCAAATACTCCAGGGAAAATAGGTCCAGCCTATTCAGCCTCTCCCTATAGCTCAAACCCTCCAACCCTGGCAACATCCTTGTAAATATTTTGTGCACATCCTTGCTATCACATGGAGACCAGAACTGCATGCAGTATTCCAAAAGCAGCCTAGCCAATGTCCTGTACAGCCGTAACATGACTCCCCAACTCCTATACTCAATGCATTGACAAATAAAGGCAAGCATACCAAATGCCTTCTTCACTATCCTGTCTACCTGAGACTCCACATTTAAGGAACTGTGAACCTGAAATCCAAGATCTCTTTTTTCAGCAACAACCCCCAGGACTTTACCGTTAAGTGCCCTCTAAAACCCAGACATATTGAAGTGAATTTTCCTAGTCCTATGTAGACCAGGTGACCAGGAAAATAGTAGGGGATTACAGGACCTGAGTGAATTCCTGCCTCTGGAGTACTTTCCCAGGGATTGGCCAGAAACTGTTCAGCTATTCACTTCAGATAGACATTTAGGCAATTACTGCAATTAAGGCTGAGGGTCATATTGTGGTAGCGGCAATATTTTGCTGCTCTCAGGTTAGTACCCCTGCCAGGCACAGAGACTTGCAATTCGTTTGAGATGGCCTGCTGGTCAAGGGACATTGATGCACCTTAAAATCTCCTGCCACCCTGGAACCTTGGTGATCATTGATTAACAGCCACGGTCACAGCTGAAGGAGTTCTCTTCCTCAATTGTGCTGATAGCTGCAGACACACTTGTTGCTTTCAGTTCTCAGGGACTGTGAGGAGGACAGTGTAGAAAAAGACATATATAAGTTGGTTGGTTGGGCAGATATGTGACAGATAAGTGGCTTTGTTAATAGGGGCATAGAGGACAAGAGCAAGGAGGTGATTTTGAATTTGTACAACACACCTGTTAGACCCAAGTTGGAGAACTGTGTACAGTTCTGGGTGCCACATTTGCGGAAGGGTATAAATGCATTTGCAACTGTGCAGAAGCAATTTATCGGAATGGTTCCAAGGATGAGAAACTTTAGTTATAAGAATAAATTGGCAAAGTTGGGACTGTTCTTTTTGGGGACAAAATGGTTGAGAGGAGATCTGATAGATGTTTACAAAATCATGAGCAGGCTGGCTAGAATGGATAGGGAGAAACTCTTCCTGCCTGTATAGGGGACAAGACAGGAGAGGGCTCAGATTTAAAATGATTTGCAAAAGAAGCCAGAGTGATACAAGAAAAAAATTGTTTCACTCAGCAAGTAGCTAGGGTATAGGATGCACTACGTAGCAATGGGACAGAGAACATAAGAACGTAAGAACTAGAAGCAGGGGTAGGCAATTCAGCCCCTTGAGCTTGGTCTGTCACTTAATATAATCATGGCTGATCTCACCTTGGCTTGAAGTACAGTTTCCTGCCTGTTCTCCATAACTCTTTAACCAGTTACTAATTAAAAATCTATGTAACTCCTGCTTAAATCTATTCAGTGTCCAGGCATCCACCGCACTCTTGGGGAGTGAATTCCACAGATGCATAACCCTTCGAGAGAAGTCATTTCTCCTCATCTCTGTTTTAAATCTGTTACCCTTTAGCCCACAACTATGACCCCTCTTTCAGAATGCCCCACAAGGTAAAACAATGTAATCCAAGTTTAATTTGTCAACCCCTCTTAGCATCTTATGTACCTCAATTATGGAGGCAGGTTCAATTGAGACATTGAATGGGGCATTGGATGACTATTTGGATAAAATAATGTGCAAGGATATGGCTGAAAAATGGGGATTCACACTGGGTAAGCATGCTCATTTGAACAGCCAGTGCAAGAAGGCGGTGGCGACGACGCTGATTGGTGGTTGAGGCAAAGATTTGCATCGGTGTAGTCACCACCACCACCAGCAGGAGGACCTCAGCAAGACACCCTCTGAATTTGAGTGAAGATAAGTGTCCAGCAGAGGGCGGTGATGATGCAGATTGGGGGGGTTGTGGGGTGGGGGCGAAGATTTGCATTGGCACAGTCATCAAACAGGGGTTTGAGGAGGAAGAATTGTCAAGGGGCTGTTAGTGCCTTCCTCCTCTAACCAACAAACAAAAGTCACTGTAAAGGCCACAAGTGAGGGAAGGTGAGTGGTCTTGTTCTGCTGTGGTGACAACAAGGGAGAGACTTGATTGGTGAGTAGTGGGTAAGGCAGGTAAGTCCTCATAACTTCTCGTACTGTTTTTGGTTTTTAATCTGTAAGTGTAGTATATGGACCAGGAAAAAAGGGCCACGGGTAACTGGATTTGATTTACCCTAATATAAAGTACTCTCCAAGGTTTAATTGAGATATGTAAACCATAGCAAGACAGCTCAAAGTCTTGGTTTCCTCCTCTTGCTCCATGTGGCACACTGCAGTTCCAGACCCCTGGGTCAGCCTGTGTGCAGGAAGTGTATCCAGCTACAGCTCCTGGAAGTTCAAGTGTCAGAGCTGGCGCAGTGGCGGGGACACTGGAG
Source organism: Ginglymostoma cirratum (assembly GCA_024137785.1). NCBI lineage: Eukaryota > Metazoa > Chordata > Chondrichthyes > Orectolobiformes > Ginglymostomatidae > Ginglymostoma > Ginglymostoma cirratum. The sequence continues at coordinate 5,055,256 of JAHRHZ010000251.1, forward strand.
TATCCATGAGGTAGAGAGCATCATGGATAGCACGTATGAAGATGTGGTCACACTGCAGGCTCAGACTTTGCAGGCAGGTAGGGAATGGGTAACCATCAGACAGAGCAAGAGAGACAGGCAGGTAGTGCAGGAATCTCCTGTGGCCATTCCCCTGCAAAACAGTTATATTGCTTTTGGATATAGTTGAGGGGAATGACCTCTCAGGGGAAAGCAGCAGCAGCCAAACTCATAGCACCAAGGTTGGTCCTGCTGCAGAGTGGAGGGATAAAAAAAAAGTGCTAGGGTAACAGTTAGAGGGGACTCAACTATAAAGGGAATGGACAGGCATTTCTGTGGCTGCAAACGAGACTCCAGGGTGGTATGTTGCCTCCCTGATTCTAGAGTCAAAGATGTCTGAGTGGGTACAAGAAATTATTAAGGGGGAGGGTGAACAGGCAGTGGTCATGGTACACACTGGGACAAACAACATATGTGAAAAAAACAGATGAGGTCCTAAAGGCAGCATACAGGGAGCTAGGAAGAAAGTTAAGAAATCAGACCTCAAAGGTAATGATCGCGGGGTTACTACCAGTGCCACGTGCTAGTCAGAGGAGAAATGACAAGATATATCGGATGAATATGTGACTACAAAGATGGTGTCAGGGGAGGATTTCAGTTTCCTGGGGCATTGTGACCAGTTCTGGGGGAGGTGGGACCTGCACAAATTGGACAGGTTACATCCGGGCAGGACTGGGGCTGATGTCCTGGGGAGGAGGTGTTTGCTAGAGCAGTTAGGGTGGGTTTAAATTAATATGCCAGGAGGATGAGAACCTATGTAAAGAGACAGAGAAGAAGGCAGCAAGGACAAAAACAAAAGCTAGAAAAAGGAATAAGAAAAGTGATAAGCCGAGAAGCCAAGGACAAGATTCAAACAGGGCTATTGAGAGAAATAAGGAGGAGGTAAAATGTTAAAAGGACAAGCTTAAAGGCTTTGTGCCTTAGTGCACGGAGCATCTGCAATAAAGTGGATGAACTAATCACGCAGATAGATGTAAATGGGTACGGTATAATTGGGCTTACAGAGATGAGGTCAGAGGGTGACCAGGGATGAGAATTAAATGTCCCAGGGTATTCCGTATTTAGGAAGGACAGGCAAAAAGGAAAGAGTGGTGGAGTGGCATTGCTGGTTAAAGAGAAATTAACACAATAGTGAAGATGTAATTAGTAGAGTTGACAAGGGAAGCCAGTCGATGTAGTATATTTGGACTTTCAGAAAGCGTTTGACAGAGTTCCGCATAAGAGATTAACTTGAAAGATTAAACTGCTTGGGATTGGGGGAAGTGTATTGAGATGGATAGGAAACTGGTTAGCAGAGAGGAAACAAAGAGTAGGAATTAATGGTCCTTTTCAAATTGTAAGGCAGTAACTAGTGGAGTGCCATAGGGATCGGTGCTGGGACATCAGCTATTCATGATATATATTAATGATGTGGATAAGGGAACAAAACGTAACATCTCCAAGTTTGCAGATGATGCCAAGTTGGGTGGGAGGGTGAACTTTGACGAGGATGCAAAGATCCTTCAGCATGATCTCAACAGGTTAGGTGAGGGGGCAAATCAATGGCAGATGCAGTATAATTTGGATAAATGCGAGGTTATTCATCTCGGAAGCAAAAACAACAAGGCAGATTACGAGCTGAATGGCTGTAAATTGGTAGAGAGTAAGCATGTGTGTGCAGCAGGTGGTAAAGAAGGCAAATGGTATGTTGGCCTTCATTGCGAGAGGTTTTGAGTACAGGAGCAGGGATGTATTGTTATAGTTGTTCAGGGCCTTGGTAAGACCACACCTGGAATGCTGCGTGCAATTCTGATATCTTTTTTGAGGAAGGATGCTCTTGCTCTTGAGGGAGTGCAGCGAAGGTTTACCAGGCTGATTCTGGAGAGAGCGGGTCTAATGTATGAGGAGAGATTCAATAGGTTGGGATTGTTTTCGCTAGAGTTCAGACAAATGAAGGAGGGATCTCAGGGACTGATAAAATTTTAACAGGATTGGACAGGGTAGATGAAGGGAGGATGTTCCCGATGGTGGGTGTGTCCAGAACTTGTGGGGGGGGAGGTCACAGTATGAACATTCAGGGTAGACAATTTTAGAATGGAGATGAGGAGACATTTCTTCCCCCCCACAGAGTGGTGAGCCTGTGGAATTCATTACCACAGGAAGTGGTTGATGCCAAAACATTGAATGTATTCAAGAGGTGACTGGGTATAGCACTTGGGGTGAATGGGATCAAAGGTTATAGGGAGAAAGCAGGATTAGGCTACTGAGTTGGATGATCAGCCATGACTGTGAAGAATGGTGGAGCAGGCTCGAAGGGCTGAATGGCCTCCTCATGTTCTTATCTTCTATGTTTAAACATGGTGGATTAAATGGCCTCCTTCTACATTGTAAGACTCGTATAATTCTGTGATTTTTATTTTTTTTTGAGATGCAGGCCGTCCACATAATTCTATCCATAAGTTTGGGCATTCTGCTTCAAATTCCTGTCTTACCAGACCAATGTTCCTATTTAGATGGGGCACTACCAGGCTGCCTCTGGGAGCATCACAAAAGGCAGGCAGAATTGCTACACCATCAGGATCGAGACATGTGTATAGTTGAAACATTTAGCCCACTGAGCCTGTTTATTTTATTGCAAGCCTGCCGCTTGGACAAGGGATCCCAATTTAGCAGCAGAGATGTCAAGATCATTCTCATCCTCTTCACAATTGCCAGTCTCCCAGAATCAAATTAAAAGGCTGCCAACTTAAAAGCAGGCTGATGGTAGCTAGTAGTTCACTACTGCACTGGCTGAGGTAACTAAGCAGCATGGGCCGGCAGTCAAATCTGGAGTCTGAATGGTTTCACTCACTACTAACTAAATATGAGGGCCATTAGGAGAGTATTGTAATACAGTCTTAACTAAATATGTCAACCGAGCATTTAAAACTTGATGCTGAAGGATGTAAGCGGAACAGGGAATGCTACCATTGTTCATGACCAGGCACATTTCAGTGCCTGAAATCCTGCAAACACTCATATGTGCATGACTAAGCAGTTTTAGTGGTTTAAAAGGAGCTGAATGGGTTGATTAATGATGGGCAGTCACTTTGATTAAAGGAATTTGGAGCTTTGGTTCTGTTACAGGAAACATTTTGTCAAAGATTTTGTGCCAACAGCACAGATTATTTTGTTTACCTTCTTCATTGAAATTGATGCTGGCCATTTCTTTTATAGCTTTCATTTTACAGCATAAGGGTTATCAGAAACAAAACACTTTAATGAAGAATTCAGGAAAGGAGTTCTAATCACTATGTGCACATTATATCCTCGTTAGTTAAAACGTGGTTGAGTGACCCCAAATAAATGAAAAAAAACAGAAGGAAAGAAAATGGATGTCAGAAACTCAAAATAGAGTATTTTGTATAGTACAGCAGCACTAGCTGTTGAACAGGAAATTAAGGCTAGCAATTTTTTAAAAACAGTTCAGGCTAACTCATCGGTCTGCAATGTCAATCTTGCGTCTTTTTCTTTCAGACACAAGTGACCTACAGTATATTTCTCGCATGTTCTTTTTTTACTTATGGTGTGAGCTGTGGCTGAAAAGCAACATGAGGATATTTAAAGGCCATAGTCACTGTACTGGGAAATCGTCCAACCTTCTCTGTTCCTGGAACAGCTCCGAGTACACCCAACAGAAGCTCTGGTGTGCTGGCTCCTATGCAGATTCATTACATTATGAAACATACCTTTTTGAGGAGAGCTTTTAAAAGCTTAAAACAAAACCTAGGGGCAAATGTGATGAAGTCACCAAATGTGTCATTGTACACTGTTCTGTGTACAGTTTACATTCTATATCAGTTAGCATTGCTCTTTCACATGTTCATTCCTGCGATAGATAAAAGATCACTTATGTCAAAGTTGGCACTTGCTGCTGAGTTAGACAGTAAGTAATGGTAATGGCAATAGTGGGTGTACAATGCTTGAATTCCATTCTTTGATGCTGATAAAATTTCATTAATAAAGTCAATGAGTATCACATTCTTAGAAGAAATACAGACGTAAACAGAGAAAAAACTCTTGCTTTTGATAGAACTACTGGTATCTGATTTACATTTTAGAAATTTCCAGATAGCTTTTTCAGAGGACTGTCCTGTTCAGTCCAAAAATGCATCATGTGGCTGCCCCGCTTCTCAATTCTATTTTTTCCTCTCATTTCCTAGCTTCGTAAACTCCAGTCTTTTTCAATGGACTCCCATTTACTTTCACCTTGCAATTAAAGAGCATCGCCCTCCTAATGTTAGGAAAATATTACACTTTTTTTTTTAAAAATCATGATTGCATGATAGATAAATCATGCAATGCTCCCAGATTTGCTTTCCTTAAGGTGCTGATCCATACAGGGATCTTGTTCCATAAATGCCAGCAACCTCAACTGACTGATCATTCTAATGGATGAATATTAACAACTTGCACAATAATTCAAAGGGGAGGTAAGCTATCCCTGCCACGTCCAGCCCCCTCATCAGCTGACATTTCATTTCTAAACACATGTACTTACAGTACTAATTGCCATAGAGACATGGAAAGCCTGGATGATTTCTCCCTCCCCATATTGCTTTGCCAATTATAGGAAATACCACTAATAATCTCTGGCTGAGATCCAGGTAATTCTGCATTGAACCTGGAATCCTCCTTAACTATAAAACCTACTATTACCCTATGGAATATATTCATCTGGTGAGATATTGGGCAACAACTGGTGATGCTTTTCAATTATGTTTCTATAGTATAAGTGTATATATAAATTACATTTGAACAAATATTTCAAGCAATATACAGGCTAAACCATAATCTCAATTGTAAAATTATAGTCTGTTTATTTGCGTATCTGCTGAGAGTTTTTCAATCAAATTTATATCTTATCACTTCACATTAATAATTTGAAATGAAAATCCTGAAAAAGGGTTGAAAGCTGATACTTAAGTCCTTTATGGTTATAATGATTTATGTTGTGATAGAAAGCAACAAACATTACGGGAAACAGAGTGCACAAAGAAGGAACAGTGGAATCACGTGCCAAATTATTCTGAGAAACTCACTTTGCTATTCTTTGTTTTAACTTTGGATGAGATGCTTCTAGATGTGTCTACTTTTGCTGCTTTTCAATGTCAGATGTAAATGTTCACAGCTCCCTCTAAAGGAGAAAGCAATCAGGATCTCCATTAAGCTGCAGTGTTGAACCCACTTCAGGGCAGTTTTGCTGTATTTCCCTTCATCTGGCGTACACATCACAGACAGGACAAAGACCACTTATTCACACTTACCTTGCTGCCATTGTCTCAGATAAACAGAATCTTATTCTTCCCTGTAGTGTAGCCTGTTTGAATTCTGGCTGATCACATTAAATGATACACTCAATGGACTTCTCAGCAGTGAACTCTTCTTATGAATGATGTAAGTCAAATCAATGACGATTTTATATTTTCTCTCTTCAACATGGAACAGTTTTTCAGATTTTGTGGACTTGGTTTTACATTGAATTGAACTTAGTGGCAAGGCACTATTTCAATAAAGGGCAGGGGACTTCATCCCTGGTGTAAAACAAATAAATGAAAGTGCTAGAAATACTCAGCATGTCTGGCAGCATCTGTGGAGAGAGAAAGTGAATAATTGGACTCAAAATGTTAACTTTTTCTCTCCACAGACCTACTTAGCATGTTTAGCACTTATGTTTTAATTTCAGATTTCCCGCATTTGCAGTACTTGTCCTTTATTTTAAATATCTGAATCCAAAAAAAATCAGATTATGTAGCCACGATCAGATGTAACTTAAAGGAGTTGCTGAGCACAAATTAGCTGTCTCATTTTCTACATTACGAGTGCATTTCAAAATAATTCATTGATTGACTGACTGACTGTAAAGTACCTTGAGATGTCCGCTGCTCTTGCAGGCACTTTAAAAATGTAAATCTTCCGAGTATTTCTTTTAATAAGTACAATTTGGTCCAGTTATTTAATGTAGCACTTGCTAAGCTCTCGGAGTTTGATTATAAAAGAACATGACACGACTCACAGAAGCATTGAATTAATTCAACCAGCAACATTGCACAATAACCCCAACATGATGAACAAGGCAAAACTACAAACAATTGTGGGCCATGGACAGAAAATGTTACAGATCACTCACAAACATTAGCCCCCAGCTAATGAGTGGAGAGGCTATGTGAAGTTCACGATGTCAGAGTTGGGACAGGTGACAGCAAGTGAGCGCGTTTGAACATGAGGCTTGGTAGGAGAGGTATAGAAGCAGAGATAGTGAGTGCCAGGTATTGGAGAGGAGAGAGTGGCATTTACCCCGGCAGAGTGGAGAAGTTCATTGACCTTCTTCCTCATGGGTTGCAGGTAGTTGATTAGCTCAGTTGACTGGCTAGTTTGTGATGCAGATTTATGCCAACAGTGTGGGTTTGATTCCCATGCTGGTTGAAGTCACCATGAAGGTCTCAACATCACCCCTCACTTGAGGAGTGGTAACCTCAGATTAAATTCACCACCAGCTGTCTCTCTCTAATGAGCGAGTAGCCCTTTGGTTGCCGGGGACTAAAGCGACTGCTAATGTACTTTGCATTCCTCCGGTTAGCTGAAAATGCCTGGACCTGGAAGGGGCTGTAATCCCATCAGTTTATAGACATACCCGGCACTGAAACCCTCTGCGGAAATTACAGTGGATTAAATTCACTGAATTTTTGGGACTCAAGAAACCATGGTTTGCAACTGAACCAAGAACAAGCTAGCTGGAATAGACTAACTAATATGCAAGCCCAGGGGCAGATGTCTGAATCAGGGGTCAGCTTGCAGAAACTAAAGGAAGATCCCCATTCACGCCCCAGTTTAAAAACAATGCAATCCAGTCTGCAGGAAACAAACAACTTCAGACCCTTTGGAGCCTACAGAGATACAAAACCATTCAATTTCCAATCGTTTCCAATTTCCAGGCGTAAAAATACTGAACTTTCCACACCATTGTGCTACATGAAACCTGTTTTATCTTGGATGTAAAAACATTCACATCACTATTCGAAATTGATATCCATCCAAGGGTACCATTCACCTCAATCGAAAAACGATTCACACCTACCCCAGTGCTCAGGAAGCCCCTTCAGCCCCAGAGAAGGAACAATAGCTCAACAGATTTGGCGGGAGATAAGGGGGGCCTGTAACTGGGTATAACTGGAGACCCCGGGCCCAGCAAGGCAAGAGAAGTGAGTGAAGGAACAGGAGGAGAGAAAGAGCGCGAGTGTACCGAGAATCCTGCACTGTGAGTGGGGCACTGCGAGTTCGAGCTCTGTGAGACCAGCACTGTGATAACAACCAGGCGCGTGCTCTGAGGTGGGCTCCACAAGGGGAGTTCGAGAACCCGAGCGGGAAGCAGGTCTCGCTCGTGAAGGAAAGCAGCCCTCGCAACCACTCACCCACAGCTAACCACAAACCTCCACTTGACGTCTGGAGGTGACCGAAGGCATCCAGAGACACGAGACACAGACCGGAGCAACACCAACAACATTCATCACCATCCAAGACAACTGCCGCTCGCAAGGACCACCAGAAAAGAAGGAAAACCCAAGGTACTCACCGGTCTGATCCCACGTGTGTGACGACATCAGTGAACACCACTAGACTGACTATTACCGGTACTTGCGGCCCTTCGCGGAGTCCCAGCTACGGCAAGAGACTACGGACAAGAAGCAGTCAAAATTGTGTTTTCACTCCATAGGTGAGCCTAAGGTCATTGAGACCCTCTAACCCAGTTTGCCTAGTCTTAGATAGGGGAAGGTGGGGGTTTGGGAAGGCTAACAGTGTAGGCACCCCTCAGGAAGGAAAGTGGAACAGGACTCCGGGCCAGCAGGTTCTCTCTCACTCGCTCTCTCTTCACCGCCCCCTCCCCCTGCCTTCTCTATTAGCATAAAAAACAGTCACCCACTGTATTAAGTCTTAGCTGCAAGGCTTAACTGGGGTTAAGTTAACCGGGAAACAAGGTCTCAGTCAGAGACATACGGGTTCTAATTTTGATATTCACTTTCTTGTTTTCTGTAAATATATTTTTTTCAATAAAGTCAGTGTATTCTTTGCCTCTGAAGCATCTGCCTCCTGTGTTTTCCACCATGCCACATTCCACTACATAAGCCCAGTGTCAGAAACAGGGAGCTGGTGAACAATAAATCAGGCAGCACACCCTAGAGGGTCTGGTAGAGATGTGCAACCTCAGACCAAGCTAGCATTGTCTGTATCCTCATACTTCAAGGACCGCAACTTCCCCCCCACAGTGGTCGAGAACGCCCTCAACCGTGTCTCCCGCATTTCCCGGAACACAGCCCTCACGCCCCGCCCCCGCAACAATAACCAAAAAAGAATCCCCCTTGTCCTCACATACCACCCCACCAACCTCCGGATCCAACGCATCATCCTCCGACACTTCCGCCATCTGCAATCAGACCCCACCACCAAAGACATTTTTCCCTCCCCACCCTTATCTGCCTTCCGGAGGGACCACTCCCTCTGCGACTCCTTTGTCCGCTCCACACTCCCCTCCAGCCCCACCACACCCGGCACTTTTCCCTGTAACCGCAGGAAGTGCTACACCTGCCCCCACACCTCCTCCCTCACCCCAATCCCAGGCCCCAAGAAGACTTTCCACATCAGGCAGAGGTTCACCTGCACATCTGCCAATGTGGTATACTGCATCCGCTGTACCCGTTGTGGCTTCCTCTACATCGGGGAAACCAAGCGGAGGCTTGGGGACAGCTTTGCAGAACACCTGCGCTCAGTTCGCAACAAACAACTGCACCTCCCAGTTGCGAACCATTTCAACTCCCCCTCCCATTCCTCAGATGACATGTCCATCCTTGGCCTCCTGCAATGCCACAGTGATGCCACCCGAAGGCTGCAGGAACAGCAAATCATATTCAGCCTGGGAACCCTGCAGCCCAATGGCATCAATGTGGATTTCACAAGCTTCAAAATCTCCCCTCCCCCAACCGCATCCCAAAACCAGCCCAGCTCATCTCCACCTCCCTAACCTGTTTTTCCTCTCACCTCAAGCCACACCCTCATCTCCTATCTACTAACATCATCCCGCCTCCTTGACCTGTCCGTCCTCCCTGGACTGACCTATCTCCTCCCTATCCCCCTACCTACACTCACCTTTACTGGCTCCATCCCCACCTCTTCGACTTGTCTGCCTCCTCTCCACCTATCCTCTCCTCTATCCATCCTCTATCCGCCTCCGCCTCTCTCCCTATTTATTTCAGAACCCTCTTCCCCTCCCCCATTTCTGATGAAGGGTTTAGGCCCGAAACGTCAAGTTTTCCGGCTCCTATGATGCTGCTTGACCTGCTGTGTTCATCCAGCCCCATGCTTATTGTCTGTATCATGATCTCTTCTGCTGGGCCTGGGAGAAGAGGACATCCTGTGTCGGCACCACCCCATTCACCGGAACTTCCACGTCCCTAACCGCAAAGTGAAACGCCGGTTTCCATTTCTCTCCTATGCCCTGGGTAAATGTTAACAGTCAATGCCACGTCAATGCTCTGGACTAATAGCAGCTATTTAAATATAGTGCCATTGCAAGAGATACTAGTCAATCCTGAGATATTCTGGCAGTGGTGAATTGGTCCAGTAACTGCACATATTTAGATGAGTCAGAAACCAAGTGAGGGAGGTGCCATAGGAGTGGGGTAGGTGGTGAATGAGGCAAGTTTGATAGGATACGTCAATGTCTCGATAGGTCTCATGACGAGAAGTCCTCCAAGATACTTGACCAAAGCTGACGTTTAGCCAAAAAACATACGATTCAGCCCATAATCGTAATTTCTGTCAACTTTGGCAAGTTGCATCAAAGTTAGAGTAAATGAGATGCAAATCTAGTTGGGAAATGCATTTGTATTTAAAAATTCACACTCTTGAGTACAGATTTTTCACCAGGGAGCATTAGCCTCGACACAGCAGATATTGGAAAACTGGTCAGGGAGGGACTGTCTGATTTTTCATCTTTTCAAACTAATTTGACATGTAAGGCCAGGTAAGGGTTAGGAAACAAGACTTTCAGAAAAAATCCATCAGATAAGCAAAATACAGAGGTAAAGATTCTATGATTAACATGGTTGATAAGAATATTCTTACTGTCAGATCTGTGGGACTTTGTGAAAGTGACTCCATACTCTGTAGCCAGCCAGATAATAAATTTATGCTATGGCTGCATCCTGTGTCAGGGATAAAGAGACCCACGTGCTTAATTAGTTTTCATTGTACAATATAAAAGCAAAGGAAAAAGTGAAAGCTGCAAAATTTGATTACACAGCTGCCATATTTTTTAACAATGTGGGTGTCATTTTTGAATAAAAATGACATTCATTCAACATATACATATTTCTGGTGCAAGCTGGATACCATTTAGGTGGGTCATTAGCACAAGCCACTGGGAATGTATATTGAAATGATGCAGATTCTGAAGCCAGTCAGTTTGAGTAAGCAGTGTCATTTTCTATTTGAATACATCAGTTAACACCCTTTCTTAACCTTGCACAGTAAACAGACACTCAACAGCAGGAAATCCTACACCAGTGCTGTTTAAACAGATCATCAATTACTTTAATCTAAGTAGTTGCTTGGTCTCTCCTACTCATTGCTGAGTTAGTAGAAGTGCCTGGAAGTTTGTACTCGTAGTTAAAGTTGCTAAAATCAACAGGATTGCTCCCAAATGGGTACTATTGTTTCTATCTCCTTGGCCTGCAGCACGAAAGTTTAGCAATTAGAGTGAGAATGAGCAGAGGCAAATCAGAGCAGGACAAACTACTTAAAGAGGGAGGATAATGAGAGAAAGAAGAGTTCTCAGCAGGAGGCCACATCCACCTAGGAATCTCAGGGAACCAGTCTAATTGAATATAAAGTGAAGAATAATGTGAGTTTCACCTCACTGATGACATGCTTTCTGAGACCAACCACTTCTTACAGGCAGAATTTCAGCCTCAGAGCATGGAGAGATCAGCATTGCTAATAGCAATGAAGTCAACCGTGGCCTTGAATTTCTTAATGTAGGGTCCATCCAAGCTGGAGCAGGTATCATTTCCAAAATGCCATAGTTTAGTGTTCCTGTTATGTAAGGAGATCACTGACACTGAGCAGAGAAGGGAATATATTACAGAGCTGGTAGACGGCTGTAGTTAGACATTGTAAATTGACACCATGTTAACAGATTATGTCTCCAAAGGTCAGCAGACAAGTCCGTAAAGTTCTCTGAGATAGTAAGAACTGCCGATGCTGGAGTCTGAGATAACAAGGTGTGGAGCTGGAGGAACACAGCAGGCCAGGCAGCATCAGAGAAGCAGGAAAGCTAACGTTTTGGGTCAGGACCCTTCTTCAGAAAACTGCTTCTTTGATGCTGCCTGGCCTGCTGTGTTCCTCCAGCTCCACATGTCCGTAAAGTTCTCTATTCTGTAATATGATTTACAGGCAGTTTTAATCATTGGATTATATCCCATATCCAAATCTAAACGATAACACAATTGAAGATCGCCTTTTCTACATAAATATTTTCTCGTTAACTAAATCTGCATCCTTAAGGATATATAGGTTGAAGCCAGGATATCCCCAAAACTGGCTACATTGCCACTCATGCCAGATTCTGTTTTCTGGAAAACCAGTCACACTACATTCATTTGGGTCAATTTTAACTCTGTCTGAAAAAGTAATACAGGTTACAATGAGTAAAAGCCCATTTAGAGAAGCATATTCGCCCAGTGGTTAGCATTGCTGCCTCACAACACCAGGGACCTATGTTCGATTCCACCCTTGGGTGACTGTGTGGAGTTTGCACATTCTCCCTGTGCCTGCATATGTTTCTGCAGGGTGTCCCATAGTGTCCATGGATGTACAGGTTAGGTGGATTAGCTATGTTAATGTGGGGTTATGGGGATAGGGTGGAGGGGTGGGTCTGAATGGAATGTAGTTCGCAGGATCAGTGCAGACTCAATGGGCTGAATAGCTTCTTTCTGCACTGTAGAGATTCTATGATTTATATACACAATGGAAATAAAATTCAGGAAAGATGTCAAATGGATTGTCAGTTTGTTGTAATCCATTTCACGTATTACACAAAGTCAAGATCTTCAGAAATGTGTTTGCTCAGCAGATGTGTTTTAAAATATGCATGCATGGCATAACAATTGCATCAAAGATAACATTAAGGGAAAGAGAGTTACAGAGTAGCACTAAAGATCTAATCCAATGTTTGTGCTGCTCTGAAGTGATTTTCCATTGTCTTCCAGTGTCAGCTTACGACATGTTATGGAAAGACGAGTTGCTGCTATTTGATGATTAACCTGCTAATTATTTACTGAAGCAATGGGGAAAAAAAATCTCATTTTATACACCCAAGTGTTTCTAACCATCAATCTTTTGACATTGATTCGCATTGGATTAACTTCAAGCAGGTTAACATAATGCTTAAGGTCACCATATAATGTTGCCAATAATATACCCAGGAGATGATAAATGACATGCATCGTTGAGCTTCTTGAACTTGGAAAAACAATACATTTTGGCACTGTGAAGTTCTACACTTCATGATGCAAGCAAAACATAGCTCTTTGAGTTAATTTGACAGAACTCATGAAAATGAGGGTGTAGAAGGATGTTGATGTTGTAAGGGAATAGGTTTTAATAACGTAAGTGCAATGGGCTGGCTCTATGCATCCAATGTTTGTGTGGTTGTGTTAATAATAGCAGAACCAACTGCATTGACTGAATCCAATCCCACAGTCCAACAAAATAACAGCCTATGAATTAAGGTGCTTGTCACACAGTGATAGTCCTTACCTTTGAGCCAGAAGTTCAAGTTTCATCCAGTTCAGAGGTGTGTCATAACATATTTGAACAGGTTGATTAAAAATCTCTATAACAGCCTATGAGCATCAGAAATAACATTCCTCTGCAGCCCTTTTTTTTTAATTTAACCTGCTTTTCCTAGTCATCCTGTTCAGAAATGTTATTGCACACATCAGGAGCAAATAGGACCTGAACCCAGGCCTCCTGGTCCAGGGTTATGAGCATTACCACAGTACCTCAAGAGGGCCACTGCTAAGGAGCAGCAAAAATAGAAGAATCTTTACTATGACTAGATGCAATGGAGGATAACAAATTGACTACCTATTATACAACTAATCACATTTCAGTTTCATTGACTTTGTCATGTTAATGATAATGGTCTAATAATCAACTGCTTGTCAGAGGTTGATTAACCTTAAATTGCAATTTATTTAAAACAGAAAAAGACATTATAAATTGGAAGTAAGAATTGCAGCAACTGACTGTTTTCTGCGTGTGCACCTTGCAAGCCTATAACAGACCGATTTGCAGGCAGCGTTGTAATACTCCATACACAGAGCACACACATGGCATCATTGAAGGTAGACTCTCTTGAGAATCTCTTAAAGGAAAGGTACACGTACAACATCTTCCTTCTCTGCTCCAAAAGGAAGTTGAACTATTTGCAAAAACAATTGAGTCTCTGAGTGTTTACAATGTCTACACAATTTGCTGATAAGTGTGGAGCTTGTGATGGTGAATTTTTCTGGAGTTGCCATTGGTTGCCACTCTCCTTGGTGATATTGATTGCCATTCCTGTTTACATTGGTAAGTTATCATTTCACAGATGGCAATCACTGTTCTAGAATCTTCTTATCCTCATGTACTACAGCAAAGTTCCAGAATAGCTACTGACCAATCTTGTTCCTCAAGCTTTTTGAGTTGTTCAATTAGCCTTGACATTTACTGTTTTGTTCCTTAAGAGTTCCCAGCACATAGAATAATAGGGTCATACAGAATAGAAACAAACCCTTCGGTCTAACCGGTCCAAGCTGACCATGTTCCCAAAACAAACCAATCTCACCTGCATGTGTTTGTCCCATATCGCTGCAAACCTTTCCTATCATGTACTTATCCAAATGTCTTTTAAATGTTTACACACTGTCTTTACACAGAGAGTGGTGGGTGCATGGAATGCGCTGCAGGCGGTGGCAGTGGAGTCAGATACATTAGGGACATTTAAGCGACTCTTGGATAGGCACATAGGTGATAGTAAAATGTAGGGTATGCACGGTAGTTTAATCTTAGAGTAGGATAATCGGTCGGCACAACATCGTGGGCCGAAGGACTGTATTGTGCTGTACTGTTCTATGTTCTTTCTATGTTCCACCCTCCGTAGAGAGCTCAGCGAGTCTCTTTCCCACTGCAACCCTCGGTTGTCTCCTCTGCCCTAAAGCTCTTCAACCACATTCTGAAGCAATCTCGATACTATAGCATGACTCCTTCCTCAGTGCCTGTCTATGCAGCCGGCTCAACCCCCATGGACTCCAAACAACTTTTAGACCTTCACAATTTGGACCCAACCGTGACCATTATTATCTACAGTACCTCCAGTGCCGTCGGAAATGGTTCTCCCTATGGATTCTCAGCTTCACAATCTCCGCCATGAGTTGACACCTTCTCTCCCTGCAGTCAGGCTTGCCCCAGCTCAGGGCCTCCCTCTCCCAGACCTGCAGAGGACCTCTACAGTTCTTTGGCCTCAGAAGGATCTACACCCTCAATAAATGCTTTTTCTCTGCCCTACCAGACATCAAAGACTGTATATAAGCCAAACTCTTCCACACTCACATCCAGATGTAGACATCTTCAACCATGCAGCATCTTAACCTGATCTCCAACCTTCTCCAGGATCAGCCAGATGCCATTGACCACACAGGTGCTCCAACCACACCTAGCGTTCTCATGACCATGTTGAAGATGACGCCTTTTCTGGATGAAAAAACCGTCAATGTACAGTCATTTAGTTACAGGATTTTAAGAAGTAAAATTTCCAATGTTATCAGTAACCCTGCCCCACCCATGCTTGTCATAGTCTGGTTGCTCATGACCAGCCATCTAGGTTAACCACAGAAAACACAGAGATACAGGAGAGCAAATGCCAGTGATGTTGCTGGTGGGTGGAAAATTGGAGGAACAGACTGGGGAGAAATCCTAAATTAACACAATTGCAAAACAAAAACAGTCTGTTTGGCCGAGGAAGAGTCTTTCTTGCTCTCGGTCTCTCTCCCTGGGATTTCCAGTATCCTGCAGTGTCTTTGTTTTGGACAGAAAGCTATGACAATCTTCGCACACTGCGCGTCAAGTTGTGTAACCCAGCCTTAGAATTCTCAGTCCTGCACTAAGACAGAGTGGAGGACTTGAGGAGCAAGTTGGGATAATAACAGAGTCAAGAATAAACACGCTCCATCCATTCCAAGAGGCACTCAATCCTGTTGAGAGGAAGGTAGGCAGGGTAAATGAGAGAATGAGAGCAAAATGAGTTTCATGCAAGGCTGGCAGGCTGAATGAAAGGTTGAGAGACAAGTAACCTAGAGAATTTAATTCTCGTAAATGTGAGTTCACACACGTTGGAAGAAGTAACAAGACAAAGGAGTACTCAGTGAACAGGAGAACACTAGCAAACTGAGAAGGTTAGAAGGATCCTGGTGTGCTTGTGCACAGATCCTTGAAGGTGACAGGACATGTTAATAGTTAAGAAGGCATAGAGACACTTGCATTTTTCAGTTGATGTGTTGTGTATATGAGCCAGATGGTTATGTTGCAGATGGACAGAATTTTGGTCAGGCTGGAGCACTGTCTGCAGTTCTGGTCATTGGACTAAAGGAACAATAGTGTTACCATGGAGGGGACGCAAAGGAGAGTCACCAGAATTTTGCTTTAGATGGAGAATTTCAGATGTAAACAGAGGAGATTGGCTTGTGTTGCTTTCTTTACAGCAGAGAAGATAGAGAGGGGGCAGCAACAGAAGTTGCTGGAAACTCGGCAGGTCTGGCAGCATCTATGAAGAAAATATCAGTGAGGAAGGGACACCGGACCTGAAATGTTAACTCTGAATTTTTTCCTTCACAGATGCTGACTGTCCAATGACGTGCAGACTAGGTGGATTGGCCATGCTAAATTGCCAACAGTGTTCAGGGAGGTGTAGATTTAAGTGGGTTATAGGGGGATGTGTCTGGATGGGATGCTCTGAGAGTCGGTGTAGACTTGTTGAGCCAAAAGGCCTGTTTCCACACTGCAGGGATTCTACGATCTATGATAACTGTACCTGCATCCACCACTTCCTCTGGCAGTTCATTCCACACACAAACCACTTTCTATGTAAAAAAAAGTTGCTCCTCATGTCCTCTTTAGATCTTTCACCTCTCACCTTAAAAATATGCCTCCTAGTTTTGAATCAGAGATAGTAAGAACTACAGATGCTGAAGTCAAAGATAACACAGTGTGGAACTGGAGGAACACAGCAGGCCAGGCAGCATCAGAAGAACAGGAAAGTTGACGTTTTGGGTCAGAACCGTTCTACAGTAAAATTTTTTTTCTGCAGAACAGCCCTGACCCGAAATGTCAGCTTTCTTGCTCCGCTGCTTGGCCTGCTGAGGTGATTCATTTTGGAAGGAAAAACTTGAAAGCAGAATACAGGGTTAACGGAAAGATTCTTGGCAGTGTGGAGGAGCAGAGGGATCTTGGGGTTCGTGTCCACAGTTCCCTGAAAGCTGCCACCCAGGTGGATAGAGTTGTTAAGAAGGCGTACGGTGTGTTAGCTTTCATTAATAGAGGGATCGAGTTCAAGAGCTGTGAAGTTATGCTCGAGTTATACAAAAGCCTGAAGCGGCCACATCTGGAGTATTGTGTCCAGTTCTGGTTGCCTCAATACAGGAAAGATGTGGAGGCATTGGGAAAGGTGCAGAGGAGATTTACCAGGATGTTGCCTGGAATGGAGGGAAGGTCATACGAGGAAAGGTTGAGAGAGCTAGGGCTTTTCTCTTTAGAACGATGGAGGATGAGAGGTGACTTGATAGAGGTGTACAAAATGATCAGAGGTATAGATAGAGTAGACAGCCAGAGACTTTTTCTTAGGGTGGAGGTAGCTAGTACGGGGGGCATAGTTTTAAAGTGAGTGGAGTTAGATGTAGGGGAGACGTCAGAGGTAGGTTCTTTACTCAGAGAGTGGTTGGGGCGTGGAATGCATTGCCGGAGAGGGTAGTGGAGTCGGCCTCATTAGGGGCATTTAAGCTATTAGATAGGCATATGGATGATAGTATAAGGTAGGGGTGGAGGTTAGATAGACCTTAGGATTAGGGTAAAAGTTCGGTACAACATCGTGGGCCGAAAGGCCTGTATTGTGCTGTACTGTTCTATGTTCTATGTTCTATACCCCCTACTTTTGAATTCGCTCACCTTAGGGAAAAGACCTTTGCTTTTCAACTTATCTATCCCCCTCATGATTTTATGGACTTCTATAATGACACCTATAAGGACAAATTCTCTGTAAGTAGACAGCTTCAGTTACAGTCATAGACTAATACAACACAGAAACTGACCCTTCAGCCCAACTAGTCCTAGCTGACCATAATCCCAAATTAAACTAGTTCCACCTGCCTATGCTTGCCCCATATCCCTCCAAACATTTCATATTCGTGTACTTATCCAAATGTCTTTTAAATGTTCTAACTGTACCCGCATCCACTGTTCCCCTGGAAGTTCATTCCACACACGTACCGCTCTGTGCAAAAAAGTCTTTTTTAAATCTTTCTCCTCTCATCTTACAAATGTGCCCCCAGTCTTGAAATCCCCCACCCTAGGGAAAAGACATTTACCTTATCTATATCCCCTTCATGATATTATAAACCTCTATAACATCACCGCTCAACCTCCTACGCTCCATTAAAAAATGTCCCAGCCTATCTAGCCTGTCATTATAACTCAAACCCTCCATTCCTGGCAACATACTGGTAAATCTTTTCTGACCTAATATCCTTCCTATTATAGGCTGACCAAAAACTGGGGAGCCAGGAGGTGAGCTACTCGCCACAGTATTCCTAGACTCAGACCTGCTCTGTACCCACTGTGTTAATGTGGTGAGTCCAGTTGAGTTTCTGGTCAATGGTAATCCCCAGGATGTTGATAGTGGGGGATTCAGCGATGGTAACAACATTGAATATCAAGGAGCAATAGTTAGATTGTGACCAGAATTGTACTTCAGAAGAGGCTTCATCAACGTCCTGTACAACCTCAACATGGTGTCCCAACTGGTATACTCAAAGGTCTGAGCAATGAAGGCAAATGTGCTAAACACCTTTATGACCACCCTATCTACCTGTGATGTCTCTTAGTCTCTCTGTACTACAACACTACCCAGGGTCCTACCATTAATTGTATTAATCCTGCCCTTGTTGGTTGTACCAAATTACAATACCCTGCATTTATCCAAACTAAACTCATCTGCCACTCTTCAGTCCATTGATCCAGCCATGCAAATTGTTAACATTTGCACTCCAGCACTATTGATCCTGAACATGGAATTGGTGAAATATTGTATGCCGAAAGTTTCATTTTTTTTATTCATTTGTAGAATGTCAGCATCTCTGGCAGGCCTGCATTTATTGCCCATCCCTAGATGCCCTTGAGAAGGTGGTGGTGAGCTGCTTTCTTGAAACGCTGCAGTCCACCTGCTGTGGGTTGACCTACCATGCCATTAGGGAGGGAATTCCAGGATTTTGTCCCAGTGGTACATTTTCCAAGTCAGGATAGTGGCTTGGAGGGGCACTTGAAGGAGTGGTGTTCCCATATATCCACTGTCCTTGTCCTTCTAGATGGAAGTGGTCATGGGTTTGGACTGTGCTCTCTGAGGATCTTTGGTGAATTTCTGCAGTGCATCTTGTAGATAATTCGCACTGAACATCGGTGGTGGAGGGAATGGATGCTTGTGGATGTACTGCCAATCAAACAGGGTGCTTCGTCCTGGATGGTGTCAAGCTTCATGACTGTTGTTGTAACTACACCCATCCAGGCAAGTGGGGAGTATTCCATCACACTCCTGACTTCAGCCTTGTAGATGGTGGACAGGCTTTGGGGAATCAGAAGGTGAGTTACTCACCACAGTATTCCTAGAGTCAGATCTGCTCTTGTAGCTACCGTGTTTATCTGGTGAGTCCAATTGAATTTCTGGTCAATGGTAATCCCCAGAATGTTGACAGTGGGGGATTCAGCAGTGGTAACACCATTGAATATCAAGAGGCAGTAGTTAGATTGTCTTTTATTGGTGATGGTCATAGCCTGGCATTTGTGCAGCATGAATGTCACTTGTCAGCCCAGGCCTTGATATTGACCCAGACCTTGTTGCATTTGAACATGAGCTGCTTATCTGAGGAGTCATGAATGATGCTGAACATTGTGCAATCATTGGCAAATATCTCCACTCTGACCTTATGATGGAGGGAAGGTCATTGATGAAGCAACTGAAGATGGTTGGACCTAGGGCGCTACCCTGAGAAACTCTTGCAGAGATGTACTGCAGCTGAGATGACTGACCTCCAACAGCCATGACCATTTTCCAATGAGCCAACTATGACGCCAATCAGTGGAGAGTCTATCCCCTGATACCCATTGATTTCTGTTTTGCTAGGGCTCCTTGGTGCCACTCTGTTGAATGCAATGTCTAAATGCAACATTCAGAGTATTTATCACAGCTTCCCATGTCTTTCAGAACATGCTGTTTGAGAATTTGCGGGGATATTGTACTTGCTCTTGCCTCTGTGACAATTTAGCTAACCATGAATAGTCACTAGATTTTTAAGGTTAGATCATTTTAATTTTTGTAAACAAAGTGGCTGGTCTGGTGATATGGATGTTTTCCATCAGTTTGTCAGCGTAAACCCATTGATTACATTTGGTACATTGTATGCATCATCAGAATCTGGCTTATTGATCACCTATTACAAATGCAGAATATCAAGATGTCTTTAGTGTAACTTTTCTACCACATGACTTGCAAAATTGATTGAAAGCTATTTCTTTGGTGCATGCAGAAGGCCACACCTTCCAAATATGTTGGTGTGTTTGGGTGTTCTAGTGATTGTGTCACCTGCCAAGTTTGTACTTAGGACCTGTAACTTGTGTCACCCTGCAAAGATTGCTTTGTATTTATGGTCATCTTCCAATAGCTCTTTGATGCCATTGACTCGCTAGATGAACTGAAGACTAGCTGGAAAGCTTCCATGGGAATGGATGCAATCACCAGTGCAAGAATTCTGTTTGTTAACTCTCCAAATTAAAATCACATAATGAGCCCTTTTCTTTGCAGCTGCTCATGAAGTGGTCTTTAGATTCTGTAGACTGCTGTCTCAATAATGTAAATTCTCAGCAATGAATACTTAACTTTAATCTGACTTTCATAATGCGGTGCATATCTTTGAAGATCATTTAGTTCTTTTGCTGTAGTTCCTGATGTGTGAATTCAATGGAGACTTTCATTACTAATTGTTAAACAAATGTTGATGGCTTCATTTTCCACACCAGATGTACCAGAATTGAGAAACCATAGCTCTGAACACAGTTTAAATATTTTAAATTCTGTTAGCAGATCTGCTGTGTCCCGGTATAAACTGGGGAATATTGGAACATTCTGACAATGATATTCTGGCCAAAGATCAGGGATTAACATAGAACATAGAACAGTACAGGCCCTTCTGCCCATGATGTTGTGCCGAACTTTTACCCTAATCCTAAGGTCTATTTAACCTCCACCCCTACCTTATACTATCATCCATATGCCTATCTAATAGCTGCTTAAATGCCCCTAATGAGGCTGACTCCACTACCCGCTCCAGGAATGCATTCCACGCCCCAACCACTCTCTGAGTAAAGAATCTACCTCTGACGTCTCCCCTATATCTGCCCCCACTCACTTTAAAACTATGCCCCCTCATAATACTACCTCCACCCTAAGAAAAAGTCTCTGGCTGTCTACTCTATCTATACCTCTGATCATTTTATACACCTCTATCAAGTCACCTCTCATCCTTCGTCTTTCGAAAGAGAAAAGCCCTAGCTCTCTCAACCTTTCTTTGTAAGACCTTCCCTCCATTCCAGGCAACATCCTGGTAAATCTCCTCTGCACCTTTTCCAACACTTCCACATCTTTCCTGTAATGAGGTGACCAGAACTGAACACAATACTCCAGATGTGGCCGCTTCAGGCTTTTGTATAGCTGGAGCATAACTTCGCGGCTTTTGAACTCGATCCCTCTATTAATGAAAGCTAACACACAATACGCCTTCTTAACAACTCTATCCACCTGGGTGGCTGCTTTCAGGGAACTGTGGACACGAACCCCAAGATCCCTCTGCTCCTCCACACTGCCAAGAATCTTTCCGTTAACCCTGTATTCTGCTTTCAAGTTTTTCCTTCCAAAATGAATCACCTCACACTTTTCAGGGTTAAACTCCATCTGCCACTTCTCAGCCCAGCTCTGCATCCTATCAACGTCCCTTTGTAACCTAGAACAGTCCTCTGCACTGTCCACAATGTGACCCACCTTCGTATCGTCTGCGAACTTACTAATCCTCCCTTCCACTCCTTCATCCAACCTATATATGAAATCAACTGCTGTTTCAATATCTGTGTAGGTTGGACATTGAATTCAGCCTGTCTGCAGCTAGAAAGGACAGCAGTCCATGCCACTGTATTTTAAAACCTGTTGCAGCTGAATATATTAATAATCACTATTTCTCTTAGCAGGCTTGATCCTATTAGAGAAAATGGATCCATACTGTCTCATTGTTGCCATAGCTGGAGTTATATTTGGTTTAGAATTAGTGTTAGAGTGGAGGTGGAGATTCTAGAAAATAAATGCACTTTAAAACCATATGAAATAGGAACAGGAATAGGCTATTTGGCACCTTGAGCCAGCTCTGCCATTCAACAGGATCATGACTGATCCAACATTCCTCACATCTACTTTCTTGCTCTTTCCCCATAACTCTTGATTCCCCTACTGAATATATCTATATCAGACTTGAATAAACACAAGAATGCTGCCCCCACAGATCTCTGTGGCAAGGAGTTCCAAAGAATCACACCCTCTGAGAGAAGAAATTCCTCATCAGCTCAGTCCTAAATTAGTGCCCCTTTTTTCTCACAGACTATACCCTCTGGTCCTCAACTCTCCCATGAAGGGAAACATCCACTCAGCTTTTAGCCTGTCAAGACCCTTAAGAATCCCAAACCTTTCAATGAGATCACCTTTCACTCTTCTAAATTCCAGTGCAGAGAGTCCTAACCTGCTTAGCCTTTTGGTCATAAGACAATCTTTCCATCTGGTGAACATTCTCTGAACTATCTCCAATGAAATGATATATTTCCTTTAATAAGGGGACCAAAATTGCTCACAGTACTCTAGATACAGTCTCACCAACATCTTGTATAGTTGCAGTAAGATTTCCCTACTCTTATACTCCAACCCATTTGAAATAAGGGCCAGCATTCCTGATTACCTGCTGCCCCTGTGTGCTAGTTTTCTATGTTTCATGGACAAGTCGCCTCAAGTCCCTTTGGGTTGTAATTCTTTCTGCAGTTTTCTGCATTTTTTTCTCCATTTAAATAATATTCTATATCTTTGTTCTCCCTTCCAAAATAAACAACTTCACATTTTTCCGCATTGTATCCCATTTGCCAAATCTTAAGCCATTTAGTTAACCGAATAACGTCTCTCTCTGAACTGATTTTATCTCTCTCATAATCTGTCTTTCCATCTAATTTTTGTGTCATCTGCAAATTTGGCTTCAGTACATTCATTACCATCCTCCAAGTTATTAATATAGATTGTAAACAGTTGCAGTCCTAGCAGTGATCCCTGCGTAACCCCACTGGTCACAGATTACCAACATGAAAAAGAACCCCATATCCTCCATTTGTTACTTCCTGCCCATTATCCAACTGACTAAAAGGTGTAGAGCTGGATGAACACAGCAGGCCAAGCAACATCAGAGGAGCAGGAAAGCTGACGTTTCAGGTCTAGACTCTTCTTGCATCAGCTTTCCTGCTCCTCTAATACTGCTTGGCCTGCTGTGTTCATCC
>JAHRHZ010000251.1:5078665-5128082 GCA_024137785.1 Ginglymostoma cirratum
GGATGAACACAGCAGGCCAAGCAGTATTAGAGGAGCAGGAAAGCTGATGCAAGAAGAGTCTAGACCTGAAACGTCAGCTTTCCTGCTCCTCTGATGTTGCTTGGCCTGCTGTGTTCATCCAGCTCTACACCTTGTTGTCTCAGATTCTACAGCATCGGCAGTTCCTACTTTCTCCCCAGCCAACTGACTATCCATTTTTGGGATATCTCTTTTAGGAAGGATGCAAGCCATCAGAGCCAAGGAATTATCTTCCTTTAGCTCCATTGGATTGTCTAATACTACTTCTCTAGTGATGGCAATGGTAATTAATTCCTCCCCATAATCTTTAGTACTAATGGAATGGTCAGAGTATTTTACATTGTAAAGAATGCTGCAAAATATCTGTTTAACACTGCTGCTATTTCCTTGTTCTCCAAGACTTCATTTTCTAAGGGGCCGACATTCACTTTAATGTTTCTCTTCCTTTTTATATTTAAAGATGTTTTTGTCAGTTTTTGTATTCCTCACTATTTTACTTTCATAGTTTATTTTCTGTTTTTATTATCTTTTTGGTCCTCTTTAGTTGGATTTTGAATTTATCCCAGTCTTCAGGGCTGTCATTTACTTTGGCGTCCTTTTCTCTGCATTTTTTTTCAATTTTATAATCTCATTAACTTCCTTGGTTAGTCATGGCTGGTTTACCACTCTCTGAAAATCTTTCCTCCTCACTAGGATGCATTTTTGCTGGAAGTCATGAATTACCTCCTTAAATGTCTGTCAATGTTAGCATGCTGTCATATCTGCTAATATATTTGCCCAGTTCACTTTAGCTAACTCTATCCTCATTTTATTGTAATTCCCTTCATTTAAGTGAAACATAGTTGGTTCTGACCCAAGTTTCTCACTCTCAACTGAATATTAAATTCATCATGTTGTGATCGCCACTTCCTAGAAATCTTTTCACTGAGATCATTTACTAAACCTGCCTCACTACCCATTACCAGATCCAAGATAGCCTGCTCCCTGGTTGGTTCTATGATATATTGTTCAAGGAAATTATCCTTAATGCACTCTATGAATTTACTGTTACAGTTACCCTTTCCAATTTGATTAACCAAATCAATACAAGGATTGAAGTCACTCATAATTATTGCTCTATTCTTTTTAAAAGCTCCTATTTTTTTTTATTTATTGCCTTTCTCGTAGAGTGTTTACTTCTTGCGTGTCTGTACACTGCTCCTACCAATGTCTTCTTGCCCTTGCTGTTTCTTCCCTCTGCACACATGGACTCCAAACCATGCAAGTCTAGATCATTTCAAACAAATGTCCTCATTTAGTTTATTATTAACAGTGCTATCCCATAACCCTTTCCATCCCTCCTGTCTCTAGAATGATCAAATAGCCCTGAATGTTAAGTTCTCAGTCTGATCTCCTTGTAACCATGTAATGGTTATGATTTTGTGTTGATTTACTGCAATTTGTATCATCAGTTCATCTGAATGCTTTGTATATTAAGGTTAAAGCCTTTAAGTTTATCAAATTTCCCTACACCTTTATGGTTCCTTCATACAATATGACATTCACACATTCTGTCCTTTCCTTTTATTTTCGAGTAACAATCAACCTTATCACTAACCTGCAATCCTACTTTCTCCTTAACCTTTTGACTTTATAATATTCCATGCAGCTGAATCCAAAATCCCACTAGTTCATTTAAAGCTCTATGCACAACCCTAGTTATTTGATTGACTAGGACTCTGATTCCAGCATGATTTAAATGGAGTCCATCCCATAAGAACAACTTCCTCCTTCCCCAGTACAGGTCTTATGTATTCAAAACTGTTTCTCCCACACTAATCTTTGAGCCCACATGTTTACTTCATTAATCTTGCTGCTCCTGTGCTAATTAGTTCGTGGCTCAGTTAGTAATCTGGATATTATTACCTTTCTGGTTCTGCTTTTCAATTTAGACAGTAGCTGATCATATACCATTAGCAGAACTTTCCTCTTTTACCTGCATTGCTGGTACCTATGTGGACCACAACAACTGGATCTTTCCCCTCCCACTCTAAGTTCCTCTACAGTCCAGATGGGATATCTTGTACCCAGGCACCAGGCAGGCAACACACTGTTTAGGACTCTCGATCCTGTCCACAGAGAACAGTGTTCAGTCCCTGACTGTACTATCCTTATTAAAAACACATTTCTCTTTTCTCCCCGCTGTTCAATGGCTCCCTGTGCCACTGTGCTATAATCAGTTTGCTCATCCTTTCTACAGCCCCCATTTTCATCCAGACAGAGAGCAAGAATCTCAAAGCTATTAGACAAGCTGAAGGGCTGAGGCTCCTTCAGCATGACTTCCTGGATCCTTCTACCTTTCTTACTGGTAGTCACATTCTCCTGACCCTGACAAACTGACTGAATTTAATGTAGTTAATCTTCAGGGTGTGACTGTGTGACAGCATCCAGGTAACTCTCCTTCTCCCTGTTGTGCCACAGTGTTCACAGCTCAGATTCCAGCTCGTCACCTTTGAGCTGGAATTCCTCAAGCAACCAATACCTGCTCTAGATTTAGTCACTATGAACCACAATGGGGTTTACAAGCTGCCACATCACACAGGTAGAGCACATCGCCTGGTGCTGCATCTATATTTTCTTTAGTTCTTAATTTGTTTTTGTTTTGTTTTAATTTCTTACTGGTCTTTTAATTTGTACACTCTAAATATTGCTCCTATTTACCCCAATCTGGAAGTAACCTATAATATATTGTCAAATTAGCAGATGTTGCCAACCAATGAACCTGTGGTTTTCCTGTGATTTCACTATTTCTTTTGTGATGAGCCCCTGATCCTGGGATTCAATTTATTCCATTTTTAAAAAAAATTCCAAACCATGGGGCAAAAAAATCAAGGTAAATGCGCCTCTTCTCCTGTGCACCAAATTCCCACACTGCTCCAAAATCGCCAAATTATATACACACTTTGGCTGTGTCTCACTCCAGATATTATCTCTCCTTCATGACTGTGTGAGTCTTATTTTGAGGTACTCAATATCACTGATGTCATCGTGTAGCACTCATGTCCACCTTTATGACATCGCATTGCTCTTTTCAGTCAACCAAACTGCAAATATCATATTTAATTTTAGTAGGATATTTACCTGATAAATAAAACTGTTTGAATGTAAAAGCAATGGATGAACAGGGTAGAACAAGTATAAATCAATATAGGTATCAACAGCAATGTTTGAACACATAATCATCCCTAACTGATATGATTTCAAAACCAGAAGGCCAGAACTTATTGCTTTTTTAATGTTTACCCCCCTAGCCAAGATAATTTACTTTCACATAGCTATACTCATGGTTTTATAGAAAATGGACACTCTAATTTTAAAACAAAATGAAAAAATGGATATGACACTAAAACTGAAATGAAATTGAGAGATCGGGTGACATTTGCTTTTCTGCTAATGTATATGGAACTATAAAAGGCTGGAAGCCAGTGTGCTTGTCTGCACAGCTCATTAAAATTCAAATGACCAGCTGGGCTATTTCATTCAGAAGTAATTAAAATGGAACAAACCTGTTTTTATTCGTTCATCGGACATGGGTATCACCGGCTAGGCCAGCATTTATTGCCCATCCCTAATTGCTCAGAGGGCAGTTAAGAGTCAACTACATTGCTGTGAGGCTGGAATTACGTGTAGTCCCAAGCTGGTAAGGATGGCAGTTTACTTCCCTAAAGGACATAAGTGAACCAGATGGGTTTTCCCTGACAATTGAAAACAGTTTTACAGTCATCATTAGACTGTTAATTCCAGATTTTTATTGAATTCAAGTTCCACCATCTACCATGGCCCGATTAGAACGCAGGTCCCCAGAATGTTGCTTGGGTGTGTGGACTGTTATTTACTGATAGGATGATTAGGCCTTCATGTCCTCAATAACCTGGCATATGAAATAATAGCTGCCGTTGTCCAAATAACTAAAGAATTGGGTTCATAATGGACTTGCAGAATTCTTGCTTTGGAATAGAGTACCGTAGATTGGGTCTGAAAATAAAAATACATTTACAATGTAAGGAGATACAAAGTAGATATACGTTAATATATGGTAAGGTATATACATCGAACTTTAATGGGTGTTAGACAAATGTGAAATGGATCCCGTTGAACTTTCACTTTATTAGTATGGGCCCTAATTCAAACTAACAGGACAATTTTCAAAGTGTCGAACAACTAACAGGATATGTGATCAACACACCACCTTATTTGGCAAAAGGCTATTTAATGTGTAAAAGGTCCCACACAACAGCCATGTTTATTACCTGCAAAAATCAGCTCCAAGAAGACAGCAAGACCATCAGACAGTCATTGTATAAGCTGCTGTCAACTCAACAGTCAAGCCAATTAACAGCGAAGTCCTGAAAGTCCAACTTCAAGTTCACCTTATGCTGCCAATCAACTACAAGAAACATAGTAGCTGACTGAGAGTGCCCCTACTTTTCAATAATTTCTCTCCAGTTAAAGCATCAACTCGCCCAAGAAACCACAGGCCAATTATTAAAGAGAGACTGAAACAATTTCACGTTTGTAATCATTTTATTTTCTTCACCCGTATCTAATCTTTGTCAGTGATTAGTTTTATGGGAGTTTAGCGAGTGAGACGTTGCATTTTTAACTCAGCCCACTCCCAAACTCAGCAGAGCAAGTGTGAGATCAGAAATGACCTTCCTTCCCAAAAAAACCTTAGCACTAGAGTTATCTAAATTGGTAGAATCAGTCTGAGGGTAAGGAAATACGCACACCTTATAAAAACTGTAAAACACTCTAATTACAGGCAGTGGGGATGTTCTGGCAACTGAATAGGGATTAGGGGAACCTGAAAGTTTCTGCTTCTCTAGTCAAGGAAATGTAAGGCACATTATGGTGAAGTGCCTGCCTGCCTGGCTATGATGTTTAATTCCTTGCAGTCTGTGGTTCAGCGTTATGTTATTGTGCTTTTACTTGTTAACAATTGAAGAGATGAGATTAATATTTTCATTAGATTTACAATATAAACAAAAACTTATCATGCAGAGAACAGAGAGTTTAAATTGAACACCCCACCCCTCAAAAAATAGTGTATGGGCATTATAAAGGGCTATTAACCAACATTATTGAGATGTAATGTTTGAAAACTGAATACCTACTTATCCAGATCCTGCAGTGATCTACCAGAGCAATCAAAGCAGCAGAGTTGTCATTTGCACTTGCCAATCATCTGCCTGATCAGATTTTGTTCAGCAGAATGGTGTGAATTATGAACCAAAGGCGTGAGCCATGCATCCCAGCAACTGTCCTTTGGTGTACCATGGTGGCTGAAATAGTGGCATAGAGGACTGTTGCAGAATGAGAGCATTATCGCTACTGCGATAGTTAAGGGAGTGGATTCTGTTTGGATGCTGGATGATGGCAGAGTTAGATTGTGCTTCCTGGAAAATAATGTAATACCCTTGGGAAACTTGTGATCCCTAATGTTCACCCCACCAGCTTCTTTCTGTGCCTAGGTCATCAGTAGATTCTTAGTATCAGAGTTTTTAAAATTGAATTCAAATTCTGCCATCTGTCATGGTGGAATTCGAAGCTGGGTCCTCACAACATTATCTGGGTCTCTGGATTAATAGTCTAGCAAAAATATCACTAGGCCATCGCCTTCATAATAAGCTACATAACGCCGACATAGCGGGCTACAAAGCAAAATTGAATGCCACAGATGTTAGATCGGCATTATTAAGGGTGAACCCACAGAAAGCAACTGGCCACCATCTCCCTGGCTCTACACTCATCCCTGGACAATCTGGATAACAAGGATATTTACGTCAGGCTCCTACTTATTGACTGCAGGAAGGAGATAGAGTGTTTAGCGGCACGTTTTAAAGACGACAATCTCTCTATCAATGTCACCAAAACAAAGGTGCTGGTCATCGACTTCAGGAAGCACCGTGGAGAGCATGACCCTATCTGCATCAATGGTGCTGAGGTGAAGTTGGTCGAGAGTGTCAAGGCCCTGGGAGTGACAATCACCAACAATCTGTCCTATCCCACCCAAGTTGACACTGTGGTCAAGAAAACAAAGCAATGCCTCTACTTCCTCAGGTAGCAAAGGAAATACAGCATGTCCATAAAGACTCTTTCAAATTTTTATAGATGCACCGTAGAAAACATCCTATCCGGATGCGTCACTGTGTGGTATAGAACTGCTCTTCCCAATACTGAAAGAAACTACAGAGAGTCATGAACACAGCCCAGTCCATCTGCAAACCAGCCTCCCAACCATTTACTTCATCTATACTTCCTGTTGCATCTGGTAAGCAACCAACATAATCAAACACCCCTCTCACTCAGGTTACACTCTCTTCCACTCTCTTCCATTGGGCAGAAGATATAAAAGTTTGTATACGCGTATGAACAGATTCAAGACCAGCTTCTTCTCCACTGTTATCAGACTTTTGATTGGACCTCTTTAATGTTAATGATGATCTCTCTTTGCACCTTCTCGGCAGCTATAACAGTGCATCTTACATTCTGTTCTGCACTCTATTGCACTTGTATGGTAAGATGTATCTGTGTAAGACAACATTTCTGACCGTACCACTTGACAGTAATAAATCAAATCAAATCAAACCACCAAGAACCTAATATGACTGACATCAATAGGACAAGTTTGGTAAAAGGGGGCTGTCATTCCCAAAATCACTTCTTCCAATGATATTTTTGAATATATATGAAAGTAAGAGTTCAAATTTACCATTACGTAAAGTGTTGACCGGATTGGTTTCTTTCTATGCAGTAGATGGTGTATTGAGGTGCTTCACTACACTTGGAATTACAGGTTAAATTTACAATATTCAATTTATGTCAATCATACAGTTCCAGGGGTTTTACACAGTTTGCAACCCTGCAGTCAACTCGAACAGAGCCTGAGATGGTAGCCTTCCTCCAAATGGTAGTGCAGCCCTCATTACATAGCTCCAGACACAATAAGCTGGATGGGAGGAGTCGGATAATTTCAGCTTTCTGCATACAGATGAGGAACATGGTGTGGAACACCTCAAGAAAGCTTTCAAGTGTAAACTACTCAAAGGACAATTTATGAGAGAGATTTTCAGACAAGTGTAATAGACAAATACTAGCAGGGAATCTGCAAAAAAAGGCCATATTCACAATTTGATGATCCCATCCACACATTCAGAATTAGAAAGACCAAGCGCTTCAGCCTGAAAATATCCCCTGTTGTCTGTTCTAGGCTTCTTACGGATAACTTTTTTTTCTGCTTTCGGTCCTCTTTACACCAGTCATGGGCACTATTAAATTTGAAACATTGCTCCCTTTGCAATCTCATTGTCTATGTGTGACCAGGAGGGATAAAATACAAGCAGCAATATGCGTCACAATGAAATGCACATGCATGATATGTGCATACATAGATATCCATACTGTATAATTCTATGGTATCTCTATTTTCTGAAAAATTATATTCTAATTTGTATGTGGAAATGTTAAACTTATAACCGGATTTGGTCATGCACATCATTTTTTCCTGGACTAAGATTTCAAAACTAATCATTTTCTATACATTGTAATTAAATGGTATTTCATGAAATGTTTGGATCTCGTTTTCTTACTTTGAGTTTGCTGAAATTTATTGGTACAATCTGACTTTAGCAATTAGTCCCAGACTTTCTCTGTTCCTTTTCTGGAATCAGAGTCATAATGTGCTAAAGGAGGTCCTTCAACTCATCTGCCTATGTTAGATCTTTGAAAGTGCTATTCAAATAGTTACTGTCCACTACTCTTACCCAATGACCATACAATCCTTTCCTGCCCAATTATATCTTTAATTGCTTTTTGGAAGTTAATTTTTTTTCTTATCAACCTCTTTTGAGATGTTATTACACACCTCAGCAGCAGGTGGGACCTGAACCCAGGACTCCCATCTCAGAGTTAGGGCATTGAATCAACTTCCAGCACCCTTTAAGGCATTGCATTCCATTTAATAAAGACTTGTTGTGTAAAAGAAATTTGTCTCATCGCTATTCTGGTTAATTTGTCAATTATCTTTAAGTTTTAACCAATCTGAACCTATTACTTGTGGAGAGGAGAGAGATAGTGGGAACTGCCGATGCTGGAGAATCTGAGATAACAAGGTGTAGAGCTGGATGAACACAGCAGGCCAAGCAGCATCACAGGAGCAGGAAAGCTGATGTTTCTGGTCTGGTCCCTTCTTCAGAAAATTCTGATTTTCTGAAGAAGGGTCTTCACCCGAAGTGTCAGCTTTCCTGCTCCTCTGATGCTGCTTGGCCTGCTGTGTTCATCCAGCTCTACACCTTGTTATCTTTATTAATTGTGGAGACTCTTTTCTCTTTACTCACTCTGTCAAAACTTTTCTCTTGACTCATGAGTGCTGCAGTTCCTTGGAATACGTTCCTGTGTTGACTTGCTTCAGGTATCCATGAGATTTCTTTTATCTAGAAGTTCAAAGATACCTAATAGTTGTTCCTCAGCTGTGACCTTCACACCATACACTAGCCATGTAGAACTAGAGTACCAGATGAGTGCAAAACATAGGTTGTAGTTGGTTTTTTAAATATCTTCTCTTGTGTATTCCTGGAATCACAAACATATCATTTACACAGAACTGCTCACATCGTGTTCAAAGTCTTAGCTATAATTCACAGGGTCACATTTCTGCTGACCCGCCAATATCTCTACAGCACAGAAGTTTAAAGTTCAGGTTTTGCATTGTACCTCTGCCTTAGAAATGTCTCTCTCCGAAGTTCCTTGACACACTCCAGGCATGATATTCCATAGCCTCTCTTGGGACCTAGTATAACCGACACTGGAATGTTCCTGATAATCACTGAATTACATTCTCAGAATGTACATTCCCAGCCATCCTTGACTGGTATGTACTTTTTTAGAAGTTTTTTTTAGAAAAATAACTGCATTACTCAAAAGTTCAATAGGTCTGTAAGTAATTTGGAGATATGATCCACTGTCATGCCACAATTTTCTTCCACTATTTTAAGTAAGTACAGTTGCTCATGTGGAAAACATTCTTCCACCTGGGCCCTATGATGTGTAATTCCCTCACTAAGCCTCTTACACTTTGGCTCCTTTTTAAGATGTAAAATCACCTTCTGACCAAGTTATTAGCTAACTTTGGCTTGGCATTCAGTTTGGTTTTGTCTTTTGTGAGGCATCTAGGAACCATTTCTACATTCTTAAAATTTTGTGAATAGAAGTTGTTGTTTTGGTTTTAAAAGAGAGAGTGACCTGTCCCAGTGGTTAAACATAGGGTGGAATCCGATAGGTCTGAAAAACCAGGGTTATGACAAGAAGCCTCGAAGAAGCATGTTGGTGGGGAGGAAGTTGAGAGTGATTGAGAAAAGACGTTGCATGCAATAGTGAGAATGATGGAGCATGAACTTTAGTTGGAGGTGATACAATAGCAGAAAGTAAGTGGGAGGTATCAGAGAGAACGTGTGGCTTACCCTGGTGAAAGGGAAAAGGTCATTCACCTTCTCCAGGCACCTGAGACCACACTACTGACCTGAGTGGCATCCTGAGACCAGATTGGCAGAGGCTATGGTCTGCTGGTCTATTGTCATGGTCTGCTCTGCTAATCTTTGGGACGAGGTATGGTCCTTCTGTCATCATCCATCTACCAGGACCTCCCAGGTGCCTGTCCACAAAGTGAGGCATCAATTTCCCCTTACCTGCCATGTCTGGAGCAAATGTCACACACTGTGCAGGGCAGCTTCAAGCTGAAAGTGCTTGGCTGGGTGCACAACTGCCACCAGGGATGCTGGTTCATTCTGGGATCTCTCGGTGCTTGCACATTTTTCTGTCTATGGTGAATGATGAAAATTGGGCCTGCATTAGATGAGAGGGGCACCATAGGACTAGATCTCACCATAGGACGAGAAACCCTCAATGAAACTTGATGAAATTTACACAACCAAAAGAAAAGCAAGATTCAACCCTGCGTTCTAAGTGAAACAAACCATACTCCAATACTCATTCTCAAACCATACGACAGCAAAAATACTACAGCCAATTTCATTCAGCCCCTCACTTATGTCCCTGCCACTAGCCTTCAAACCACTCCAGGACTGACACGGAAGCTGAAAACCATCTAGAGTTCCTACCACTGATTGCTAAGTTACACTTATCAGAACATCCATGTGTACAAATGGTGACAGACTGAAAATTTGGGTATGCTACCTTGTGATACCGTAGTACACCAGCATATGTTGCTCTAACTAATGCATTTGTAATGTTAACTCAGGTATGATATTTTAAGAAGACGTGCCATCTGTAACTGTACTACCAACAATAAACCATTGAAATAAAAAGGAACAATAACAATCAAACTTGTATTTAAATAACACTTTTAATGCTATAACCTGGTGATTGACAGGAGCTGCCAAACAAAATTTGAACACAAAAACAGAAATCTTTCTACAGATGCAAAGGATGAATCACTGATTTTAAACAGCAAAGTCTGCACATGTACGTTGTAGTATGGAATAACCTGATAAATTATTTAGTACATGTGGGTAAATGCCCTTGATCCCTGGAGAGAATATATTATGACAAAAACAAAGGGACATGCAATGAGATCATGTGCTCAGCACCATGTAAATGCATTTTAATGCTTTCTAAAATAACAATATTAATTTTAAATTTTGGTTGCAGCTAATCTCAATTTTCCTGGTTTTAATTTTTTCTCCTCAGTAGCCAAAGTGGTGATAATTAGGCACTAGCTCTAGTTAACAGCTCCAAGACTGAATCTTGACCCTGATTCCACTTCAAGCAGTCTCTGTAGCATTGACTTCATTGTGAGTACATTTACAAGTTGTAAGATGTAACCTTATTCTGTCTAAACTTAATTTGCTTTCTTTAGTCTTTGATTGCTTCACTGAAAGAAACAAAGGACACCAATTTTAATTAATGTCATTAAGGACAGGAAACCTTGGACTTTTATGAAGGCATTGTCTCTGACAAGTTGATTGATACTTTCATTGTCATAAGAGTTCTTCCTATTAAAGATTTACTTTAAAATATGTCATGTAGAGGGACTGATTAACTGACTGGACGTTAAATGGTTGTCACCGCGCTCTCTAATTCTGCAGATTACTGGAAATATTTTACATTAATGAGAAAGCACAGTGTAGGCTTAATTTAAACAATTAACTTACCTCCTAAATTATTTAAATGTCAGTTTGATAAAACAAAGAGACAACGCTGTAAAAGAAGAAATATTTTAATTGATAATGCTTTTCTTGATGCCCTGACTTAATGATTGCACTCATAGCCCACCTTTATTCAAACAGTAATCATTTTTAATATCAAAATGATCTTTAGATGGGAAGGGCATATTTCACAGTCTTACTGACAGGCTTGGACTTGTAGAACTTGTTATCAATTTGATTGCCCCAAATTAACAACCTGAATCAAGGATCTCATAGTCAATGAGACTCACCTGGCCCTGGTTCCAATCACTGCACACTTTGATGTCAGAGATGTCTCAAAACACTCTAGCTATGCTAAATTACTTTGAAGTTAAATGATTGTGGTTAAGTAGGCCAATGATGGCAGCCATTTTTCATAAAGCAAGACCACAGGAAGAGATGAATGATCATTTGTTCTCTTTATTATGGCATTAGTTCAGGGTTAGTTTTGCCTAAGATACAGGGAGTTTATGTACCTTTCGTTTCTCTCATCTCATTCTCCTCCAAATCATTCACTTGGTATCTATACCATTGTCAGAACAGCAGATAGATGGGTCGCAACAATAGAAATAGCTGGAGAAACTCAGCAGGTCTGGCAACATCCGTGGAGAGAAAGCAGAGTCAAAACATATTTTTTTCAGGTCTAGTGACCTTTCTTCAGAACAGTAACTCTGAAGAAGGGACCTTGCACCTAAAAGATTTATTTTTTGACTCTGGTTTCTTGTTACAGATGCTGCCAGACACAGTGAATATCTCTAGCAATTTGTTTTTGTTTCAGATATCCAGCAGCTGCAAACTTTTTTTGGTTTTTTTTTGTTTTATACTAGTAAAGAATGACGGTCATGATAGTTAGCTAGGGCATTTTCACACTTGAGATAAAAAAAAGGGGACATAACATCATTATGTTTGTACCAATACAGACAGGCTGAGAGACAGTCAATATTAGACTTATTTAAGTCAGACCAGCAAGCGACAGCCACTTGCAATATATCCCTGAGCAGGTTGCTAGAGAAGAGGGCATAAACTTCATACTGTTGCGATCTGGGAAGGTGTGTGTGTGTGTTTGTGGGGGGGGGGGGTGGTGGTGGTGGTAGGGTGGAGCAACTTGTAGAAGAGCAAATCAGGAGGAATGGGACAATTTAAAAGGTGGGGCTATGACAGGGAAGAGACAGTCTGGAAGGATGGATTCTGATTGAGAGAAAGGAGGCATGCAATCAGAAAAGAGATGTCCCTCAGAGTCCATCAAGAGATATTAGCAAAAGGCCAACTGAGGCATGAGAACAATATTTAAAACTTCTGTGCAGCAACATAAAGTTTTTCTAAGAACTTACTTTTTTGATGATAGGCTCCACCAGTTAGATCACGTATAGAGACTTGGTTATCCTGAACACAGTTGGTGTTATATATTTTAAAAATAATGTGCGTGAACTAGACTAGAATAGAATCACATACTTATAATGGCTAGGAATCGTGATATTTAATTCCATTTGATGTTCAAATTTGATGTTCAAACAAAGGCTAATATTAACTGATTACAAGCACTGAAGAATGTATTTTAAAACTGTTCTATCATTCATATATAAAACAAAACTGTTCTGCTGCGTATATTTCAAATTCAGATCCGCACATTTGTGAGACTCCTGTGGCGGTTCCAAGCCAAGCTAACAGACTGGTACATGACCAAAATATTAAGCTGTTTCCAATCTCCAGCTGCTTTGCTGTCTGGTGCAATTTGTTTTTATTTTGACAACTATAGCCTGTTGTAATAAATGATGCAAACGAAGAAAATCTCTGAAAGAGACCTAAAATAATGCATCAAAAAATTAAACCAAATAGCCAGTTTTCAGTCCAGTAGTCCAGGGTTTGCTCTTTCTCAGTTTACTCTGGCATCATGTATTGTGCAATGAAATTCCCTGAAGGACATGGAAATGACAGGAATGTTCTATGAATATAACATCTACGTTATTATCCAGTCCTTTTGATATTTATCAGACAAGTGACTGTACAAAATAGAAGTCAGTAAAATGCAGATTAAAAGTCAAATTCCACAAGAAACTATGTGGGAGATTGAAGACAGGCAGTCTGGAAAAGAGAAGAGAATATATTTTGTCTATTAATGGCAGCAGAAATATTATAATTTTGTTTTTCTATTGAGCTGTTTTTCTTTTCCTGAAAGTCAGACTCTGGAAATAGATTGTGTTCTTTCAATCCTAATAGGTCTTTTTTTAAATAAATAAAAGTCTTTACAGAGTTTCATAAGCCTAGAATTAACTGTTGCTGCTTGTAGCTACTCCTGATATACTGTCATGTCTTCCATGCTTCTCTGTTGCACACTGTCCTCACACCCACTGAGACTCATCTGCAATCCTTTGTGATATCCATCATCCTAGATCAATTACACCTACAATGATACCAAGATCAATCCCTCTTCCTGCTGCCCCCACTTTGCCTTCCAGAAGATTTCTCTGTGGCTTTTCAGCTATGAACAAAAGATACTGACATTTTCTTTTGTGGATGTCACATTTCAGAGGTTTAATTTGCTCTAGCAATTTCAAATACCTCTTTATTTGTCTTATGGTTAGGAACTGAATTTTTTTTACATGCCTTAGCACTTGTGTTTCAAAGGCTTCTATTTTCTTCCATAGATTTTTATTTATTGTCCAGCTTTCTGAGGCTTTTAGGAAAGCAGATAGAATGTAGCATCCTACAGGTTTTTTACCCCGCCTTGGTACAAGGTTGATTCAACTGGTTGTTAATACATCCTTCATCTTCACATAGTTATTTCAGGCTCTCTCTGTTCTACTTCCTAAACCTCTGCACCACAACTGTCATCTTATGTTATCATTTGGCCTAAACAGTAAAACTTATCTCCCCGGTCCAAACACAATCAACTACAACTTTCATTCTAATTTTTTTTAACATATTCCTGATGTCTTTTTGGTGCTCACAATCAATTTTTTTTCTAAACTTCTAAATTTTACACGTGTGATATTTTGTACGACCTGTTCAGATTCTGCAGGCAGTGCTATCTTATTAATCATCATGCAAGTTTGTTATAAATGAACTATTCCTCTGTTTACAGTTGACTTGATTACATGCTGTGTCATGCTGTAATATCAACGATTCTGTATGGTGGATATTAAATACAGATCAAGATTTACATATTAAAAAGTCAATATTTACTTACCACCAAATGGAAATATTGCAAGCTAAACCTTTATAAATGTTAACAGTAAATGTAAACTTTAAAAAAAAACAAGTCTGTAAATGGACTACCTTCATAAGTATTATTTGGAGAAAAAGTCATTTCATTCTGAGCAGCAAACTTCTGATTACTGCGAGAGCGTGTTCAGTCGCTTTATTTTCAAGGGCCACTTACACTATTAGAATACTGTAAAAGTCTAATTTAAGTAGGGATTAAAGACTGAAATTCTTCAAATGTCAGAACTCATCAAGAATACCTGCTTACAGAGCCATGGTTTTTAATGTGCAATTCTCTTAAAGTCATAGTTCTCGGTCAACACAAAAAAATGCACATCAACAATTCAAAAGCAGCTATCAAACAGACTGTTTAAATGCAAAGCCTAAAAGCAATACATGAAATAAACAAATATGAAATCATTTGAGCCATGCTAGGATCATAGATAAGTAGGCTTTTTGGACCAGTAGAATGGAAGGCTCAAAAGTTTATCTGACCAACAGAAATTCTTTCATTTTTGCTGATTATATTTTGACAATTTAAATTTCTGAATCATAGATGATCCAGGATAAATAACTCAGACCTTGATTTTAATTCCAAGTGCATTTTGGACAGGTGGGAATTTGAATTGATAAGAGGTGGGTGAGACTCAGGTGCAGATTTCTGGAAAATTACTACACCAACATCTGTTGGAGAGGAATGGAACACTCAGGCCAGGTCAGGCCTCAACTCTCCTTGTTGAAAAACACCTAAATAACCACAACCGAGGATCTCTCCCACTATGATTGACAGAGGCGTCAGCTATGTCCAACCCATCACCCACACTGCTGCCGTCACCTGTTCTTCTCCCTCCCATGATTAGGTTCCCGGTTTTCTCACTCTCCATCCCACCAGCCTCTTTATTCAAAGTATTATCCCCTGCCATTTCTGCCACCACTAAACCTTCCCGCCACTGTCAGCATTCTGCAGGGACCCCACCTCCAGTGTTTTGTTTACATGGGTTTACTCTTAGCAAAGCTGACCTAATTCTACTATTCACTCCTACCGATAACAACTATTTCACATCCATATCCCTCATCTACTACCATTAGCATTCCTTTCTCTTTTGCTCTAGGTACCCTTACCATCTGTTCCACTTGCTCCTCCTCCCCCTTTATCAACAGCGTAAAAAAAATCATTTTCCAATCCTCTTAAGCTCTGAAGAGTCTCATATGGACTTGAAATGTTAACACTGTTTCTCTCTCCACAGACGCTGCAAGACCTGGTAAGTTTATCCAGCATTCTCTGAATTTATTTTATATCCAAATCACTGCTTTGTAACTTACCTGCCAAAAATATTGGTGCTAAAGCCTCGGTCATTACGATTCATGTGGCTTTAGAGCTGGTAAAAATACATTTTAATAGCCCAGTTTCCACCAGACATATAGAGGTTGAAATCACCAGATCGCTTTATATTTTGAACAGTCATTTGATGAACTCAAACCACATATTTGTAACAATAAGGACAGAACATAAAAATTATCACATCCATTTCATCCTGTACAGCATTTCAAAGGCTGCAACAAAAAGACTGTTGATCGCATTTGACCCCGGAAGTTAGCAACAGAGAAAGGCTATTAGTGAGAGAGTTTCCATGGTTTCCCATACCAGATGCCACAGCAATCTTAGTTCACAAAATTACGGTTAATTCTTCAGTTAACACTCCTCTAAATGTTAGTGCTTTGTTGCCATACTGATCACAGGATCTCAAGTTCATTTCTGATACGTGTTTGATTCCCTTACCAGCTGATATTGCAACTGGAATGCTACAACTGTGGCTCAGTGACTAAGGCAAGGAAAATGAAAAATACAGGCTCCCCATGCCTATGAAGTTGTATATACTGGATATGGTTGAGAACAACTCAAGCTCACCTATGATGCCCTCTGATGGTTATAAAGCCTACTGACACCTTGTCTGGTTTCACTGATCAAATATTGGCAGCCACTGGGTGAAGTACTGGAGACTACTTGACTCTGTGTATCCAACAAGGGAGACTCTTTAGATCAAAAGGGAAGAAAATTGGAAAAAAAACTGTGTACCTCTGCTTCCATGTATGATGGATAGAGTCACAGAAAATGGCATACTCTAACGGGGAGTTCTTCAGGTAGCGGAACTAATGTGTGGAATTTCACTACTCCTTTTTCTGCAGTGTTCTTGGATGAGGGGCTGCAGCTCAAGTACCTGTTGTGTGTTTTTGGCATAATTGTCAAGATTTGCCAAAAGCATGAACAACTTTTGCTGCGCTGCTCTGATTAAAGCTTGCACAAAGTGAACAGAATTCCATATTTCTTAATTACTGCGGAAAATGAATAAGCTTACGGTATTACCATTGAGTGTGTTAATCTTCTCTAGATAATATCTAGTCTATGAGCAAGAGTTGTTTTAAACAACCTGTCAATCTGAGTTTTAAAATTTACTTTTAAATTTGCTATAGAATTTGGATGATAAATTAAGAAATCAAAACATTATAAATGTGTCCCATACTTCTAAATATTTCAATTATGTTTAACGATTCCAACTCACTCTTTCTCCAGTATAGCTGAGAAGTGTTTACTGAGCCAAGGAGCTAAATATGTGTAATAGAAGAGAACAAAGGGTTAAAAATGTTTTGATCCACAATTTCTCTGTGCATACTGATAGATAACCTCTGCTACTGTCTCTGTAGGATTTTCGGTTAAGGAGCTGGATATTACAGGCTGCTGCTTGCATACACTGAGAGATTAAGAAATATGCAGATGAATTGTAACCTCTTAAAGTGCTCCACCAGAAAACTATTTTTGCCACATTATCTTTCTGAAAAAAATGATAGTCCATTTTTGAGAGTATTTTATAAGATAGAAATGTGAAAATAAAATTCCAAGGGTGTCAGCATTGTAACAGAATCTCTGCTTGTTAATGCCAGTGACTGGCAATGTTTTTAAAATGCCTCGTGATAATTAGAAGAGTATCCCAAACAAACTGATATCTGGCAGAGGTGATGGCTTAGAGGTATCGTCCCTGAACTGTTAGTCCAGAGAATCAGTTAATGTTCTAGAAACCTGAGTTTGAATCTTGCCAATGGCAGATAATTGAAGTTGAATTCAATGAAGAAAAACATTTTGGAATTAAGAGTACAATGATGCCTATCTGTTGCCAATTGTCAGGAAAAACCCATCTAGTTCATGAATGCCCTCAGGGAAGGAAACTGCCATTCTTACCTGGTCTGGCCTACATGTGACTCCATATCCACAGCAATGTGGTTGACTCTTAGCTGCCCTCTGGAAAATTAGAGACGGGCAATAAATGCTGGCCGGCGATCCCCTAATCCTGTTAATGAATAATGACTTGCTGAAATATTCTGATGCAAGCTAATAATAAGGAAACACACTTACCCAGAATGTCAAGAGGGAACTGCACTGATTAGACTAGGTTTTATTTGGATTGGGTGTGGGGTGTTGGCTGGAGTCCCTGGCTCTGCTGGCTTGCTCCACAGCCATTTAACGACTGGACCATTAGCTGACTCAGATCAAGCCTTCTACCACCATATGGGAGCACGTACTGATCAAATGGCTGCCAGTTTTGCTGGGATTGCATCTAGTCCCCACTAGCAATCGCTGATCAACCTGGATATGAAGATAGGTATGATGGGTACCTCATAGCCCCCAGTTGAGATCCCAGCCCCACCATGCCAACCTGCCCCAGCATGCCATAAAATTGAGTCCACTGCTTCTGCAGTTGTATTGATACACGTTTACAATGAAATTCTGCCATCCATCCCCTTCTGTGAAAAGAAAATCACCAAAAATTCAGAATTGTGCCCAAACACATCATGGCCTTAGTTTATTGTTGTGTTAAGACTTTAATTTTAAAGAATTAATTACTTTGGAGTTGGCATTACTATATGACAAATCATCATTAGCTGCTTATGGCAATGACTGCACAGAGTGGAGGGATACGAGATTCATCTACTATTTCCTGTCTGTTATCGACGCAGGGGTGTTAACGATTGTTCTTTTCCAAAGAATTCTTAATTTCATTCTTCACTACTTCTACAAACCAACAGTAACTATGATCATTCCACAACACTGGCAAACGTAAGTATTTTAAATTATTGAATATGGCTACTAGTCATTCAATAGAAGGAGTGGGGGGAATTAACTACTTTGATTACTACTTCATGAAATCAGTTTCCATCCTTTTTTGTACAAATAATATGATGTCTTGTTTAATAGTTTAGTTCTTTGTTGCTGACTTCTGTTGATCCATATGGCTTAGCTCCATAATGGATCATGCTTGGACATTTAATTAATCAAAGGAGCTTAATTGTACCTCTTTTAATAATATTGTCTGGGGAATACTTGATATGTTTTTATTTAATTCATAAAGTTGACCTTACTAAGAGCTCTGTCATACATCACTATGAAATAAAAAATAGAAACGCCTATTCTGAAAGAAAAGAATTGCATTAATATAGCACCTTTCATGATCACAGCATATCCTAAAGCGTTTTACAATCAATTCGGCACTTATGAAGATAGTCACTGTTGTAGTGTAGAAAAGGCAATTTGTGTACAACATGCTCTCAGTATCAGCAATAACATAAATGGTCAGATAGTCTGTTTTTTGTAATGTTTTTTGAGGGATAAATGTTTGCCACACACCATCGGCACCCTAGACTCTCTTTCAAAATAATGCTATAGGATCTATTCCATCCACATCTTATCCAAAAACAGTGGTACATTCTCCCTGTACCACACTGGAGTTTCAGTTTTATTTCTTGTCCTCAAGTCTGAGAGTGACATTTGAATCCATGAGTTTCTAATTCAGTGGTCAAACTGCCTCCAGTTAAGTCACAACTGACACATGGATTGGTGGTAATAATGAAAAGTCCATTTATAATGTTGATGTTTAAAATTCAGTTAGTTTGTATTTGGCAGAATACAGCAGATATGTAACAATGGATTCTTATTTTCGACGTAATAAAAATATAAAAGGATAAGCACCCTTCACTAACTCTGAATTGATAATTTGATTTGCTTTTGCCCTTTGTTCATGCAGCATACTGAGCGAAACTTGGGTACTCAGAGCAAACAAAAGAAATATCTTATAAGACTATCACTGAACACTTGACTAATATTCAAAAAGTTTTAGAAAGATTTATGTAGGGGTAAATGCTGCTTTTAATTTGGGGTGAGGAAGGAAGGAGTCACAGAATCTATAAGGTTGTATGATTAGCAGGAGGCAAGAAAGCAAAATCTTAGCTAAGTTTCATAAACACAAAATAAAGGTTTTAATGGAGAAATTATGAAGAAAAGACTTAGCTTTTCTGCTGTTTGGGCTGTTAATTCAAAGTTGACTGGGCATATTTGAAGTTATTTTGAAGGAACAAGATAGTAACTAAGGAAAGGGTAGGTCTACCTAAGGACAAAGGAGGGCATTTATGAGTGGATTCAGAGGAAGTGGATGAGCTCCTTAACAAAAACTTTGCATTGGTATTCACAAAGGAGAAGGATATGGTGGATGATTCATCTTGGGAGGGGTATATTGATATTCCAGGACCTGTCAATATTACAAAAGAGGAGATATTAAGGTACAGGAGTCCCCAGGACTTGATGGGATCTATCCCAAATTGCTGACGGAAGCAGGTGAGGAAATTGCATCAGAGATAAAAGGTACTGCAGATGCTGGAGAATCCGAGATAACAAGGTTATCTGGATGAACACAGCAGGCCAAGCAGCATCATAGGAGCAGGAAAGCTTGACGTTTCGGGCCTGGACCCTTCATCAGAAATGGGGGAGGGGAAGAGGGTTCTGAAATAAATAGGGAGAGAGGGGGAGGCGGATAGAAGATGGATAGAGGAGAGGATAGGTGGAGAGGAGGCAGACAAGTCGAAGAGGTGGGGATGGAGCCAGTAAAGGTGAGCGTAGGTGGGGGGGTAGGGAGGAGATAAGATCTACTAACCTCATCCCGCCCCCTTGACCTGTCCGTCCTCCCTGGACTGACCTATCTCTTCCCTACCCCCCCACCTACGCTCACCTTTACTGGCTCCATCCCCACCTCTTCGACTTGTCTGCCTCCTCTCCACCTATCCTCTCCTCTATCCATCTTCTATCCGCCTCCCCCTCTCTCCCTATTTATTTCAGAACCCTCTTCCCCTCCCCCATTTCTGATGAAGGGTCTAGGCCCGAAACGTCAAGCTTTCCTGCTCCTATGATACTGTTTGGCCTGCTGTGTTCATCCAGCCCCACACCTTGTTATCTCAGGTGAGGAAATTGCTCGTGCTTGTACGAAATATTTGTATCCTCTTTAGTCACAGGGGAGGTCCCAGAGGACTGGAGAATAACCAAACAATGTTCCTTTGTTTAAGAAGGGAAACAGGAATATTCCAGGAAATCACAGACTGATAAGCCTTACATCGGTGATAGGGAAATTATTGGAAAAGGTACTTAGGGATAGGATTTACACACATTTGGAAAAATAAGAACTTATTAGTGAT
Source organism: Ginglymostoma cirratum (assembly GCA_024137785.1). Taxonomy (NCBI): domain Eukaryota; kingdom Metazoa; phylum Chordata; class Chondrichthyes; order Orectolobiformes; family Ginglymostomatidae; genus Ginglymostoma; species Ginglymostoma cirratum. The sequence continues at coordinate 5,099,638 of JAHRHZ010000251.1, forward strand.
AGGCAGCCTGGCTTTGTTCTGGGAAAATCATAACTCACAAACTTGATCAAGTTTTTTGAAGAAGTGACAAAGATGATTGATGAGGGCAGGGCAGTAGATGTTATCTATATCAGCTTTAGCAAGGCCTTTGACAAGGTTGCAAGCTGATACAAAAGGTTGAAGGCACATGGAATCCAAGGTGAGCTGGTAAGATGGATACAGAGTGGCTTAGTTAAAGAAGACAGAGAAAAGTGGTGGAAGCATGTTGTTCTGACTGGAGATCTGCGACCAGTGGAATTCTGCAGGGATCAGTGCTGGAATGATATGGAGGAGAATGTAGATGGCCTGACTGGTAAGTTTGTGGACAATACAAAGATTTCAGGAGTGACGGATAGTGAAGAGGATTGCCAATTGTTATGGTGGGATATAGATAGGCTAGAGATTTGGTCGGAAAACTGGAAGATGGAATTTATTCCAGATAAGGTGGTACATTTTTGGAGATCTAAAGCAGGAGGGAAGTATATGGTAAATGGCAGAACCCTTAGCAGCATCAAAATACAGAGGGATCTAGGTGTACAGGTCCTCAGTTACCTGAAAGTGGCAACACAAGTGGATAAGGTGGCCAAGAAGGCTCATGCACGCTTGCCTTCATCAGTCAGGGCATAGAGTATCAAAATTGGCAAGTCATATTGCAGTTGTATAGAACTTTAGTTAGTCTACGTTTGGAATATTATGTACAGTTCTGGTCACTACACTACCAGAGGGATGTGGAGGCTTTGGAGAGGATACCACAACAGTTTACCAGGATGTTGCCTGGTTTAGAGGGTATTGGCTACAAGGAGAGATTGAACAAATTTGGTTTGCTTTCACTTGAATGTTGAAGGATGTGGGGCAACCTGATAGAAGGTTACAAAATTTTGAGAGACATGTAAGGAATGGATAGTTACAGTCTTCTTCCGAGGGTGGAAATGTCAATGGCACGGGAAAATCGGTTTAAGGTAAAAGGGGGTAAAAGTTTAAAGGTGTGAGAGTCAAGATTTTTACAAAGTGAGTGGTAAGTGTGTGGAATGTACTGCCACAGGAAGTGGTGGAGGCTGATACAATAGCAATGTTTAAGATGCATCTTGACATACATGAATAGGCAGAGAATAGATGGATAAGGACAGCATAGAGGCAAAAGGTTTTTAGTTTAGAAAGGTATCATGTTCTGGTGAGTCTTTGGTGAGCTGAAGGGCCTGTTCTTGTGCTGTGCTGTTCATTATTCCACTCTGGCAAAGCCACTGCTTTAAATTCTGATCAATGTCACACTGTCAGCAGGAGTTTCCTATGGCTAGGCTAGCTACAAAGTCAGTAACTGTCCTATTAGCTCAGACCCTCCAGGAGTCTAGCTGAACATAGTGTACCTGCAGTAGGACTTGAGAAGCTCAAACCCAAATGGAATTATTTCACAGCAATATGGATTTAAATTTTCACAGTGGGAGTGTTGTTTTTCAGGAACACAAACTCGTTGAGAATATTTAGTCAGAGGTTATGTTAGGTTGACTGCCAGTTTCAGATTAGTGCCATTAGGTAGTTTGCACAAACCTACAGTACTGTTGTGCCAGCCCCAGTGAAACACATAGAGCCAGAGAGAATAGTAGGTGAAATAGACAAACAGCTAGAATGGTAAATGTGTTGATAAAGTTCTTTAGAAAACACCTTGATCAATGTTTGGCCCAGAATAGAATTTGTATCTATAATTCTAGGCACAGATGACAAAATATTCTAAAGAATATGATAAGATTTTATTTTGCAGAGGGTGGGAAGTTGATGAATAGACACTAAAACTGCATCCAGACTACATTGGACATTATGTTTCCTGTTTTGATCTCATGTCAAGATCATTGGATTTAATCTTGTCATCCTGTTCTCTCTCTCTCTCTCTCTCTCTCTCTATATATATATATATATATACATGTGTTTCAAACCACTTTAAGACACACACTTAGTGACTGTAGGACTGGGACCTTGAGGCAACAAATCACACGATAGGAAATTTAAATGTTACAGCCACTTAAGAATGAATGGCAGATTATGTGGGATCATAGATTGGTGAAAAGATTACATTATTCAGCTCAGACATCAGGAAATTCTTTCAAAAGGCAATATGGGTAATAGGAATAAGTGGTTGTCAATATGAGTGCTGGTACTAAAGTCTCCAAGCAGTTTTTGGAGCACACAACATCTGACTTAATAGCTGATAAAGTGGATGAGCTGCTACATTACATAGAGCATACCGCAGCTCTGTTTGCTTTTATGGTTATTCTCCTAAAAAGGCAGCATTGTAGAAAGGCAGAGATAACAAGGTGTAGAGCTGGATGAACGCAGCAGGCCAAGCAGCATCAGATGAGCAGGAAAGCTGACGTTTCGGGCCTAGACCCTTCTTCAGAAATGGATGCTGCTTGGCTTGCTGTGTTCATCCAGCTCTACACCTTGTTATCTCTGCCTTTCTACAATGCTGCCTTTTTAGGAGAATAACCATAAAAGCAAACAGAGCTGCGGTATGCTCTATGTAATGTAGCAGCTCATCCACTTTATCAGCTATTAAGTCAGATGTTGTGTGCTCCAAAAACTGCTTGGAGACTTTAGTGTTGTGTGCAGCAGGCCAAGCAGCATCAGATGAGCAGGAAAGCTGACGTTTCGGGCCTAGACCCTTCTTCAGAAATGGATGCTGCTTGGCTTGCTGTGTTCATCCAGCTGGTAAGTCCATTGCACAAACTTGTTTAGGATTCCGTTTTATTAATGAGTCAAGGAGCCAACTTGAATAAATTCCTATTCATGGCAATTCTGTTGTATACTGATAACTTGCTTTATTTTCACTCTGCTGACAACACTTGTAGATTAGACAGATAATAATTTAGTAAGATTGGCAGTACTACAGTCTTAATCTATTGTATTTCAAAAGTATTTCCAGCTGACATTCACATAGACAAAATGATTATTTTTTGTTTCATCATTGTTCAGTACCAATGTGAATGGAGCTAAGATATAAACTTTAGGAAGAAAGACTGCAAAATTCAGCTTTGTAGTCCTTGTTTTTAGTACCAAGTGTTATTTTGCCTGCACCATTGAGTCTGTAATGAATGCATAAATCTTTGGTGTTAGCAGCACCAAATACCACACATTCAAAGCTATATCTTTCAGACGTATGTCGAGTAGATAGATTATGACAGCAATCAGTGTAAAATGTTGGCTGGTTGCCAATGCTGCCACTTTGGAGTGCAATGTGCTAACTAGTGCAAACTCTTAAGTATGTACAGCTGAACATGCTACAGCATACTGTAACATTTTCTGAAGAAGGGTCTAGGCCCGAAACATCAGCCTTCCTGTTCCTCTGATGCTGCTTGGCCTGCTGTGTTCATCCAGCTCTACACCTTGTTATCTCAGATTCTCCAGCATCTGCAGTTCCTACTATCTCTATTGTAGAAAGGCAGGCAGGAGGTGCATCATGTAGTAGGATCAGGACTACACTCAAGTAAGTGAACATTAACAGGCCTTATGGAACATAGCTACAGGAGGGTTGGGGTGGGAGGCTGAGGTTCAGTTAGCTCAGTTGATTGGACAGCTGAGTGATGCCAACAGTGTGGGTTCCATTCCTGCACTGGCTGAGGTTACTATTAAGAACTTTCTTTCTCAACCTCTCCCCTCACCTGAGGCATGGTGAACCTCAGATTAAACCACCACCAGTCATCCATCTCTAATGAGAGAGCAACCCGATGACCTGGTAAGACTATGGTGACGTTTTATACAAGTGATGATAAGAGAAGAAACTTCTGCAACCTTACAGACCCAGATTATAGATTCACTTTATATATCATCAGAATGACATTGTTCCTAATGCGCTAGTCTTAGTGTAAAGGTATAGTTCACCTTTTACACTACACAATCTAGGCTTTCCATCAAACAGTGGGTCAGAAATTATTCCCATTCTTGAATGACATTCTTGTATAACAATAGAAGTTGGAGAGTTGAATTTATGTCTTTCCAAGTCTCGGTCCTCTACTAGTCAAAGTTTGAATTTAAAAGGGCAAGTAACATTGCCAATTATACAGGAATCATATTGTAACTATTTCTGTAGCACACATGTATGAGAGAAAAAAAAATTCTGCCGAATGTTTTCTCAAAAGTACTGTAGCCATGTAATTGCTAAACTCAGGAGAAGAGGATTATTCACAGATTGTCCCAAAAGTCAATCTATTGCCAAAGTCCCTTTGCATAGATAAACTGTTAGTCCTGAGGTGTGGATCATTTGTGACTGACTAAATTCGCCCTTCTGGAAACAGGGAAGTAGATTCTGAAAATGTCTTTTGGAACTCTCCAGAAATGGTGTGAGTTTCCATTCAGTGTACACCTCGCACATGTATTGATAAGATGAGTTTCAATGAAAGAGCAAGAGGACAAAAGGACTCCTTAGGCAAGTTAAATAAAATCTGAATTAACTAACACTCACTGTCTAGCCACACTTAAAATATTCTGAGTGACTAATTGAAAACTTCGTAAGTTCCACATTATCACTATGCAAGACCAAGCATAAAAACTAACTGTAGAACACACAGTTCCCTGAATGTTACTTTATTTACAGATTGCTAGCTTACACAGCACAAACAGACTTCATCACACTTGCCATAGACTATGTTGGAAGATGTTACAAATTGATTACCAAACTGTTTGAACATACCTTCATTGACTTTGAAGACCTGAAGTGATATTTGAACATAGTCTTCCAATTTCAAGATAAGGACATTAACGCTGTATCACAAGAATTAAACTTTGTATTTTTAATAATCTTTGCATCTTTGCTTGAGTAAGCTCTATTTGAAGTAACATAGTTATTATTTATTAATGAAAGAAGCCTGGCTGACTTATTTCGCTGACTGAAATAAATTCCAGCTGACACTTATATAAGCGGCAATATCACCTCCATTTTAATTTCAAATGCTATCATTGGAGTGGTGGAAATCAGAAAGGATGCAGTTGACCCCTCCAACCTCTGTCATAAAACAAGTGGGAAGCATGGGAGCACTTCCTGGTCAGCCATGTAATGGAAAGAAATTGGAATTGGAAACATGCAGTCCATGAATAGAGCTGATTGCATGAATGATTCAAACTACCCAGAGAGAAAAAAATACAGTAAAATAAAAATCTAAGTAAGAATTGGAAATGAATGTATTGGTCATATTGGAGCTCCACTTTGATGTACACAAGACGAATCAGACCAGTATATGTTATTTGCAAGTTTTCTGTTTTTTCTTTCTGTGGGTTGTTTAGACAGCATAAATTACTTGTTGCCTAGCATAGCTCTAACAGGTGGGCGAAGCACGTGCCTTTCCACATGTCTGTGTGTTGTTTTGGTTTTGAAGAAATGTCTAAATCATGGCTTCAGTTTTCTTTTGTCATATTAAAATATTGGCAGAAACAGGAATGGTGAATAAAATGTGAAAGACGATCATTTTCCAAAAGACCTATCTTGAACTGTTTTCTTCTTCATTCATCAATATCATAAAATGTTGGCATTCAGAGGGTGCTACTTAATGGAGTGTTGGCATAAATTCTACATCGCCTCCTTTCACAAAAGCTTGCTGACATTAATTGAATCTCAGGCATGTAAGAGACCAGCAAGTGGAAATGGATCACCCAAGAGCTGCCAACCAATCAGAGGCAGCAGACTATTACTGACAGTTTCAGCAGGGAGCAACTATGCTATTACTGGGTTTGTAAGTATCCCAGGTGGCTACCTAACTGTATTAACTGTTTGAAATATGGAAATGAAGCAGCCTTGTTTCTGTTGAAAGCCCCTTGATGAAATTAGCCATCAATGTTCTGGACAGGAACTGGACTAGCTCTGTCTAAAATCCATCAGTGTTCACCAAACAAAGGTAAGCTACATCTATTTTGAAAACGCAGACGTTACTCCATAGGAGTTGCCATTAATCTTCCCCTTGATGGCATGTCCCAGTCCTGTTTCCTGGATTTAGCTGAAAATTTTGACAGGTTGTTCTCTTCTTTCTGGTGTTCAGTTCTACCTGCTGCAGATGGTGTTTGTAGGTAGTGACTAAACAAAACTTTGGATCTATCTGCTACTGCCCTCTATGCTTAAATGGCTAGTCTGTCTAGGTTCACATGACAAATGACTATTTCCTCCTCGCACTGAAAGTCTACATGCAGTTGTGGAACGTCTCAGCTCTAAGGGCAAACCTTCTCTAGGGTAAGACATGTCATCCAGTTCTCAGCAATCTTGGTGGGAATTGAGCCATCGAGTCAGGCTTTGCATTTAAAGGCTATAGTTGGAAATCAAGCAACATGACGAGCTTGCACACAGGAGAAGTTGAGAACCAGAGCTACTGTAAGTCAGCTGATATTCTCAGAACTTGGAATTCTCCTGCATGTACTGGACTTCACAAAAATGAAAATGAACTTACTCAAAGGTTCTCTTTGGCCTAGTGTCCAGCTGATACTGGCTACAAGGTGCAATACGCCAACACTGCTCAGTACATAAAGCTTCAGAGTCCTATTGATGCACAGAACGTCAATCTAAATATCCAATCAGCTGGGATCCTTCTTTAGCCTTGACTTTGAGGGCCCCAGAAAAATGCCAACAGCACCACAATGGTGGCAACAAAGTGATAAATTCATCAATGTTCACCAAATAAAGGTAAGCTACATCTATTTTGAAAATGGAGGCACAACTACATAGGAGTTGCCATTATTCCTTCCCTTGATGACATGTGTCAGTCATATACCACATCTTCAGGTAATCACTTGTTTCCACAAGTTATAAGACATGAACATTCAACCCCATAGACAAATAAAGACATTTGAAATAAAAAAACTTGTGAAAAAGGCATCAGCATTGCTAACAGTTGAATTATACTGTTATGGAAAACACATTGGGGTGATTTGTTGTCTCAGTGATTAACACTACTGCCTCATGGTGCCAGGGACCCACCTCGGGCGACTGTCTGTGTAAAGTTTGCACATTCTCCCCATGTCTGTGTGGGTTTCCTCCCACAGTTTAAAGATGGGAAGGTTAGGGGGATTGGCCGTGCTAAATTGCCCATAGTGTCATGGGAAGTGTTGGTTAGGAGTATTAGCCATGGGAAATGTAAGGTTTCAGGGTGGGGGTTGTTTTGGGCAATGGGTGGCATGCTGTTCGGAGGGTCATTGTGGACTTAATGGGCGAAATGGCCTGCTTCCACACTGTAGGGAGAAGGGTCCTGACCCGAAATGTCAACTTTCCTGCTCCTCTGATGCTGCCTGGCCTGCTGTGTTCCTCCAGCTCCATACTGTGTTATCTCTGACTCTAGCATCAGCGGTTCTTATTATCTCTGATTGAGTTAATGCTTTGGGTCCAGTTTTGAGGAAGGGTCACTGGACCCAAAACATTAACTCTGTTTTTTCCTTCACAGATGCTGCCAGACCTGCTGAGCTGTTCCAGCAACTTTGTTTTTGTTTCTCTCCATCAATGCTGCCTGACCCGTTGTGATCCCAGCACTTTTGGTTTCAAGAGATAACAAGGTGTAGAGCTGGATGAACACAGCAGGCCAAGCAGCATTAGAGGAGCAGGAAAGCTGACGTTTTGCGTCTGGACCCTTCTTCAGAAATGGGGAAGGGGAAGGGGATTCTGAAATAAATAGAGAAAGAGGGGGAGGCGGATGGAAGGTGGATAAAGGAGCAGATAGGTGGAGAGGAGACGGACAGGTCAAGGAGGCGGGGATGGAGCCGGTAAAGGTGAGTGTAAGTGGGGAGTTAGGGTGGGGGTTCGTCAGTTCAGGGAAGATGGACAGGTCAAGGAGTTGTGGATCGGGGTTGGTCAGTGAGGTGGGAGGAACGGATAGGTGGGAGAAAAGACAGACAGGTCAAGGAGGTGGGGACGAGCTGGGCTGGTTTTGGGATGACGTCAGGGGTGGGGAGATTTTGAAGCTTGTGAAGTCCACATTGAGACCATTGCGCTGCAGGGTTCCCAAGCGAAATATGAGGTACTGTTCCTGCAACCTTCAGGAGGCATCGCTGCGTCACTGGAGGAGGCCCAGGAGGAGGCCCAGGATGGACACGTTGTCCAAGGAGTGGGAGGGGGAGTTGAAGTGATTCGCGACTAGGAGGTTTAGTCGTTTGTTGCGAACAGAGCGTAGGTGTTCCACAAAGTGGTCTCCAAGCCTCCGCTGGGTTTCCCTGATGTAGAGGAGGTCACATCAGGAACAGCAGATACAATATATCATATTAGCAGATGTGCAGCCCAATATTCTCAATGTGGACTTCACAAGCTTCAAAATCTCCCCACCCCTGAAACCAGCCCAGCTTGTCCCCGCCTCCTTGACCTGTCCGTCTTTTCTCCCACCTATCCGTTCCTCCCACCTCACTGACCAACCCCCACCCCCACCTCCTACCTACCAGCCTCATCCCTGCCTCCTCAACCTGTCCATCCTCCCTTGACTGACCAACCCCATCCTAACTCCCCACCTACGCTCACCTTTACTGGCTCCATCCCCGCCTCCTTACCTGTCCGTCTCCTCTCCACCTATCAGCTCCTTTGTCCACCTTCCATCGGCCTCCCCCTCTCTCTCTATTTATTTCAGAATCCCCTTTCACTCCCCCCATTTCTGAAGAAGTGTCCAGACGCAAAACGTCAGCTTTCCTGCTCCTCTGATGCTGCCTTGCCTGCTGTGTTCATCCAGCTCTACACCTTATTAACTCAGATTCTCCAGCATCAGCAGTTCCTACTACTTTTGGCTTCAAATCTGATTTGGTTCTGGAAGCACTGCAATATCTGAGAACAACCAGGTGGAGAGGAATGGGGATGGGGAGACGAACTTAGGGGCACAAGGACTTTAAACAGCTATGGGATATGGGTAAATGAGCATAGGGTGATGCAGGGGATATAGGGTCATGGGAATAGGTACAGAGAAATAGGCTTCCATGGATACAGCATCGGAGTGCATTGGAGTGAGGGGGACTGAGCAGGAGAGATTTTTTTGTTACAATCTTTATTTTTAAACTTTAACCAGTGCTGGAGCTCTGAGGCAGGTTTTCTCTCCGGTCTGACTTGGGAACTGGCAGCCTCTGATGCAAGTATCTGGCATTCTTGCATCTGTGCTGATGAGGCCAAGGTGAAAAGCTTTAATGGCATCTCACTTTTCAGCAATATATAGATATGATTATTTAAATGTATTTATATTTTTATTGAATTAAATGTGTGGAGAACACAAAAAAATTTTCCTAATTAATGCAGGATATATGATATGATGATCATTTAGGCACTCGATGGTGTCTGTTTTCCTTAGTGAAAACTGGGAATGCTCAGGTAGCTGAGGGGAAGGTTTAACCAGACATCAAGGGCCATTCATCAAAATGCAGATGCCAAACTTCTCATAGCAACTTTTTATGCAAATTACAGTATAGTTACAGCATAAAGGAAGCCATTTGGCCTGCCATATAAGTGCTGGCTCTCTAAAGGAGCAACTCAGTACCCATTCCCTGGCTAACCTGTCCAGGGATTTCCTCTCCCTGCTCCAACAGTAGTGGTCCAGTTGTTGTATTTTTTTTTAACAAAGAATTTAGAAGCATTGGAGAGAAAGCCCCTTCATCTTGATGCAGCTTCTGTCTAATTTACCGTCAAATATACCTTACTGCTCCTTTCAAGATGAAGGTCCTCTGACTGGCTCTCCATGTTCATGAGCCTGCCTGCCATCCTTAATTGAACAAGGAACTCACCCTGGAGCCACCCCTGGAAAAGCCGCAGGCATGTGACTTTTTCCAGAGTCACAAAGAGTCAAGGCTAGGAGATCAACTATATTTTACTTTTCTTTGCTTGCACGTATGTGACCTCAGCAGTTGTTCTTTATGGAGCACTGCCAGATTAGACATTTGTATGATCTTCAACAGCTTTCTGGAATTAAAAACAGTAATTGGGGTAAATTTTGTCACCTGCCAAACCCAAATAATTTACAACTGTCTGTTAACTTTGTGGAAATTTTTAAAACTGCGCTTGCACTTATTTCTCACGGACTATGTTCTTTTCTCAATCAAAATGTTATTGAATTAAAAATATTAAATTGCATCTGTCTACACTCCTTTTTCTTTCCACTTAACAAAATATATTGTCTCTCATCAGTTTTATTGCAGCAAGTCCTTTTAAATAGCTAATTAACGTTTATTGTTCTCATGTACGTAAAGAGATTATTGAATTTCAATATCCACCAGGCTCTTTGTCTTATTTCCGCTGCACCCTTTAGTCCAGGACTGGCTTGGAAGTAATTACAGTTTCCATGGGAACTGTGGTGGCTACTGTAGAATATGAATGCATTATTTTACCTGAATAAAGTATCCAACTTACGCACATTATGTGCACTGCACATAAATGGGAATTCAATGGGATAATTAATTTTAACTATCTCTAGTCATTTTAAATAATAATTAAAGGTATTCATAGTCAAAAGCCAGAAAATATCAGAAATGCACAATAGATTATAGTTAGTTTCTAAAGGAGAATGATGTTTTAGGCACGGTTTTTTTAACTTCACATGCAGCCAAGGAAATACATCCCAAGAAATCAAATTCTATTGCCTCATCTCATGCATTTGGATTTTGGGCCCCTGTTTCACTAGTCTACAAAGAATGACAATATCCGTTAAAACATCATTGAGAATTCTAGTTATTTATCAATCACCTTGTACTTTAATTGCCTGGAGGTCAGTTTAACTCAGTTTGCTGGATGGTTGTTTTATGAAGCAGTGTAATGCCAACAGCGTGGATTTAATTCCCATCACTGGCTAAGGTCACCATGAAAGACTCTCCTTCTCAATCCCTCCGCCTGCTTGAGGTATGGTGGCCCTCAAGTTAAAACACTACCAGTTGTCTCTCTAATGAGAGAACAACCCTATGGTCTGGTAAGACTATGTTGGCTTGACCTGATTAGTTGCCCACTAGGTCATGTTACTCTATGCTAATTTTAGGTTGCTGCAGTGAAAATCTTAAAGTGTAAAACACTGGCTTGGGATGGTCATTGGGAAATCCGTATCCCTTTTCAAAGTTATTTAATTCCTTGGGGACCTTAACAGGCTACATTTGCATCCAGCCATATTTCATAATTGAAAAGCCTAGACCAGATTTTTTCCTTGCAGGATGATACTGTCCACCAACATATGCTATAATAATGCATATAAAGCACAGCATTACAGCTAAACTATCCAAGTGGCTGATCAAGCTTGTCATTTGTAGGATATTGGACACGATCTCAATATGTCTGCCAGAAAATTTAGTGTACCAGAAAAGACAACGCCAATAACAACTTCAGTAACAAAGCTCATTAAGCTGTATTTCTGTTCATAATGCGTTCCTTAAGGTATTATTGTTATTTAATATTGTTACTTATGCTAATCATTATGTTCTATTTGTCAAGCATAGAAAACTGGACACTACACTTTGAAAATAGCTGATTGTTCGAGTTTCTTTGATGCCTCAGGCAATATGTTCCAAACCTAACTCGCTGTGTGAAAAAGCTTTTCCTCACACCACCCTGCACTCTCACCAATGTATTTGCATCGCTCCTGTAATGTGGTGCCTATAACTGTACACAATACTCCAGTAGAGGTACAACATATGTCTTGTACCAGTTCAACGTAACCTCCTTGCTCTTGCACTCAATGGTCCTATTATAAAGGCAAGAAGACTGTATGCTTTATTTATTGCTCTCTCCACTTGTCCTGCCACCTTCAATGATCTGTGTACATACACACCCAGGTCATTCTGCTCCTGCACCACCTTTAGAATTGTACCACCTATTATGTATTGCCTTATTCTTCCAACCAAAGTGCATCACTTCACAATTCTCTGCATTGAACCTCGTCAGCCACCTACTTTTCAATGTCTTCACTATCCTCCTCACAGTTTACAATTCTTCCAAGTTTAGAGTCATATATAATTCCTGTACAACTATACACAAAGTTATTAAGTGTTGAAGATAAAGTGCTATGAATGAACTATTTTAGGACTTTATCTCACGGCTTGTGCTGGACTCAATTTTGCAATCCATCTCACAATTAACCCTGGTTTGATTTGAAGCTTCTCTATTTCTCTGTTCCAGGTCATCAAACCCAGATCTTTCTGTTTGAGTTCCAGCTAGGCCTTTTCATATGAAGTCTCATTGCTAAATTATGACAAAGTTTGCTTCACTTCCAGTCCCAAATTGTGCCAAGTCTACTCATTTTTTTTCTATTTCTGTGCCATGACCCATCTCTTTCTTTCTGTACCAGACGTTCACTCTTAAATTTATTACTTAGATTGTATGTGTGTGTTTGATACTGAGTCTATGTTGTTTTTTTCAGCGTAGTGAGGAAGAAAATTCCTCTTACATTCACGCAAAAAAAACTTGTAATTGGTTCCTACATTTTGATCTAATAATTATTCTTTAATTAATACATATTATAGCTGTGTACTAATAGAACTAAAAATATTTATTGCAACTGACTGAGAGAGGAGTTAAAAAAAGAAAAGAGCAGATTTGTCCTTCTCACCTGATCAAAGCATAAATGAAAAGGATGTTAGAAGTATTTTTATATGCAGGTAATGATGCAAAATGAAGCCAGGTTGAAATAATAGATTATCAGAGAATATTATGAATTCTTCTGTGTACATAAAAGTGCACTACTGTGTTGGCACTAACAACATTCTTAATCCCTAGCAATGCTGGGTGAGGTAATGGTTCTGAAGGGACTAATATGAATGTTACATTGACTCCAACCTGATGTGTAACATAGGCTGTGGAAGGAGACAAGCAGGGGGATCTTTCCCAGCCCTTCTGCAGCATGGGCGATAGCGTGAAGTTTGAGAGAATATAGAGAGAGTGGAAAACTGAGATCTTCAATGTTAAAAAGAAAAGTTTGCTTTTCCTCTTAAGGTTTCAACAACTAGATGAGAATCTTACTAGTAAATCGTAATTCTCATCTCATTATTAGTTAATCTTGCCTCATTTACATGCACATATTATTCTCCCAAGCACTAGTGAGAAACAAAGACGATGGCTGATTCTTGACTTGAACGTCTGAGCAGTTACCCGTGGATGAAGGTCAATGGATAAGGACGTGGACCTAGAAATAATGGATGCATTGGTGGTAACACTTCCTGTGGATTAGATCAGTTTCTAATGTAACACCTCTATTTTAAAAAGGTAGAGAAAAATGAGAGAATAGACCAGTAACCTGACATCAATGGTACGGAAAATTCAAGAGTCAATTATAAAAGATTCAATAACATAGCACTTGGAAAACAGTGATAGGATTGGGCAGAGTCAGCGTAGATGTACAGAAGTAAAATCATGCTTGACAAATTTATTGGAATTTTTCAAGGGTGTAACTGGAGGAGTGGGAGTCAGTGGGTGTTATTTACTTGGATTTTTAGAAGGTTTAAGGTCCAACATAGAAATTGGCATTGGGGAGTGAAGGGACTTGGATGCAGAACTTGTTATAGACAGGAAACAAAGAGTAATAGTAAGTAGGTCTTTTTCCAAGTGGCAGGCAGTAAATAGTGGCGTACACAGTGATCAGTGCCTGGGCCCCAGCTATTCATAATCTATATTAACGATTTAGATGAAGAAATGAAATGTAATATTTCCAGGTTCACAGACAATTCAAAGCTGGGTGGGAGAGTGAGCTGCAAGGAGGATGCAGAGATGATTCAGTGTGATTTGGACAAATTGATTGAGTGGGTAAGTGAAAAGCAGGTAAAGTAAAATGTGGATAACTGTGAAGCTATCTGCTTTGGTAGCTAAGCAGAAAGGCAGATTATTATCTGAATGGCAATAGATTAAGAAAGACAGATGTACAGCAAGACTTATAAAATTCTAATATATTTAGATAGGGTAGATACAGAAACAATATTCCTGATGATTGGGGAGATCAGAACTACGTGTTACGAGGATAAAGGATGCAGGGTAGGCCATTTAGGATAGAGATGAGGAGAAATTTCTTCTCCTAAAGAGTGGTGAGTCTGTGGAATTTTCTTCCACAGAAAATAGTTGAGGTAAAACATTAGATGTTTTCTAGGGGTTAGACATAATTTTTAAAAATAAAGGGATCAAAGGGTGTGAGGAGAAAGTGGGAACAAGATACTGAGTTGGATGATCACCATATTGGATGGCAGAGCAGGCTCGAAGGGCCAATTGGGTGTACTCCTGCTCCTATTTTTTATGTTCTATAGTTACCTCTCCGAGATTCCATGTTCACTTTCATTCACCAACATCTCAGGGCATGCTCAATAAGCAAAGACCACCTCCACCTTCTTCCACGAGGTCAGCATCCACAAAACACAATATCACATCACCAGGGTCGATCTCAGAACATTTCTGAAGATGCTTCAGCCCTTCAGTACAGTTCATTAGAGCTCACAGACACTTCACCTTGTAATGCTTCTGTCAGGTTTGTCTGCATGCAGGGACACACAGTGATTCCAAGCAACTGTAATGCATCGCAGATGTCTTAGCTTGATTTCTTTGTACTCACCCACTTTCTGCTTCCTTGGATGCTCACAGCATAACTGGCTTGCTTTGTCTTTTTCAGCATTGCCACTTCATTCAGAATTTACATGCTCACAGTATTTCTTCCTTGTACTTTACTGCATTGTCACTTTCATTGAGAACTTACAGGCTCACAGCAGCTTTGGCTTAACTTACTTCTTAGGGCAGACTGAAAGCCAGGCAGCTTGTCATGCTTGCCAGCATTGTACAGTCAAGTGGGTGGACATGTTGCTGTACAGCACTGTGCTATGTCAATGTCATACTTATAGCATGGCCTATCAGCTTCTGCTGCAAACATACTGAATGAGCATCAACCATAAGACCATGTTTGAAATTCTAAAATGAATAGTCCTTAGTGAAGTGAAGGAAGACTATGGTTAAGTTACAGAGTACAGCCAGTCAGTCAAAGGCATGGTAAAATCACAGTCCAGTGGCATGGCCGTGGTCAGTCAGATGTTTGATAAGATCAGGGTTCAGAGATTTGTGTTCTTCAAGTCTGGGGTTTCATGCCACTGTCAGTCCTCTAGATCAAGCCCAACCAATCCAGGCAGCACAGGTGAGTCAGCTGAGCATCTGCACAGAAATCAGTCAGAGGGCTGGTCAATTCTTCTTTGAGGCTGTCCTCACGTGTCGTTCCAGGGTTTGGTGGAGTTGGGGGACATAGTCAGTCCAGGGGTTTGAATAGTAAACATTTAGGTGGGGTTAACAGGGGCAGCCCATACTCTTTCGAAGAAAATGGGAAACTCCAGATTGGAGATTAGAGGCATTATGCTGGGATGTGGAGGGGGTGATAACTAAAGTGATCAACTCCAACAATAAGGGTAGGATCTGACATGGACTAGGCAGGCATGAGATATTGTGGGAGGGTGCAGGTTTCACAACTCATCACTAGCTTGGGTTCAGTGAGGGTCAGTGGATAGCAATAGTGGACATGGTGATGCAGGAGGCCGGGACTAAGAAGGAATAAATAGGATATCAATTGTCCAATAAAAAGGGTGGATGAGAGCACGGCAGCCTTAAAGCCAAAGGATTTGACAGGAACATTGACACAAGTAACTTTGGGTGGTATGGGGGCTGGGTGGTGGTGGACCTGTGTTATATTGACTTTAAGGTGGAGCCTGGAACTTACTTTCAGGGCCATAAACTGGATAGCATTCCAACTTTCAACAAATCTCAACTGTGCAATCAGGATGAGAAATAGCTGCCAGCACACTCACAGAGAGCTCAAAAAGTTTATTATGTTCTGTCTGCAGAGGTGGGATTTGCTTATTGGTAAAGTGAGGCCCTTCAAGTAGCAATTACATTAATCAGTCATTCAGAGATTCAACAACAACGCACAACTACCATCAAATTATTCTTCATCTTCAGCTTGAACATTGACCAAAAACATACATTAAAAATCTTGGTCATTAGCAATCATGACCATGTCATTGATCATGACAAGTTAATCCATGTCATCTTTGTGACTTTAAAAGTGTCACCTGTGGTTTCCAATGTCCAAATACATTCCAAAGATCCCATAGCTGCACAAGAGCTTTGAGTTACTTTCCTTTCCAGAGAGTATGTAAGAACATGGGTTGTAATGTTCCATGGTCTGTTCGGTGAGTGATTCAGGGATGTGGGAGATGGGAGAGGGGAGAGGGGTCAAGGTGGGAGTACTCCTACACAGTGATAATATTCCAATGTATTGTGTGACATGGCTTGTGATGCACTTATCTGTATAAGATGAACTCTCTCAGTGGTCCATGCACAGGCATTTCATGGCCCTCTTTCTGGAAGACTTTGATTGTTCTTCTGTATTGCAGCCTACTTTAAAGATACATTTATGTTTGGTATGACTGCTTAGAAATCACATCACTAAGAAAACTACTGTCCTTCAGATGTACCATTGTAACTATCCTAAATGGATCAAATGGATCTAGCAATGGCACACATTATTGTTGCTGTCACAGTCCCTCTGAAGAGCATCCCAACCAGACCCACACCCCCTACCCTATCCCTGTATTTTCCATGTCTAATCCACCTAGCCTGTATATCCTTGGACAACTTAATGTGGCTAATCCACCAACCCGGGACATCTTTGCGTCATCGTGACTTGCACTCTGATGGAGTAGGTGGCCACAACAACACTTGCCTTTCCTCATAAGATAATCCTCCCATTTCAGGTATCAATTCTCTGAAATGCTTCCAATGCATTTTTGTCCTTATTTGCCAAGACAGTGATGTCTATTCTGGATGTGGTGATACCAGTGTCCTGTATAACTGAAGCATAGTCTCCCTTCTTGGCATTCACTTCCCAGGTAATAAATGATAACATTCTATTGACTTTCCTAAATACTTTCTGCACCTGAATACTAAACTTCTGTCATTCATATACAAGGACACCCAGATCCATCTGCAGCTCAAAACTCTGCAATCTCACAGAATTAAGATAATGCACTTCTCTTTTATTCCTCTGGTCAATATGGACAATTTCATATTTCCCATATTTTGTTTCATTTGGCACATCTTTTCCCATTTATTTAACCCATCTATACCATTCTGCAGCCTCCTTATGTCCTCTTCACTGTTTAATTAATTCTTGTGTTGTCATAAGATCTGGCAACTGTATCTTCCAATCTTTCATCTAAATTATTTACATAAGTTGTAAACAGTGGATGCTCCAGCCTGATCCAGCCTTACTACAGTGGCACACCGCTTGCTACATCTTGCCGAACTGAAAAAGGTCCACTTACAACTAATTTTTGCTCCTATTAACCAGTAGAGTTCTAGTCATGTCAATATGCTATGCCATACACTATGAGCTTTTATTTTATATTGTCAGAGAGTCATAGAATTATACAGCATGGGAACAGACACTTTGATCCAACTCATCCATGCTGACCAGATTTTCTTCAATGAACTATTCCCATTTGCTTGGATTTTGCCCATGTCCCGCTAAACCTTTCCTATCCATGTCCCTGTTCAAATGTCTTTTAAAAGGTGTAATTGTACCCGCTTCTACCACTTCCTCTGGCAGCTCATTCTATAGACGCACCACCCTGTGTGTGAAAAAGTTGCCCTTTTAAATCTTTCCCCTCTCACCTTAAACCTATGCCCTCTAGTTTTGGACTCCCATACCCTGTGGAAAAGACCTTGGCTATTCAGCTTATCTATGCCCCTCATGATTTCATAAACCACTATAAGGTCCACCCCCACCCAGCTTCCTATATTCCAGGGAAAAGGGTCCCATCCTATCCAGCTTTTCCTTATAATTCAAACCTTCCAGTTTTGGTGACATCCTTGTAAATCTTTTTTGCACCCTTTCCATTTAAATGACATTCTTCCTATAGTAGGATGACCAATATTTTATACAGTATTCCAAGTAAGATTCAAATAATGTTTATAAACTAGCTGAACTACATTCTTGCAGCTTATAGCTTTCATCACAACTTTCGATGAGAATTTATTTGTAACCAGACCTAGCAATTCATCATTATAAAAGCATTCAGTTGTTTAAATTACTCCGAAATGCACAATGACATTTTGTCTTAGATTCTCTAATCACTGTTTCAAATGCTTTCAAGCCTGCTAACTGAAACATACAAGCTATCTATTTAAGAGAAATGAAAACATTGAAAAATAAATTGCTGCATTCTAAAACAACATTGTATGATCATTGCACAACAATGCACAATCAACCTTCATTGAATATATAACAAGTGATAGTTCAAATGAATACCAGCCTTTTAGAAACTCCTGGTAAAGACTATGAGAATGAAAAGTAATTACAAATGGAAAAGGTCCCAATTTCACTCACTGCCCACATGTACGTAATACAACATTTGAGTGATCGCATTGCAATTTGCTTTGCTAGCTGTCAATTAATATTCAGCTTGCCTGGCAGCACATAATGTTCGTGGCCAGAACTACCTCTTCTAAATATCCTTTCAAAAATAAATGGTGTAGTAAAGCTGTTATAATCAGGACAGAAGAACTGACTTTTTGATTTCACAGTTTACGATTGTCTGGACATTGTTATACAGATTGCCAACCATTCAGCTGGTAAATGTATGCAGTATAAAAATTTCTTTGAGAACATCCTGTTTGCTGTTTTTGGTCTCTCTTTTATTTCTCCTGCTGCTCTAAGCATTTCATGGAAAATTCATGCCTTGAAATATTCAATATTGCTCTAACACCTATTGAAAATGAATTGTCTACATATCTCATTTATTCCTCTTTCATCTCTTGGCATTCTCTTATTGCTCATGAGACAAGCTAGTTGTATTCTCTGAAGGACAGCAGCTGTGGGAAATGAAAATGTATCATTTGCACAGTAAGAGGGTCTCCTGTGGCACAGAGGTACAGCCTCTACCTCTGGGTCAGAATCAATTAATCCCTATAGTTTGGAAGAAGGCCATTTGGCACACTGAGTCCACACCGACCCTCCAAAGAGCATCCCACTCAAACCTACACCCCATCCTATGCCTGTAGCCCTGCATTTCCCATGGCTAATCTATCTAGCTTGCACATCCCTGGGCACTACAGGCAATTTAGCATGGCCAATTGCCTAACCTGCACATCTTTGGATTGTGGGAGGAAACTGGAGCACCCAAAAGAAACCCACACAGGCACGAGGAGAATGTGCAAACTCCACATAGACAGTCGCCCGAGGGTGGAGTTGAACCTGGGTCCCTAGCACTGTAAGGCAGCAGTGCCGACCACTGAGCCACCTTGCCACCCAAAAGCCTGGGTGCAAGCATCACCTGCTTTAGAGATATGTAATAACAGATCCGAACAGGTTGATTAAAAAAGAACATGCATGGTAAGAGGCACTCACAGTGAGGGCCAGCCCACCAGTTAATCATGACAAAATCAACTCAGCTAAAGTCAATTTTGCCTACATCGAAGATGAAAATGGGATGGAACAGTTAGATGGTTGTCTCTAATTCGTGCAGATATGATGGGCCAAAGGGCTTTTTTGGTGCAATAGATTTCTATGACTCAATGACCCAATGACTTCTGCGACCATCCACATTTAGAGTCATAGAGTCATAGAGCTGTACAGCATGGAAACAGACCTTTCAGTCCAACTCATCCATGCTGACCAGATATCCTAAATTAATCCAGTCTCATTTGCCAGCATTTGGCCCATATCCCTTGAAACCCTTCCTATTCATGTACCCATCTAGGTGCCTTTTAAATGTTGTAATTGTTACCAGCCTCCATCACTTCCTATGGCAGCTCATTCTATGTACATACCACCCTCTGTGTGACAAAAGTTGCCTTTTAGGTCCCTTTTAAATCTTTCTCCTCTCACCTTAAACTTATGCCCTCTAGTTTTGGACTCTGCTACCCTGGGAAAAAAAGCCTTGGTTGTTCACTCTATCTATGCCCCTTTTGATTTTATAAAGGTCACCCCTCAGCCTCCGATGCTCCAGGGAAGTTAGACCCAGCGTATTCAGTCTCTCCCTATATCAAAAACACTCCAAACCTGTCAACGTTCTTGTAAAGAGGTAGTAGGAACTGCCGATGCTGGAGAATCTGAGATAACAAGGTGTGGAGCTGGAAGAACACAGCAGGCCAAGCAGCATCAGGGAAGCAGGAAAGCTGACGTTTTGGGTTGAGACCCTTCTTCAGAAAAAAAAACATTTTTCTGAAGAAGGGTCTTCACCCGAAATAACAAGGCGTGGGGCCGGATGAACACAGCAGGCCAAGCAGCACCACAGGAGCAGGAAAACCCAATGTCTCGGGCCTAGACCCGGCCCCGCGCCTTGTTGTCTCGGATTCTCCACCATCTGCAGTGCCTTTTATCTCTTCACCCGAAATGTTAGCTTTCCTGCTCCTCTGATGCTGCTTGGCCTGCTGTGTTCATCCAGCTCTGCAACCTGTTATCTAACATCCTTGTAAATCTTTTCTGAACCTTTTCAAGTTTCACAACATCCTTCCTATAGCAAGGAGATGAGAACTAAATGCTGTATTCCAAAAGTGGTCTAACCAATGTCCTTTACAGTCTCAACATGACCTCCCAATGCCTTTACTCAATGCACTGACCAATAAAGGCAAGCATAGCAAACACCTTCTTCACTATCCTGTCTACCTGCAAAACTACTTTTAAAGAACTATGAACCTGCACTCCAAGGTCTTTGTTCAGCTACAATACTAAGGACCTTACCATTAAGTATATAAGCCCTGCCCTGATTTGCCTTTACAAAATGCAGCACCTCACATTTATGTAAATTAAACTCCATCTGCCACTCCTCGGCCCATCGGTCCATCTGATCCTTGCATTGATTATTGGAAAATGGTCCAGAGGTAGAATCTTGACTAATTCTGACTCTGGAGACAGTGAGAGATTACACTAAGGACCTGAATTCAATCAGTTTAAAACTCATCCAACTTCATTGAGTTAAAATTGAGCCTAAATTTGTTTTGCTGTGATATGCTCATCACTTAGTTGTCTAGAAAGAGAAATTCACTTGCAATGTTGACAGATTTGGAATCTATTTTGACTTCAGTTAAATGAATTTTTCTTCTAAGTCTCAGTGAAAAATAAGATCTGACTCATAGTCACTAACAAGGTTTGATCATCCTCTTTTACTGTAAGATAACAATGAAACAGGACCACGAAGTGATTTTGCCTGTCAATGTCCTGGAATGCAAGATGATCTGCTGCCACCAAGTGGACAAAAGTGTAGTTATTTTGTAAATGTGTCCGGTGGATTTTCTCAGAAATTAAACATTCCTGTCTCCTAAAATGCAACAAATCATGCCTTTATCTTAACAGATTTATGTTATTGATTGGGAAGGCTGTCCAGATCCTTATAGGCGAGTTTGCTGGTGCTGTTGGTGGAATTTAAACTAGTTCAGCGGGCAGAGGGGCAAGTGTTAGTATGATAGGGGACAGCATACTTCAATAAAGGACCAAGTCAGAGGAAGTTCAAAAATGCTAAGTGTCAAGGGAGTAAGGTGAGGTTGGATGGCCTCTAATTTAATGCCAGGAGTTTTATAGGTAAGACAGATGAGTTAATGACATGGATTGACATGAGGATTTGGAATGTTGTTGCTATCACAGAGACACAATTGACATAGGGGCAGGACTGACAACTCAACATTCTGGGATATGTCATCTTCAGGCAAGAAGGGCAGTGTGTAAAAGAGGAAGTGGTGTTGCATTATCAATTAAGGAGTCAGGTACTGCAGTAAGGAGGAATGATATCCTGCAAGGGTCTTCAACTGAGGCTTTGTGAGGAGAACTTAGGTATAAAAAGATCGACTCACGGCTGCAAGTGTATTATAGATCCTAAATAAAGGAGCAGATATGTAGACAGTTCAGTAATATGTGTAAAATCAATAATAGGATAGTTATATTAAGGGATTTCAACTGCCCCAACGTAAATTGGTAAAGTCATAGTGTAAAAGGTTTCGAATGGACAGATTTCTTGAAATATAATCAAAAGTGCTTTACATCTGAACATGTAGAAGGTCCAACAAGAGATAGTGCATTGCTGGACTAAATTCTGGGAAACTTAGCTGGATAGATGCTCAAGGTAGCAGTGGGAGAGAACTGTATGTTTTAAGTTTATTATGAAAAAGGGAAAGAGACGGTCTGCAAAAAAGGATTTTCAGTTTGGGTAGGCAGATTCAATTCAAATAAGACAAGACCTGGCCAATATAGACTGGAACAGCTACTTCTGGGTAAATAAATAGCAAAATAGTGGAGGGAATGAGGTGTTCAAATTAGAATTGGTGAGAATACAGACCTAACACGTTCCCTTTAGGGTCAAACATTAGGAGCAACAGGCCTGGAGAATTTTGGGTGTCTAGGAATATTCAGCACTGGATAGGAAGAATCAGACAGGCATACAACATGTACAAAGGGAAGGAATCAACAAAGGTCCTCGTGTAGTGTAGAAAGTGTGGGGTGAACTTAAGAAAGCAAATAGGGGAGCAAAGAAGGAGCATGTAAAAACATTCGGGTAAGATTAGGGACAACCCCAATTATATAAAGGGGAGAAGGATAATATGTCAGAGATTACAAGAGCATGGAAGTGATGTTGGAGCTGTACAGAACTTTGGTTAGGCCAAGCAGCATTATAGGAGCAGGAAAGCCGACATTTCGGGCCTAGACCCTTCTGAAGAAGGGTCAGCTTTCCTGAACAATCAAGCAGCCTGCAGCAGATAAGCTTATAGCAAGATTCAACAAGGGAAAACTTACAGACAATAGTAAAAACATTTCAGATGTTGTAGCACAGAAGCATGTGTGAACTAAAAACCACATGCAGCTGGCACATGAGTCACACTTGTCAACTACAGACTGATTCAGGTGCCAATGAACCATGGAAACAGTCCCAATCAGAGGCTCGTCAGACTGCATTGCGACCTGAACAATGCCAGTTAAAGAGTCATCAATGAGCTCAAATGGTTAACTGTTAATTACTTTTCTCATCACTTGTGCTTCTCGTAAACTTTGTTGATATTTGTCATCTGAACTTCCTTCAACGATGATAGGAATGAGAAACATTTCTGAAAATCCTATATAATCACAGATTTCTCTCCTGTTGACAGTATGAAATATTTGTTTTGTGCCAATATATGTAACCTTAATAGATTCTTTCTGCATTTTGGGTTTCACCATGAGTCTAGGATGTCAATGAAAGCTTCTACAGTTGTCCTTTGATCAGTTGTTTAACAACCGTTTGTTCAATAATTAGCAATTCTGTGACCTGTGATCCTATAATTGGCAGCTATTTAACTAGTTATTGCCTCATTGGTGTCTCTTTGAACAAGCTTGGCAAAACCAGCTGTCTTTTGACCTGCTGGTTTTCTCCCCTCAAGACTGCTGTGTGTTTCTTCTGCTTCACTATCCATTTGAATGGCTGTCTTCAAAGACAAATCTTCTTTGCTTTGTAATAAATCAAAGTCTCAACTGTAATTCCATCAGCAATTTTGTCTCCTGTGAGTTCTAATTTCAAAGCTTCAATGTCACATTTCTCCACCAGTCTGGAGTGGTTATTATAGAGTCCCTACAGTGTGGAAGCAGTCTATTTGGCCCATTGAGTTCCACACCAATCCTCTGAACAGCAGCCCACCCACACACACCTCACTACCCTATCCTTGTAACCCTGCACACACACTGAGGGAGGGTCACTGGACCTGAAAGGTTAACTCTGTTTTTCCCTTCACAGATGCTGCCAGGCCTGCTGTGCTTTTCCAGCAACCTTGCTTTTGTTCCTGATTTACGGCATCCACAATTCTTCTAGTTTTTATCTCATAATCTTGTAATTTCTCCATGCTTAATCCATCTAGCCTGCACACCTTTGGCCTGTGAGAGGAAACTGGAACACCCAGAGGACTGCAGACATGGGGAGAATGTGCAAACTCCACATTGTCACCTTAGTGTGGAACTGAACCCAGGTCCCTGGTGCTGTGAGGCAGTAGTGCTAACCACTGAGCAACCATGCTGCCCACATTATTTACCAGTGATTCCCTAGATATGAACTCTTCTGCTAAAAACTTGCTTTCAAGAATTTTATTTTCTCTAATATTAAACTAATTGTCAAAAGCTTGTAGAACTTTATCAAAAGTATCTGTGTCATATTTTATGACTTAGCAAGCGAAAATGCCATTAACGATAGTCCTAGCTCTATATGAAATTTACTTGTTCAGCAGCAGATTTAGTATCTAGCTTGGAAATAATTCTGTATCTTAAGATCTGTCTTGTTCCAAAATGTGCAATCTGCATTTTATTTGGTCCACACATTCCAAGAAATCCAATTCTGTAGGAGCAAATTACTGCAGTTGCTATAATCTATACTGAAACAAAAAATGCTGGAAATCACAACGGGTCAGGCGGTAACCATGGAGTGACAGCAAGCTAATGTTTTGAGTCTTGATCTTCATCAGATCATATTCAATTCTGTGTTCTTTTTCACTCACTTCTGAAATTAAACCTTCCTGGCATTATTATTTCTGCTACCACATCTTCATAATGTGATTATTATTCATCTTATGTTAAAGCTTTTCAGTTCTGCACTATTTTAATATGCTTTCCTTTGTTTGCCCAAGAAACTTTTAAGGCTGCTGTATAGTGATTTTGCTTTATTCTCCTTGCTTTAAATGCAATTAATTCTGCAGTATAGTAAGTTGCTTGTCTGTGCTGTTGTTTTGCTTCTGTATTTTTGTGGTTATAAATGGAAGATTCTTACCTCTTGCAGCTCAGATGGAGGGCTCTTCCCGTTTCATGAAAAAAAATGGACAATTTCCTAGTTTTTCTAGCTTCATAAATGATTCCAACCTCTTTAACAGCATTACTAAATAAACATTGCTGCTTGAGGCTTTAAAGATGAATCCCATTTTGCTTAAAAAAATTCTCTAGATGAGTCACACCGTCTGCGGTGCTGCTAATAATGTCCTTTGCCTTCCAATTTTAATAAAGGTTCCCATTCTCATTAATGGCTCGTCCAAATGAATCTTGGTTTCTGTGGTTTTAGTGAACTCTTCCTGATCACCCACAGCTTCAATTATTGGTCTTCCACTCTTACTGTGGCCTCAATGGTTTCCTTATTTCCGTCCTTTGTTAGAATCTATCTGTTTAGACTCCTAAATTGTCCTTTTATAATTTTAATTCTGGCTTTGTGATGTTCCTGATGTTGCAACCTCTGTTTACAGTACTTCTATGTTCCTTGATTTCCCCTGTTGCAGCTTTGCCACATGGTGTCTGTTCATTATGGCAATGTTTGCTTTAATTTGTGAGCATGTTTTTCTTTTGGGCATTTCAACCTGTAACTGCAACATTTATTTTAAGATTTTCCCTTCTCCACCAAAGATTTTAGGTTGGAGATAAAGTTAATTTCATGGTGCCCCTGATGCACATTTGTTAACTGACGTTGTTCAGACAGCAACACAGCCTGACCTAAAAGTAATTTTGGCTATTTCAAATTTGATATCATGATGAGGCAGCACAAGTCCAAGAGGAACATTTTAGTCATTCATTTTCCAAGGAAGAATCATCAGTACCATTGACTGAGTTCATAACAAGCAAGCAAAATTCATTAACTACAATAGCAGAGCGGGCTCAAAAGGCCAGTCCTGATGAAGGGTCCTGACCCAAAACGTTGACTTTCCTGCTCCTCTGATGCTGCATGACCTGCTGTATTCCTCCAGCTCCACACTGGATTGACTCTGATGCCAGCATCTGCAGTTCTTGCTGTCTCCGATACTTCAGCAGATTGGCTAGCAGGATGAGAATAAAGTGTTCTTCTTACAGATGAATGATGGTCTGCTTATGGCTGCGTAAAAGCCACTGTTGAAGCTTAGGTGACCGATGTCAACAGATTTATGACACAATCAAGAACAAATTTCCTGCTGCAAAAATCTAGGATACAGCAAGGATGAGAATATCCTGTTTCAATAGTTTAGCCATCTTCCAAAACGGACATGAATGAGATTAAAGGTCCCTTCATGATGTTATGAGGCAATTACTTTTTTCAGCAGGAAACAGTTCCTCTGCTAAAAGAACCCAGGCAATTACGGGACCTCTGGTTGAGTAATTGACCGATTCAAAGCTCAGCAGGAATTATGTCCTCTGCAAAGGACATCCAAGGTTTTTTTTAAAAAATCACTTGTGGGGCATGGGTTTCACTGGCTGGGCAGTATTTATCGCCAATCCATTGTTGCCCTTAAGAAGTTGGTGGTGAGCTTTCTTGAACTGCTGCAGTCCACATGCTGTAGATTGATGCATAATGCCCTAGGGAGGGAATTCCAGGATTCTGGTCCAGCGACAGTGAAGTAAAGGAGATAGATTTCCAAGTCAAAATGGTGAGTGACTTGAATGGGAACTTGCAGGTGGTGATGCTCCATGCATCTGCTGTCCTTGTCCTCCTAAATGGAAGTGGTCGTGGGGTTTGGAAAATGCTGTCTTAGGATCTTTGGTGAATCTCTGCATGTATATTTAGTAGATAGTACATACTGTCGCCACCGAGCATCAGGGGTGGAGGGAGTGGATGCTTGTGGATGTGGTGTTAATCAAACGGCTGCTTTGTCCTGAATGGTGTTAAACTTCTTGAGTGTTACTGGGGCTGCACTAATCCAGGCAAGTGGGGAGTATTCCATCACACTCCTGACTTGTACTTTGTAAATGATGGACAGGCTTTGGTGAAATAGAAGGTGAAGTACTTGCTACAGTATTTCTGGCCTCTGACCTGCTCTTGTTTCCACTGTCTTTAAGTAGGTAGTCCAGTTGACTTTCTCGTCAACAGTGTCCCCACAGATGTTGACAGTGGGGGAATTCAGTGCTCGTAACATCATTGAACTTCAAGGTGTAATGGTTACATTGTCTGTTATTGGAGATTGGTCATTGCCAGGCATTAATGTGGCATGAATGTTACTTGCCACTTGTCAGCCCAAGCCTGGATATTGTCCAAATCTTGTGCATTGGAACATGACTGCTTCAGTGTCTGAGGAGTCGCAAGTGGTGCTGAATATTGTGCAATCATTGGTGAACATCCCCGTTTCTGAGCTTATGATGGAGGGAAGGTCATTGATGAAGTAGCTGAAGTTGATTGGGTCGCAGGCACTGCCCTAAGGTCTCCCAATTCAAAGAGATTTACAAATGTCACATGATTAAGGCTAGAACTAAGGTCAACAGTTGTCGAGCTAAAGGTCTGCTATTTTTCCTAGTGTTAAGAGAATGTATTCTGGAATACTGCCTCAATTTATCAAGTTAGAGACTTGGCAAGGAGTCCCAA
This sequence comes from Ginglymostoma cirratum, assembly GCA_024137785.1. NCBI lineage: Eukaryota > Metazoa > Chordata > Chondrichthyes > Orectolobiformes > Ginglymostomatidae > Ginglymostoma > Ginglymostoma cirratum. Next base: position 5,126,890 of record JAHRHZ010000251.1, read on the forward strand.
TCTCTGCAACCTATCATCATAACTGAAGTTTCTCATTCCTGCACAATGCTTGTAAACCTTTTCTGCACTCTCTCCAATGCATTCATATCCTTCACATTGTGTGGTGCCAGAACTGTATACAATACTTCAGCTTAGGTCTTACAAATATCTTGTGCAACTTCAGAATAATCTTGTTGCTGTACTCTATGCCCTATTAATAAAATGCAGGTTACTATATCCTTTATTAACTGCTCTCTCCATCAGTCCTGTCACCTTAATTAATCTGTGGACATATAAAAGTTCCTCTGCTCCTTCACTCCCTTAAGTTTTGTACCCCTACTTTATTCTGCCTGTCCATGTCTTCCTTTCAAAATGCATCACCTCACATTTCTTTGCATTTTTATAGAGATTCCAGTTTTGGACTTAGCATTGAATTTCATTTATCATCTATTTGTCCATTCCACCAACTTGTCTGTCATTTTAGAGCCCTGTTCGCAGTTCACGATATTCCAAGTTTCATATCATCCGCAAACCTTGAAACTATCCCCTGCACACTAAGATCCAGATTATTATTGTATATCAGGAACAGCAAGGTCCCAATTCTGACCCCTTGGAGACAAGACACATCTTCCCCAACCTAAAAATATGTCCAGTTACCACTACTATCTGCTTTCTATCACATAGACAGTTTGGATCTACTTTGCTGCTTTCCCTGTTATTCTATAAGACATAACTTTGCTCACAAGTCTGCTGCGTGGCACTGTATCAAATGACTTTGAAAGTCCATGTACGTTACATCAACAACATTCTCCTCATCAACATTTACTTCTTCAAAACTTCCATCATGTCAGTCAAACATGATATCACCTTTAGTAATCCAAGGTAGCTGTTGCTAAATTTAGTGACGGTCAAAAAATCTCTTTGCGGGGGGTTATACTGACTCCTGAGAGGAATCCTGACGTAAGAACTATTGCATGTTGAAGCTCGAAAGTTGACTGACTGGATGCGGCAAAACTGGCTGTGTCTGTTGCACAGAAATTTGTTTCCAATAAAGGAAACAGCAACAATTTCTTCAATTAAATTTTAAACTGGGCGTAAGATCCAGGAAAACACAGTGACAATTGCAATCAGCCTGAAAACGTATTTAGAAATTGGTGCAGAGATAATAGGTACTGCAGATGCTGGAGAATCCGAGATAACAAGGTGTGGAGCTG
>JAHRHZ010000251.1:5143082-5262781 GCA_024137785.1 Ginglymostoma cirratum
AACAGCGCACGAGAAGGGAGATCTCTGGTCCACAGAGGGAGAGAGAGCGAGAGACAGCGCTCGAGAACGGATGCCTCTGTCCCACAGAGAGAGAGAGACTGCACACGAAAAGGGATGCTTCTGGTCCAGAGGCTTAGAGCAGGGAGGGATGCCACTGGTCTAGATACACAGCAAGAGGTGATGCCACTGATCCAGAGATAAAATGAGAAGACATTCCTCTCCTGCAGACAAAGAGGGAGAGCCAGAGTTGATCCTATGGTCAAGAGAGAGAGCAAAAGAGCCAGGAACAAGAGACAGTAAAAGACAGGCAGGAGAGGGTGGGAGTATTTAGTCCAGAGTGCAAAAGGGATGTCTCTGCTCTAGAGATTGAGAGGGGCTGCCTCTCGTCTACAGAAGGTCGCGAGAGTGAATGACTGTCCTGTCTCTTTGTCTGGAGAACAAGATGCAATGCTTCTGGCCCACAGAGAGTTGGAGAGAGAGTTGATGCTTCTGGTGCGGTGGGAGAGAGCATGTGAGTTGGAACGTTTTTGTTCCAGAGAAAAAAAGAGAGAGGCAGGAAGACACTGGTTTAGGCAGAGAAGGTGAGAGAAAGTGGATCCCTCTGATCCAGACAGTGAGAAAGGGGAGTAGGGTTTTAGGGGAATCCATTTGGTCCAGAGAGAGTGTGCAGAAGGGGAGGATAGAGGAGCGCAGGAGAGAGACAGGATGCCTCTGGTCCAGGCAGAGAGGGTCAGTGAGAGGATCCCTCTGGTCCAAAGAGATTAGGTGCTCTCTGTTCTAGAGAGAGACAGACAGACAGACAGAGAAAGGATCCCTCTCATCTAAAGCCAGCGCGAGAATCGATGCCCTTCATCCAGAGAGAATACATGGAAGGGGATGCTCTTGATACCCAGAGAGAGAGAGCAAGAGACAGGCACGAGGCCTCTGGTCCAGGCAAGGGGGCTGGGTGGAGAAGGAGACAGGGAGGGGAGAGAAATGATCCTTCTGGTCCGGAGAGGGAGAAAGCACGCCAGGGGCTCTCTGATCGAGAGAGAGAGTGAGAGTGGCAGGACACCACTTATCTAGGGAGAGGCAGGAAGTGATTGAGGTGTCTGGTCCCGAGAGAGACAGACTGAGAGTGGATGCTTCTTGTCCAGAGAGAAGTAGCAGAGAAGCAGGAGGCTTCTGATCTACAGAGGGAGACGGGCAGGAGTGGGTGCTTCATGTCTAGACTCTTGTCCAGACAGACAGAGAGAGAGAAAACGAGAGGGGAGGGGTTGCGGAGCCTTTGCATAGCTAAGGTTCTTATTGTAGGCAAAGTTTATTTGGAATGAGGAATGACGTTGGAGTTCAGAGCAATTACTGATGCCCAGCAAATGGAGAGAAATTTAACAAGAACTGAAAATCGCTCATGTGCCAATTGCACTAAGCAGGATGGTATGAAAGTAGTAATTTAAGAATCTATATTCAATCACATAGCTTGTGACAGCAAATCTGGCTGTTTGTTTAAACTTCACAGTTTAAGCCTAAATAGTGTTGGACTGCTATCAGTGAATTGGAATGTAGTAATTCAGTAGGGAGGTCAGCTGACACTTACTGTGCATTGAATGGAATGTAGGAGATTGAGGGGTGAGCTTACAGAGGTTTATAAAATCATGATGGGCATGGATCAGGTGAATAGCAGAGGCCTTTTCCCTAGGGTAGGGGCGGTTAAAACTAAAGGGCATACTTTTAAGATGTAAAAGGATCCTGAGGGGCAACTCCTTCACACAAAGGGTGGTTCATATGTGGAATGAACTGCCAGAGGAAGCAGTAGATGCAGGTACAGTTACAACATTGAAAATATATCTGGACAGGTACATGAATAGGAAAGATTTAGAGGGATATGGGCCAAATGCAGACAGATGGGACCAGTTCAGTTTTGGAAACTCGATCAGCATGAATGGGTTGGACCGAAGGGTCTGTTTCTATGCTATGTGATTCTATATAAACTGTTTTGAGCTTAGACGTTATGATTTATCATCCTCCAAGCTCTGAGTTAAAATGCTACGTTGCAATTTGCTGACAACAGTCCAGTATCCTCTATACATGTCAGAGATGCTTTGTAAGTATTGAACCCAGAAATGTGAATGTAGATAGTAGTTTCTCAGCAAATGGTGCAAAATCTTTTTTTGAACCAAAGTGGTATATGTTGCAAGCGTGGGGCTGGATGAACACAGCAGGTCAAGCAGCATCATAGGAGCAGGAAAACTTGACGTTTCGGGCCTAAACCCTTCATCAGAAATTAGCCACAGTCACGTTGGTGTAGCGGTGAGCATGCAGGCTTCTGAGGCCTGGGATCCCGGTTTCGAATCTGGGCTCTGCCGCTGAGCCTCAGCAAGTTCCATTTGCCACAGTCACGTTGGTATATGTTGCACATTTTTAACACAAGTAGAAAATGAGAACTTTCAAAGAAAGTTGACTTCCCAGAGAGTTAACTAATTTTTTTGTTTGTTTGTAACAATAGAATTACTTTAAGTACAGATTTTTATAAAGGGTGTCAAGCATGGTTATCGGGGTTGGGGCTGTTGTGTTTACACATTGAATATTACAGAGGGCAGACGTACCTGACAAACAGTAATTCGACTATATAAACTGTTCAAGCAAAACTGAAGTGGTTTACGAGTGTCAGCAGAGCCTAAAGATTAAAATACTACCTTTAAATTTAGTGCCAGCTGTTCTTTTTACTTTGCATCCGTATGGTTTTACAAAATCTTTCTCATAAACAGTCCAGAAGAACCACTGAACTTGGAGATGAAGCAGAAGAAAACTAACTCTTAAATCAATGTTCCTCGTATCTTAGTTTTCTTTAGGGTCAGGAGTTTTGGATATGGTTTACTGGGAGGTAATAGTATTTCAATCGGTAATGCTAAAAATACAACATATGTAAAAAAGACTGATTTGTTTGCTCTACTGAGTTATTTGTGTTGCATCCTCTTTACAGTGTTTTATTTATCATTGTTTGGGACAGCTTTTATGTGTGTGTATAAAACTGTAAAGTGATTTTTGGAGCCATTGCACAAGCATGATGATCTGTCAGATGCAGCCCAATTTTGTCTGTATTTACCCACAGTTGAGTTCATTGCCTGGGCTTTGTGTCAAACATTCATAAAGGTTACTGGATGGTGACCAGTGCAATCACTAGGGGAACAGAACTCTGCCTGGGATCAAGTTTTATGTTTGTAAAATAGAGTTCTGTTATGCCTTCATCAGTTCCAGGAATCAAGTCTGAACTGACTAACTGCATTTAAACTGTTTAATTTGCAAAAGCAGCATTCCATAAATATTTTTGCAGAACATATATGTTGTGCACCAAAATAGTCCATTGTTCTGCCCTTGGCAGAAGAGCAACTTTAAATATATCAAGAGAGTCTAGGACCAGAGGGTATAGTGTCGGAATATAGGGTTGCCAATTAAGGCTGAGACCAGGAGAGGTTGCTTCTCTCAGATAGTTCAATGTGTTTGGAACTTCTGGCCACTAAGACCTGTGGGACTCGTTGTGTATGTATGAGGCTAAAAAGGATTCTTGATCTGTAGAGGAATCAAAGGTTATGGGGAAAATAACACAAGAAAATGGACGTGAGGAATTTTGGATCAGCAATGATCCTATTGAACAACGGAGCAGGTGTGAGAGGCTTATTCATGTTCCGATTTCTTATGGTTTAATAGATTGCAAACAGTCTCTCATGGGCGTCTTGAATCACTGACTCAGGTAGTAACTGAAGTGAATTCCTGGTGCCAGCTTGACAGTTTTTGTCTTTTGAAATATTTTATGGCTAAGCTGCAACCCAAGCCAAACTAGCCTTAACCTACTCAATCCTTTATGATGAGGATTACCACTGCACCCAATGGAAAGCATTTCTGTACAGAGCTCTTACTACACGAACTGATTACTGGAGAAGTTATTATTAGGATATAAACCCAGCCATTCTGATTTAAGGGTAAGAATACAACTGCTGAAAATGCAGACACCCGTGAGTATATGCGTTTTGCTGGATATCAGTCCAGTATATGTTGATCATCTTACCATTTGTCCCTTCTGGGGCTTGCTTCGAGTGGAACTGTCATCTTCCAGCTTCTGGGTTCAGAAATGGTACCTTGGCAGTGGGTCGTGCAACTGCACTTTGTGTATTTCTCCAAACGTATGTTTGTCAAATTGAAGTACAAGTGCAAGGCAAAAGCATCTGACGATTTCTGACCACCTATACTCTAGACAAGTCGATTTGCATTACTACTTCGTGTTATAGATTCACGAACTGCTTGTCTTTCTGCACATGTTTGATAATCTTCTGCGAGCCTTCGAGAATGAGTCTGTTCTGGAACGCTGATATCTAAACTCATATAGGTTTTTGACTGATTAACAACAAGGTAAATGCCATGAAAGGACTGACATTGACTGAATTATACGGGTAAATAAAGCCCCATGTGCTATCATACCTCTACTACCATTAACACCTCTGCTGGAGAGAAAGTTCTGTCCCACAGGATGCGGGGGTGCAAATATCACATGAGACAAGAACAGTGGGATAGCAACAACAACTGTAATGTACCCTTCCTCTCTCATTGGGAAGGCCTGTGCTAAATTCATCCTGACCTAAATCTAACAACTATCAGCTAACAACAAACTATGCCTGGAAGTACAATGAGGCTTCAGAGCCAGTCAATCACAATAGACTTGGTCTTCCATGTCAACTTCAAAAGAATTTCGGAGAGCAGCAAACACCACTGTACCTGTTTTTGTGGATCTCGCTAAAGTATTTGACTCCATGAACAGGGTAGGCTTCTGTCAGCTGCTAGAGGAAATCAGCTAGCCTCTCAAGCTTTTAGAGTCTTTTTATGTCCTTCTGTGATAACATGCATGCCACCTTGGACAGTTTTGAGATCAAGAATGGGGAACTAGGACAATGCCCGAGTCTGTACACTGGTACCTTTTTTATCTGAGATAACAAGGTGTAGAGCTGGATGAACACAGCAGGCCAAGCAGCATCAGAGGAGCAGGAACGCTGACGTTTTGGGCCTAGACCCTTCAGAAACTTTTTTATTTGCTGACTTGATTTTGCCTTCCTCCCTTGGAGAAGGAAAGTGAGAATATCTCCACATACGATGTGAGACTCCTGAACTGTGTGAAGACTGAAAGACAAAAATGTGGCATGTCCTGATCAGAGCATTTCAGTATGCTAATAATGCTGTACTACACACCCAGGCAGAAGATCAGCTCCAAAACCCATGGATTGTCTGTCCTCCGAATGTGTCATGCTTTCTCTCTGCACCAGCTGTCAGGAAAATTGTAGTTATAGGACAGGGTGTTGTGTTTCCATTTGTGTTCAGACATGACGTCACACCACTGGAAGCAGATAATAAATTCTGTTACCTTTGATCTACCAATGACATACAACCTATGCCTCTACAAAGAGATTAGAACATGAAATGCAACCATCAACTTTGATAAACACAAAATGCTGGAGATACGCTGTGGATCTGGCATCATCTATTCTGACAAAGGGTCATGACTTGAAAGGTTAATTCTTACTACAGGTATTGCCAGACCTGCTGACTTGCTCCAGCACTTTGTTGTTGCTTCATATCTCCAATGACTGAAGTTCTGTGTTTTATTTTTATGAATATCAACACACTGACCTCCAGGAACATGATACTTGTCTTCAAAGCCTGAATACCTCAGCACATTGCTGTATAGTAGTGAATTCTGGACAACTTACAACTTCCAAGGAAAGACTCAAAAACTGTGGTGTCCACAAAGCATCCCTGTCATCCCATCGAACGACCAAGTGACAAATGAAGCTGCCGTTTTGAGGGGAAGCATAATTGTGCTCATCAAAACTTGGGCATGTGGACTGGGTACAAGTTATTTGAATCATACAATCCCTAGATTCAAGATGGGTCAGCTTAGGCTGATTATGTGGCAAAATACATTTGTGCCATACGATTGTCAACATCTCAACAAGAGAAAATCTAACCATTGCCCCTTGATGTTCAATGACGTCACAGTTGCTGATCTAGTGCCCAGAAACTGAACCAGACCAGCTGTATATACGCTGTGGCTACAAAAGCAGATCAGAGGCTTGTAATTCTGTGCTAAATAACTTGTCTCCTGTTTCCCCAGTGCCTATCTGTCATCTAAATGACATAAGTCAGGAATGTGATGGAGTACTCTCACATGTGTGGGTGATTACAGCCTTAACAAAACTCTTAAGTATCTTAGCATCATCCGGGAAAAGAAGTATGCTTGATTGGTACCCTTTTCACCACCATCAGCATTCACCAGATAGTGGCAACAATGTGTCCATTTGCAAGATGCACTGCTGTAACTCACCAAAGTTCCTTTAACAGCATCTTGTAAACCTGTGAACTCTTAACACCTTGAAGGACAAGGGTAGTGAGTGTATGGGAACACCACCTCTTGCAAGACCGTCCCTCCAAAGAACACATCATCTTGACTTAAAACTAGATAATTGTACTTATCACTGTTGTTGTGTCAAAGTCCTGAGACTCTCTTCCTAATAGCAATGGGTGCGCCTATGCTTCAAGGACCGCAACAGGACAAGAAGATAGCCACCAGCGCCCCTGCAAGGCAATTTGGGTGACTATTAAATGCTGGCGTAGCTAGAGATGCCCACATTCCTTGAATGAATATTTTCTAAGAACACTGAGGAACCACTTCATGTATGCCTCTTCTGGCAGAATGTGCCTTCTTGAATCAGCATATTCATCCATCAAAAGAAATGCATCAGATGATCTCTGATCTTGCCAAATACTGTTGGTGTACTGCTTTCATTTCTTGTAGATGGAAGGATGCCATATTTGAATTTCTGCCATTATGTGGTTATAATATCTATTTGCATCTGTTAACATTAGATAAGATAGGCAAGGGTTATAAGGATTTTGACAAATTAAAAATGGTTGCTGTCTTTTGATATCTAATCTCTAGTTTATGTTGTACATTGCATTTATACATCAGAATCTTTAAAATTAAAATCAGATGTCTGTATGCATGTGAGTAGTCATCTTTTGACATTGCAGTTTTGTTCTGGAGAATCACTACTTTTAAGTGAAATAAGAGCCTGTGTAAAAGCTAGTTAAGTTTCATAGGACCATTTGTTCCAAAAAAAAGACTGTAAATTGAAATACCTGACATGCTGAGTATGTACATTGCTAAAGAAACAACTTAGGTGGATGTAGGGCGAGGAAAAATATTTTTAAGAAAGCGTTTAGCACACTTGCCTTCTTTGCTCAGCACTTTGAGTATAGGTGTTGGGATGTTGTGTTGAGGTTGCACACTTTGATGAGGCCTCTTCTAGAATACTGTGTCCTGTTCCCTGTTGTAGGAAAGATGTTATTAAGCTGGAGAGGGCTCAGAAGTGATTTACAAGCATTTTGCTGGAAATGGAAGGTTTGAGTTATAAGGAGAGGCTGGATTGGCTGGCACTTTTTTCATGGGCGCAGAAGAGGTTGAGAAGTAGTCTCATAGAAGTTTATGAAATCATTATGGGGATACAGATAAGTGGATATAGATAAGATGAATGGCAAGGTGGGGGAGTTTACGACCGTGGGAGCATATTTTTAAGAGAGAGGAGAAAGATTTAATAAAGACAGAAGGGCACTTTTTTTGCACAGGTTGGTACGTGTATAGAGTGAACTTCTAGGGGAATAGTGGATTGGGTACAATTACAACATTTAAAAGACATTTGGATAAGTACATAAGTACGAAATGTTTGGAGGGATATGGGTCAAGTGTAGGCAGATGGAACTAGTTTAAGTTGTGATTACGGTCGGCATGGACTGGTTGGACTGAACAGTTGATTTCCATGTTGTATGTAGCTTTCTACTTAGAATTTGCGAAAGATAATGGACCCTGGTCGTCTTCAGTACCATCTCATAACTTCACTTCTTTGTTCCATTATGGCTGAAGCTGTAGCAACTGCAATTTACAGTAATTTGCAGGGATTCCTGCGTCATTGTCTCAATTTCTTTAAGCAGTAGTGTTCCTGCATATGTACTGTAGCTGTTAACAACCAATTGAATACTTTTATGACCATTGTTCTTTCCTCTTTGTAACACTCCTCATTGGAACTTCGGCAATGGATTAGATTGGGGAGAGGCAGGAGAACTGGAGAAGCTGCAATTCAGGTGCCAGTAAGTTGGAGAGTTAGAAAGTTAGAGAATTGGAGAGGACATGAGTGGGAACAAAATAATAATAATCTCCTCCTGATGCTCAGACTATACGCCCATTAACTTTAAAGTGTGAAGGCAAAACTGTGATAAACATGGCAACAAAATGAGGGTTACAAGTATTTGGAAATGTTCCAGAGTTGATGGACGTGTTCAGGAAGCTTTGAGGTGAATTTATAATTCTTTTTCTCCCAGGATGACTGTAGGCTGTTATTCTCGACAGTCCTTCTGCAGTCTTTTATTTTGTAATTTTCATTCCACTTCTGCATTGCCTTTCTTGTGTGGCTGAGGAGATAACTATATTACTTGCTTTTGGACATCTTCTACTTAGTTGTTTCGGAGGTGGCAAGTGAGAAGGTTTGCCCACTTTTCTAAGATTTTGTGACCCAGCTGAAGTTGTTAGTTCAAACGATGCGCTAACCATTGGTCAGTGAATTAGTGTCCATGTATAGTAATGTGCTGTTTGTATGAAGTAAGTATAAATTAGATTTTGATTATGCTCAACTTAGAAAAGGTATTGTTCACTACTTTTAAATTGTTAAAATTTATTTGCCTTATTTTAATCCTTTGTTAATATTTACAGCCAGCCTATCAGAATCTCAGACAGAGAGTTGACAATTTTGTGTCCAATCACTTGGCTAATCACGAGTGGAATCCAAGCCTTAACAAAAATCAGCTGCGTAATGAACTTCGACAGAGGGTCTGTAAGTGAGTATGCTACTATTTAAATATTTTTACAGCTTCAATGCTTTTATCCCTTTGTCTGGAAGTTTTTGTGCTCTCTGATTCACGTTTCCATCAAGTGTTGAAATGCAACTTTTCTGTTCAGTTTTTGACCCAAGTTATTTTATTGGGGTTTTACTACAGTATTACTTTGAGTGACAGAATTTTTTAGCACTAGATTTTAAAAATAACTGGTTAGATGTTTTGTAGATTACTGTTCAGTTTTGGACAAAGTACCTTAGGAGGCATAGGTTTGACTTGATGGCCGTGCAATGTAGATTCACCAAGATACTGAGGTTTTCAACGTATTAGCACAGTTGCATAAACATGACTTTACATTATATTTTCACCCCACTGTTCTATTGCTGTGCCTTTTTGTAATTTCTACCCTCTCAGGTAATCTTTTTCCCAAATCTCTGCAATAATTCTTCAGTAGTTCTCAAACTTCATGCTGTTTTGCTGTTGTGCTAGATTGCCACAAGGATTGATGCTGGGTTCACTGCTTTTTGTCATTTAGATAAATCATTTGGATGTGAATATAGGACGCTTGGTTAGTAAGTTTCAGATGATACCAAAATAGATGGTGTAGTGGGTAGTGAAGGAAGGTTATCTTGGAGTACAATGTGACCTTATCAGATGGGCCAACAGACCAAGGATTCTCAGGTGGCGTTTAGTTTAGATAGATGTGACGTGTTACATTTTGTTAAAGCAAGCTGGACAGGACTTGTACAGTTAATGGTAGGGCCCAGGAGAGTGTTGTTGAACGAAGAGACCTGGAGTGCACGTGCATACTTCCTTGAAAGTGGAGTCGCAGGCACATAGATTGGTGAAGAAGGTGTTTAGCACGCCTGCCTTCATTGGTCAGAACATTGGGTATGGAAGCTGGGGCATCATGGCATTTGTGAGGCCCCTTTTAGAATACTGCATACAATTCTAGGTGTTTTTCAATAGGAAAGATATTGACCTTGGGAGGATGCAGAAAAGATTTACAAGGATCTTGCCAGGACAGGAGGGTTTGAGTGGTGGGGAGAGGCTGAATAGGCTGGTACGTTTTGTCATTGGAGCATCAGAGGCTGAGGGGTGACCTTTACAGAGGTTTATAAGATAGTGAGGGGCATGGATAGGGTGAATAGGAAAAAGACCTTGGTAAGGTGGGGAAGTCCAAAACTAGAGGGTATTAGTTTAAGGTGAGGGAGGAATGATTTACAAAGGACCTGAGGGGTAACTTTTTCACGCAGAGGGTGGTGCATGTATGGAAGGAGCTGCCAGAGGAAGTGGTGGAGGTGAGCACAATTACAACATCTAAAAGGCATCTGGATGGATATATGAATAAGAAGGGATTAAGAGGGATATGGGCCAAATGCTGGCAAATGAAACTAAGTCAGATGTCTGGTTGGTGTGAATGAAACAGACCAAAGGGTCTGTGTGACTCTACTCTGTGACCCCCTCTTAGATAAACCTACAACTTCCCTCTATAACTCGACTTTCTCCAAAGCACTGAAACAATTGTTATCGTCTGTTTTTGACCAGCAACCCCAGCTGCCCTATCTGAGTCTTCACTAACTTTCCTAATCAGTGCACTGGCTAGAGGATGATCTTGTCAATCTCCTTCTTGTCCAATGTTCTTATTGCTGACCTTGTGCATACACTTTCTCTTCCTGTAGAACCTCTCTTCTTATCCCACACTTCTTGCCTCTCATTTAAAGCAGTCTAACATCAGTAATGGATAATTATTAGGAAGAATTGTGGGGAATAGAGACAATATCTCCATCTGGAGAACACTGATTAATCAGGAATAGTTGACAGCATGGATTAGTTCAAGGAAAATTGTGTTTGATCACATTTTTGAGGAGGAAATGAGGAATGTTGATGAGGGTAAATCATTTGATGTGATCTGCATGGACTTTAGAAAGGCTTCTAATCACGTCCCCCGGAGCAGACTGGTCCAGAAAGTGAGTCCATGGAAACCATTTGGCTGAATGCCAGAAAGCAGAGGATAGCAGTAGAGGAATGCTTCTGTGACTGAAAGTCTGTTTCCATTGCAGTTCTGCAAGGCTTGTGCCAAGACACTTGCTGTATGTGATATACATGAATTATTTGAACTTAGATGTAGGGGATATGATCAAGAAGTTCACACATGACAGAAAAACTGAATGAGGAGGATTAGCTGTAAACTGCAGGAGAATATCAACTATCGGCTGGACAGAGCAGTAGTGAACACAATTCAATGCAGAAAAGTGTGAGGTAATGTTCTCCGAGAGGCCTAACAAAAGGGAAGTAATTACAGTATAAACAGTTGGACCCTCCAAACTACTGAAGATCAAAGGGACCTTGATGTGCATATCCACAGACCCTTGAAGGTAGCAAGGCAGGTAGATTAAGTAATAAAGAAGGTTACAGAACTCATCTCTTCCTGCCTTGACTCAGTCTTCTCCCGCTGGTCCAGTCCCTACCTACATATATCCATGATTCCTCTGACGCCTTACATCTGTTTCAAAACTTCCAGTTTACCGGTTCCAGCTGCCGCCTCTTTACCATGGACATGCAATCCCTTTACATGCCTGTTCCCCACCAGGGGGGTCTTAGGGCTCTCCGCTTCTTCCTGGAGCAAAGACCTGAACCATCCCCACCCACCACCACCCTCCTCCACTTGGCTGAGCTTGTCCTCACCCTCAGCAACTTCTCTTCCAACTCCTTTCATTTTCTTCATGTAAGAGGGGTTGCCATGGGTACCCACATGGGCCCGGGTTATGCCTGTCTCTTCATGGGGTACGTGGAACATTCCTTGTTCCAGTCCTATTCTGGTCCCCACCCACAACTCTTTCTCCGATACATTGATGATATCATCGGTGCTGCTTCCCTGTCTCGTCTGGAATTGGAATACTTCATCAATTTCGCCTCCAATTTCCACCCTGCCCTCACTTTCACCTGGTCTATCTCTGACTCCTCCCTTCCCTTCCTGGACATTTCTGTTTCCATTTCTGGGGATAGACTGGCCACTAATATCCGTTACAAATCCTCTGACTCTTACAGCTATCTGGACTATACACCCTGCTTCCTGTAAAAACTCCATCCCATTCTTTCAGTTCCTCCGTCTCCGTCGCATATGTTCAGATGAGGCCAACTTCGACAAAGGGGCCTCTGAAATGTCCACCTTCTTCCTCAGTCGAGGGTTCCCCACCTTTGTTGTCGACAAGGCACTCATCTCCCGCACTTCCGCCCTCACCCTTTCTTTTCCCTCCCACAACAGTGATAGGGTTCCCCTTATCCTCACCTACCATCCCACCAGCATCCATATCCAGAAGATCATCAGATGCCATTTCCGCCACCTCCAGTGAGATGCCACCACCAGACACATATTACCGTCCCCTCCCTTGTCCGCCTTCCGCAGGGACCGTTCCCTCCGGGACACCCTGGTCCACACTTCCTTCACCCCTAACACCTCCCCACAGCCCTATGGCACCTTCCCCTGTAACCGGCGAAGGTGCAACACCTGCCCATTTACCTCCTTCCTCCCCAGTATCCAAGAGCCCAAACATACCTTCCAGGTGAAGCAACACTTCACCTGCACTTTCCAGAATCTAGCCTACTACATTTGCTGCTGACAATGTGGTCTCCTCTACATTGGGGAAATGAAGTGTAGACTTGGTGACCGCTTCGCAGAACATCTAAGTTCTGCTAGCAAAAAAGACCCTGAACTACCTGTTGCCTGCCACTTTAACGCACCACCCTGCTCCCTGGCCAACATCTCTGTCTCTGGCTTGCTGCAGTGTTGCAGTGAAGCCCAACGCAAGCTGGAGGAACAACACCTCGTTTTCCACTTAGGGACCCTGCAGCCCTCTGGACTCAATATTGAGTTCAATAACTTTAGGGCTTAATTCTGCCATGTCCCAGCCCCCCACCCCACACCACACACCACGCCTTGTTACCTCATAACCTACCATTACACACCCCCTGTTGTTAGTCACTAACAGCCCCCATTAACAACTATTCACCCTCCCACCCTGATCATTAGCAACTCCTCTGTCTGTCCGACTGTCTTTCTTTCTCTTTGGGCCGTATCCTAGCGTTTACTCCCTACCCCACCCATCTCCCTATTTTCTGCATATAAACTGACGTTTTCCCAGCCACCATCAGTTCTGAAGAAGGATCACCGGACCCGAAACGTTAACTCTGTTTTTCCTTTCACAGGTGCTGCCAGACCTGCTGAGCTTTCCAACAACTTTTGTTTTTATTGTTGTTATTGTTGTTGTATATGGGATACTTGACTTTAATAGCTGAAACACACAATACAAGAGCAAGGTTATGCTGGAATCGTAGAAAATGTTGATTTGGCCACAAGCTAAGTATTGTGTGCAATTCTGGTCTATTATAAGAAGCTCAAGAGAGGCTGGAGGGGTGACTTATGAGAATAAAAACTGAAAGAACTGTAGATGTTGTAAATCAGGAACAAAAACAAAGTTGCTGGAAAAGCTCAGCAGGTCCGGCAGCATCTGTGAAGGAGAAAACAGAGTTAACGTTTCGGGTCCGGTGACCCTTCCTCAGAACCCATTCCTTCACAGATGCTGCCAGACCTGCTGAGCTTTTTTAGAAACTTTGTTTTTGTGACTTATCAGAATGCTGCTTACTCTGGGTGTGATCTGAGCATGAAGATAGATTGGATAGCCGGGGTTGCTTTCCTCAGCAGTGAAGGTTGAAACTGGGCCTGAGAGAGGTATATAAATTATGAAGTGTGTGGATAGGATGGATAGGAACGCACTTTTTTCCATTAGCAGACAAGTAACCAGTGGCATAGATTAAAGGCAAGAGGTGAAAAGCTAAGAGGAGAGTTGAGAATGTCTTCACAGAGGATGGTGAGATCTGGAACTCATTGTTTGAAAGGACGATTGAGTCAGAAGCACTTGGAACATCTAAGCAATATTTAAGGTATTCACTTGCGTTACCACAGCGAAAAGCTGGAAAATGGGATTTGTGTAGTCAGATTCATTGACCCACACAAACACAGTGGACTGAATGGCCTCCTGCACTGTAAATATGCGTCCATTCTGACACCAAGGCTCTTATTTGTACCTCCTTAACATCATCCATCTCCACCCTGCCTCAGCTTTTCTGCTGAAATGCTTTTCCATCCTTTTGTTACCTCCATGCTTGATTAGTCTAACGGACTTGTGTGTCATATTAAGCTAATCTAAAACTTCCTCCCATGTCCAGCTTGCACTAATCACCTCAGTGTTACAGTGGCTCGTGATAAGACAATTTTTTAAATTCTCATTAGATCATATGGAGTAAAAGCAGGCCATTCACCCTTTTGAGTCTGCTGTTCATTCAATGAGAATACTGCTAACCTGGTAATCCTCATCTCCATTTTCCTGCCTTTTCCCCATAGCCTATGATTTCTTTACTGTCTATCTTGTCCTTAAAAATGCTTAAGGGCCATAGCCCTTAGTGGTAAAGAGTTCCACATTCACTGTTGTCTGAGAGAATAATATCTCATCTTTGCCTTAAAAGAGCAAGTCCTTATTTTGAGATGATGCCGTTTGATCCTATAGTCTCCCAACAAGGGGAAACAGCCCTTCTACATTTAACCTGTCAAACCCCTAAGAAGGTTTCAATGAGTTCATATCTCATTCTCATAAACTCCAATGAGCCCATGCCCAACCTACTCAGCTTCTCCTTGTAAGACAGTCTCTCCACAGCTGGGATCAGCTAGTGAACCTACTCTGGACTGCCTCCAATTTCACTATATCTTTCCTTAGGTAACGGGCTTAAAATTATTTAGATTATTCCAGTTCTAGTTTTAGCAAGCCTGCCCTATTTTTATACTCTATTTCCTTTGAAATAAAGGCCAACGTTCCATTTGCCTTTCCTGTCACCTGCCGAACTTGTAAGCTTTCTTATGAGATTCATGCACCAGGACTGTAAATTTCTGTTGTCATCAATTTAAATCATATTCAATTCCTGTATTCTTTACGCCAAAGTGCAGAACCTCACATTTGCCCACAGTATATTCTATCTACCAAGTTATTGCCCACTTCCTTAACCTATATCTATATCCCTCTGTAGACTCTGTGTCATCCTGTGCACTTGCATTCCCATCATCTTTGGTTTTGAATACCATCCAAGACGTTGCTATTCCTTATGTCTAATTTCCTTCAGCTCTCCAAGACATCTGAGCCCCTCTAATTCCAGACTTCAGAGCATTCAACTACTTTAATTGCTGCATCATTGATGGTTATGCTGTCAGTTGCCTACACCCTGTGCTCTGAAATTCCTTTCCTCCTCTAAGACACTCTCCAAATGCTTGGCTAAAGCTATAGGTTTTAGTCCTTGGTCCTAATATTCTCTTGTTTCAGTGGGTTTTTTTTGTTTAATAATGCCTTGAAGGGGCATTTCAAGTCATTTTAATACATTAAAGGTGCTATACGAATATTTGTTGTGGTCCTTGAACATAAAAGATTGAGGGGTAATTGAGCTGGTTAAAATATTGAAAATATTTGAAAAGACAGATGTAGAGAAGCAGTTTTCTTTGATCTAAAACTAACCCTTTTTTGCTAAAGCATACAACCTTTAGAACTTCTAAAGTTGAAAGAACATACATGTACATACATTTTAGTATTTCATGTTTAGAAGCTTATGGTCAGTGAAGTGTTACTGAATCTTAGAGGATAATTACATGCTTCAGTTAATAGCCTGTGGATTGTTTATAAACTAACCTCTTTACAAATGTTCTCCGATTTAAGCTTGCAAACTAACCTGTTTTAATCAGCCTTATACCTAAGGCAAGTAAAAAGGTTGTTAACAATAGTATTAAGTTTAACGGGCTAGCTATATTGAAAGATTTTGCTTCATTGTTGGATTTCTCTGAAAGTTTAATAACAGTAGTCTTGGATAAATGAAATAAGGGCAGGTAGTACTTTATACTAATTACCAACAAAATAACTTGGCTGTAATAATTTTAATGTCCATTAGTTTACAAATCCTGGTTTTGAAATCGTTCCTGAAAACTAATTTCTCATCCTTTATAAAAATAGTTGACAATCTTAAACATCTTTTTCTCTCTACTTTCACTGTCTTGACAGTTTTTGAGTATTGCTTGTAGAAGTGTTAGCAAGTAGATTTGTTACTTTGTCTACATTGCAATCACTGTCTTCGTGTTTGTGAACTTAATTATTATCTTTGTGAAAGTGCACTAGTCTGCGGAAGAAGACTATGGATGGTGATGGAGGATTGTTTCTTGGACTGGAAGCCTGTGACCAGCGGTGATTGGTACTGGGTCCACTTCTGTTTGTTATTTATACAAACGATTTAGTTGAGGATATAGGAGGCATAGTTCGTAAGTTTGTGGATGACCCTAAAATTGGTCATATAGTGGACAATGAAGAAGATTATCTAAGATTAGAAAGAGATGTTGATCAATTGAGTCACTGGGTTGAAGAGTGGCAAACGGAGTTTAATTTGGATAAATGCAAGATATTGCATTTTGGTAAAACAAAAAAGGGTAGGACTTATACACTTGATGATAGGGCCCTGGGTACTGTTGTAGAGCAGAGAGACCTAGGGGTTCACGTACATAATTCTTTGAAATTTGCATCACAGGTAGACAAGTGTTTAAGAAGGTGTTTGGCACACTTCATTGCTCGGACCTTTGAGTATAGGAGTTGGGAACGCCATGTTGAGGTTGTACAGGATGTTGGTGAGACCTCTTCTGGAGTGCTGCTTATTGCCCTGCTGTGGGAAGGATATTATTCAATCAGAGAGGGTTCAGAAAAGATTTATTAGGATGTTACTGGGAATGGAGGGTTTGAGTTATAAAAATATGTTGGTTATACTGGGACATCTTTCACTGGAGCATGGGAGATTATGGGATGACCTTATAAAGGTTTATGAAATTATGAGGGGCATAGATTAGGTGAATGGAAAGGGTCTTCTCCCTATGGTGGGGGAGTTCAAAACTAGAGGACATATTTTTACGGTGAGAGGAGAGTTTTTAAAAAGAACATGAAGGATACCTTTCTACACAGTGAGGTTTGTGTGAAGAATGAGCTGTAAAAGGGAGTGGTACAGTTACAACATTTAAAGGACATCGGATAAGTACATGAATAGAAAAGGTTTGGAGGGATCTGGGCCAAATGCAGGCAAGTTAGACAAGCTTAGTTAGGAACACAGTTGGCATGGACTAATTGGACCGCAGGGTCTGTTTACCATTGCTGTATGACTGAATAATATTTCTAAATTAATGTGTAAAACATATTGTGACCTCAGTAACAAATGTGGTATTGTCACCATATCTTCTCTCCGATTCAAATAGGAAAGGATTTATTTGTGCATGTTATAATCTTTCCCTTTGGCTCTTTTTGTGATCTTTCTTAACTTGAATATTTATTAATTATTGAACTTTTTAATTTAAAAAATGTTGAGCAAACTAATTTTTCCTTAACTTCCCCAATGTGCCTTCGATATTAATTATACAGGGTTTTGTCTCTTGAATTTTTTTTCTATTTGATTGTATGAAGGAATAAATGGAATTGTCATAAGTATTAATTCAAGCCTCTAATGCAGTTGTACAAGTACTTTGTGTCATTTCTAATACAAGATTCACTGCAGCAAGTTGGATTTAAACCTTTTGATACAGGCAAAACATTTTCATTGGTAACAAACAGGCACATGCCACTCAAAAAAACATTGTTTTTAGTTTACAAAAATGTCCACTGTCTTGTGATCACTAAAATTTATTTCTGTAGTTTCTTTATATAACTATATTCACAGGAACATCTTTACAACTATTAATTTCAATTTTACTTTCAGAATGAGGTGTTAAAGTTAGGAATTTTCATACGATGCATGCAAATTATACTTGTAGCCTCTTTAATGCAGTGTGAAAAATTAACATAGCTCTGTCCTAAGGAATTACCTTAACAGAAAAGCGGGCACTAAATCATTTTATCTTAATTTATACCTCAGATCAGGCATGTTGGAATCGGGCGTTGACAGAATTATTTCTCAGGTAGTGGATCCAAAGCTGTATCACATTTTCAAACCACAGATAGAGAAGGCGGTCCATGAATTTATGGCTACAGAAATGAAAGAGGATGTTGTGCCAAATCCACCTCCAGAGCCTGAGAAACAAGAGCTCTCAGCTCCAACTTCAGGTACACCCTGAGGTCTTGTATCATCTTTTTATTTTTCTCTTTTTACATTAATTTGTCACGTTCATTTTTCAGTCCATCAGTTTCATGTGAGAAAACGAAAAAGTTTAAGTTCATTTAAAGATTATCATGTATAATAAAAAGTTGTAGGCTTATTTTCTTCAAGTTGCTCATGAATTCATAGAAACAAAGGGTCATGTGATTCACAGAGAATAAAACTGCCTGGGTTTGCAGTACTCTTTAGGCACCCAATACAGCACTGAACACACCATGTCAGATTCAAAAAGAAATTTGTAAAGTACACAAAGTAACAGTTTTGAGCAGGAGAAAATTTTTGGCCTGTATATCCCACCTATCAACAGGATATCTATTTTGTCTACAATTTAATAACCTGTGAAATGTTTGCTTGGTAGTACAGAAATTGAGCATTCATGAAAAAAGATGCATGCTGTTGAAGTGTTTTCATCTTGCAGTCCTTGGACTAAAATTGCAAGAAAACCAGGGAGAGGCGATGGCCTGGTATTATTATAGCTAGACTATTAATCCAAAGACCCTCATAATGTTCTGGAGATTTTTGAATTCCACCATTATAGATGATGGAATTTGAATTCAGTAACATCTGGAATCGAGAGTCCAATGATGACCTATGAAACAGCTATTTAAGCGACAACGATAAATTTTAATAACCATTTATTTGCATCATCTCTAAATATGAAAGCAGGCATTGAAAGATTTATTCAATATTTATCTTGAATGTATTGTCTCTTTATCATGTAACATTTTCTAGCATGCTTTCAATGAAAAGGTGGAGAAATGATAAATGAAACAGAAAATGGATTGAGAATTTGGATGAATAAGAAAACTTGGTGAAAAAAAATGTTGAGGATGTTTTTAAAGGTAGAGTAAGGAATCGCATAGTAAAGGAATTTGTGTGGTGTTTTTCAGAGAGTACAACTTAGGCAGTTGAAGTTCAATGCAGGGAAGGGGGAATGCATAAAGGCCAAAGTCTGAGAAGTGAGGAATATAGAGCAAATGCAATTTTGGACTAGGTTGGAGCAATAGCATGAACAAAGTCATAGATGTATTTGATGATCGGGAAATAGATTCTATAATATGCTGGAGCATAAGTGGCTAATATCAGTGCATGAGAATATAGTGATGGATGAGTAAGGCTTAACTCAGCTACCATAGCTCCTTTTGACAAATTTGAAACAATTAGTGTGTATTATCCTAAATTTAGAAAACATTAGGATCTTTTGAGATGTACAAAGTTCACATTAAAGGTCTATTTGCATTTGAGTTTAAAAAAAAATTCTTTTTCTTTCAGGTAGCACTTCAAATGCCCTAGCACCAGCATGATAATGACTGTTTGCTACCCTGAGCAGCATCATCTTCAGCTGCAGTTGCACGATCAGTTAAGAATAAATTTTACTCTGGGGCAAAGTCCTTTTCTAGGATAAACCAAGTTAAATGCTGTCAACTGTTTACAGCAGCATTGCTGCATCATTATGTTAAATAGAGGAAGTTCTTGGAAATAGGCACTGAAGAAAACATGGAAGTTGATGGATTGCAATTGCAGACAGAATTTGGGGACTTCAGGAACCAATGTGAACAGATGCGTTGATGCTTTGGGTAACATTTCAAACTTGAATAAATATTAAGTGATCAGGATAAATGAAGAAAATGTTATACTATAAATGGACAAATTGTGACTTCAATTGAAGAAGGACATGTACTGAGGAGATGGATTTTTTTTTAAAGTTCCAATTTCTTATTCCGTGCAAGATAGCCTACTTATCTAAAAGGCAACTCCCTTTTCTAGAAGTCAATACATTGTGCATTAATCCTTTGAGGAATGAAATAGTTTGCACCAAAATATAACATTTGCTTTATGGGAGTGGTTCAGAGAATACTGACAGTAGACAAAAGATCTGTACTTACGTTAGCATCCTTAGAACATTTAGCACTCAATTATTTATGGAGTAATAATTTGAATACCCTGTATGTCATTAATTTAAGGTTGGCTATGTAAATCCAGTAGTGAATGGGTTAAATAATTTTCCAAGAATTCTTTTGTTAAAATGTTACTGTAGAAATAATGTATTGAAAGCTTCTATTTGTTCTAAATAATTTATACTGCTGAATTTATATATTATCTTGTTGCAATTAAATCAGATCATTGTCCATTGAAAACCCTGGTAATTAGTCAGCCACATATTTTGTCTAGTTTTGCAGTTGTTATTTTGTCCTGTCTCATATGTTCTCAGAATAGTCTTTATTGTGGGACAAGAGATGCTATCTTGGTGTACTGACTCCTAGACTTTCCTTTCTCTTTTTGGCATTGACATAGCCACGTATTGCACTATATCAAAACCTCAAGAAAATTGACTAAAAGAAGCTTACTTGCCATATAATTGAGTCTACGAAAATGTCACTTGCATTGAACCTGTAAAAGCAATGCTGGATATTTCTCCATCTTTTGTTCTGTGCTTGGCTGAAGTGCTGTCTTCTAATTACCAGTTATGTGTATGAACATTGGGAATTTTGTTGGTGTAACTGAGCATGAGAAGTTCCAAACAAAAAAAAAAATTGCCTGGTGAATTTGTTCTTTCAGATTTTCTGTTATCTTCTTTTAAAAGTAGTACACCAAGACCCTCCTAATGCAGATCAATTTACAGAATTGCATTTGTAATAATATACATTGCAAAATGGTTTTGTGTACGCACAGTAAAACGGGTAATACATTTCTACACTCAGTTCCATGGTTTGAAGGCAACTCCACTTGGGCAAGAAAAGACGGGTGAGCTCCATGAAGCAATCTTGCACTTAGACCTTAAGATATAGGCGCAGAATTAGGCCATTCAGCCCATTGGGACTGCTCCACCATTCAATCATGGTTAATATGTTTCTCAACCCCATTCTCCTGCATTCTCCCTATAACTCTTGATCCCCTCACTAATCAAGAACCTATCTAACTCTGCCTTAAATACACTCGATGACTTGGCCTCCAAAGCGTTCTGTGGCAGTCACAGATTATAACACAGTTATACAGATTAACCACCCACTAGCTAAAGAAAACCCTCCTCATCTCAGTTGTAAAGGATTGTCCCTTCACTCTGAGGCTGTGCCCTCGGGTCCTGGTCTCTCCTATTGGAAATATGATTTCCATGTCCTTCATGTTCTGTAAGTTTCAATCAAATATCCTCATCTTTCTAACCTCTGTCCATTACAGGCCCAGAGTCCTCAACCCCTCATTATATGACAAGATCTCCATTGCAGAAACATTCTTGTAAACTTCCTCTGGACCCTCTCAAAGGCCAGCATGTCCTTGCTTAGATAAGGGGCCCAAAAATCTTAGTATTCCAAATATAGTCTGACCAGAATCTTTTACAGCCTTAGCTGTATATCTGCTGTAGTATTTTGGCCTTCTTGAATGGAATGCTAACATTGTACTTGCCCCTCCTAACTGTGCCAGGCTGTCTAGTGTGTAGCTTACATGTGCAAAGTTCCAGCAGGTTAGAGTTATGGGAGACAGGACTATATCTCTGTCATTTTTATATTGTCATTAACCTTTTAGCTCCAGTTCTTTAATCCTGGCATTTGGGTCAGCTCCCTGTATTTGCACTGTTAAATTCTGTTTCCTTATCCAAGTGACAAACAATAGACATTGCTTGGTATTAGAATTCTAGGTCTATCAGAATAACACAATTTGAAGACTTCGGATTCAATCTGAAGTCAATGCTAAATTGGGAAATCTTCAACCGGATGGGATACTGCGTCTCTCTTCAGAGCCTCTAGTTTTAATAGGTCAGGGATGCTGCTCCTACTCTTGACAACAATTGTAACTAGATTTTTCACTGATGTACTAGGGCAAAACTCAATAGTGATACTTCCCACAACTGAATGTGTACCCTCATTGGCTCAGACTGTTCAAGTTGTTTCTGATTTTGTAGTCGCTGGCTTTCCATAGAGCTGTATGAATTGCCTTAAAGCAGTCTGGGGATGGAAGAAGATCTAAATTCAGATAAAAATTCAAGGGGATTTTTTTTGTGTGTAAGGCTAATTTTTCCAGGATAGTTTTTAGACTATTTCTAGAGGGGTTTTTTGTCTCCTTCCCTGCCCCCATCTACCTACCCCACCCCCTTCCCACAGGTAATGAACTATGTTACTTTGCACGTTTGCTAAATGATTTCTGCATTTTCATTTTACTATAATATTTGGGTTCTCCTTCAGAAAATATCACTGAAAGGGACTGGGAATGACAGTACCTCATGTCTTTTGCATCTGTTCACCTCGATCATTGGTTTGAATTTCAGAGCGAATAATCAAGCATAAGTTGTAGTTAATTTTACAGTGTGCTCACCTAAAATTTCATAAAAGATGTTCTGGTAGTTTGGATCAGGGAGGTGAAGTTTCTGAAGTTAAGATTTTTGCCTTAATTTTTGTTTCAATGAGATTCAAGTGACTAAAATCTAAAACCAAACTTTGGATCACTAGATGTGTGCAGTAATTAAGCATTGGGCAACAACAGCAAAAACATGAATGCTTGGACTTGGTTACTTAAAATTGAAAGCCTCCCTTGATACGTTGAAGTGGCAAAGTTTAGTCTGCTATGCAGAATCATGTCTGTCTCCAGGGCCAAGTACCCTCCAAGCTCTCAATTTTGTAGGCTGGACTGTACAATGGTCTCTTGAGAAATCAGTTATTTCAGGAGAGAAGGGAAGAAAATTATTACAAAAATGAAAAAGAATTAGTGGTTCAGGTTGACTCAGCAGGGTATGATTTGGCCAATGGTATAAAACTTGTGGAGAATCCAAATATATGTTTCATCCTGATTGGATTTTTTCACTTATACCAGCCCCACATTTTATTAACCATATAATTTCAGGAGTTAATTTAGTTATTTTCATCTCAGAATAATTTATCCTCATGCTCGACCATTTAATGTGAAGTGAAGTATGGGAGAGTAAAATCCCAAACTGCTCAGGGTTTTGTTTGCTTTTTTTCCTGTTTATTTTGAGGCCGATTTGAGTCATTTATGTTGCATAGAGATCCTTAAAGACATGTATTTTCCACCTTGAAAACCGATTAGATTAAATAAAAGGGTCACATTTTGCCAGGTATCAAGTTAGAAACTTTAGTGTTTCCAATATTTTTGCGCAGCTCCCAAATTTTAGTCGAATCACTGGATTACCAGGACTGATTTCAGAGAACTCTGTGCTAAGTAGGCCATGTTTTTAAATTACTGAAAGCCATAAATATCTTTCTGTCTAGACTAAGAGTTAACAGAGTACCCTTTATAGTAACAATGATGTAGAATTGTTGGTTCTGTGAACTAACTGCGAGGCTGGTCCCTTGCAAATGTATGGTTACATGTCTTTAGTCCTGTAGAAGGTGCACAGAAGCACCCGTTGTACTAGCATCCAGTATCTAAGATTTAAATTTGTGGTAGAATCCTAAATTGAGTTGCTCGCCAGGTCTGATTGACCAAATGACTTTTATTGTCACGTAATGTATATGCTGGCCCCTAGATGCCTTGAATGTCTTAACCTTAATACAACACCTTTCATTATTTTTCTAAATTAGATTTCAACATTGCCAAAGGCCATTTTCTGGACAGAGTTTGCTTCACTTTTGTATGCTTGTGTAATCCATTTACAGATTAATTGGTTCCAACAGATTGTAAAATTTAGTGGTCACACTTCTGATAGTTGTGACTTAGCTGTTCTGCAATACTGAAGTCTTTGCATATTTTTTCCTGTTATACTCGATCATTAAAATTCAAGATATCCTTTTCTAATCATGTGATTTAAAATAAAATTTTAAAAATCTTGTTTTGGCTGTGAAGTGGAAGACTTACAAAATTTAATTGCACTGTATATTTTTGATTTAATAATATAGATTTGAATCTAGATTAGAGATATCTAATCAACATTTTCATAAGTAGTGCAAATGATATCCAAGTATGATCTTGAATTAATGTTATACTTGAAGTGTAAATTGTAACTTTTGGGCAAGTTCAATAAAACTGAACATTGTAACTTCTTCCTTTCTACCAAAATGTTTACTGCAAGATATGAAAATTGATGTTTATTTTTTATTGTGAACAAAAACTAATGAGTTATATATTTATAGAAATGTCATTAGTATGGACCCTATCTTTTAGTATTGTAATTTAGAAAGTATCCTTTAGACAAAAGTTTACAATTGGCCAAAATATCTCTATGACTGTGTTTAAATTTAGTGGACTTCCACCTCATCTTGAAAACTAAGTTGCATTGTGGGATTATGGTCATCATTCTCTGAAATGACAATCCCCAGAGTATGCACAAACATGTAAGAATTGAACAGAAAATCTGCAAATTGCGAATGACTTGAGCAACAGAAAAAGAAGCAACAAAATTTTAAAAAAGACTTTGTCTTGCATTTTACAATTTGATTTATAGATACAAATTCCAAACTAATTGAATTCTTTCAGTCACTACAGTTTATTTTTGATAACTTGTGGATTTTTTAAAAAAAGCCTCACCTAAGTAAATGTTGACTTCATGTCTGTCAGTTTCTAAGTTAAATAAAAATCAAACACTGTACTGATGTCTTGATGTTAATGAATAAAATGGATTTACTCAGGTAGATTATACTGTATTATTGTTACTAAAGATATAGTAATAAACCCAAAGAAGATGAAGCATCAATCCTGTTAATTCTGCTCCCTCATGTCTACTTAGCTGGTCAGACCCCAAATGAGGATCATTGGCACTATTTATTTCAACAGAACAAATAAAATTATGGAAGTAGGCCCAGGAAAATTGTTGGTAATTTAAAAGGAGTCTGATTCTGTAGGCTTAATTCAAATGTTTAATTAACTCCATTGTTTAAAAATAGTTAATTTATCAATCTGGAAGGATTTTCTAAAAAGTTAACATTCAATGTATTTTCTGTATTACATATCTAAGTTCCCTGTTACACTTGTATTTAGGTTTGACATCCAAATGCTGTATTTTGAGAAGGTGACTTCATAGATCACCAAATTCGGAAAGTAACACTTTGCAATTTCTTCCTCTGAAATGTGTGTTCACAATTTGTATCAGCTGCACTATAACGATGTAAAAATGAATCATGTTTAAATAAATATGCCAATTGCTTGGCTTCAAATTAATGTGGTGGGGCACAATGTGGTTCTTTGAGTATGTTGCATTAGACATTGACTGGATGTTATTCACACCTGCAGTTCCTCAGACAGAATATGAACCGTAACCCTCTCCATTACTGGGAAAGTAATCAGTGGAGACCAGTGGACCTTTAAGAAAGATCACTGGGAATTAGTACTTGTGAGAATTAAGAGAGAGTGCCTGTTAGTACTCGTATAGGTGGCATATCTTAATTTTATTAATCAGTTGTTTGGCTAAGGTCATTGTTGACCAGGTCTGCATTTGTTGATCTTGAAAATGTAATTTTAAACTGCTGTGGTGATATAAGTAAGTGGCAGTGCAGTTCAGGTGTTATGGGATTTTGACCCAATGACTGTCCTCTCTGTGGAACTCTCTGTCACAAAATGCTGTAGAGGCCAATTCATTGAGTGTATTTAAGACAGAGAAAGATAAGTTCTTGAATAGAAAGGGGATCAAGGGTTAGAGGAAGAAGGCATGGTCCATGTGAGTATGTATTGGCCTCAACAATGTCTTGTACAGCTGGAACAAGATGTCCCATTTCCTATTCTCAGTGCTCTGATGAAAGCCTTCTTCACTGCCCTATCTACCCGTGACTTAATTTTCAAGATGTGGAGGTGCCAGTGTTGGACTGGAGTGGACAAAGTCAGAAGTCACACAACACCAGGTTATAATCCAACAGGTTTATTTGAAATAACGAGCTTTTAGAGTGCTGCTCCTTCACCTGACAAAGGAGTAGCATTACAAAAACTTGTGATTTCAAATAAACCTGTTGGACTATAACTTGGTGTTGTATGACTTCTGACTTCATTTTCAAGGAGCTATGAACCTGTACCCCTAAACCTCTTGTTCTATAACACTCCTCAGGGCCCTACCATTGACTGTGTAAATCCTACCCTGGTTTGCTTTACCAAAATGCAACACCTTGCACTTATCGTATTTAAACTCATCTGCTATTCCTCAGCCCACTAGCCCAGTTGATCAAGATCTCGCTGCATTCCTAAATAACCTCCTTCACTGTTCACTATACCATCAATCTTGCTGTCATCCGCAAACTTACTAACCATATCTTCTAAATTTTCATCCAAATCATTTATATAAGTGATAAATAACAGTGGATCCAGCACTGATTCAAATGGCACACCGCTAGTCCCAGGCTTCCAGTCTGAAAAACAACCCTCTACCACCGCCCTTTGTTTTCTACCATCAAGCCAATTTTGTATCCAATTGGCTAGCTCTCAGTGGATCCCGTGAGATTTAACCTTACTTAACAACCTGCAATGGAGTACAAAAGCCTGTGTAAACCAAATAAGTCTACTGCACTGCCCTCATCTGTCTACTTTTGTGGTAATCCCTTCAAAAAACTCAATCAAATTCGTGAGACATGATTTCCCATGCTGACAATCCCAAATGAGTCCTTGGGCTCTACAAATGCCTGTCGGTCCTGTCTCTCAGAATCCCCTCTAACAACTTGCACACCGCAGATGTAAGGTTCAC
Source organism: Ginglymostoma cirratum (assembly GCA_024137785.1). NCBI lineage: Eukaryota > Metazoa > Chordata > Chondrichthyes > Orectolobiformes > Ginglymostomatidae > Ginglymostoma > Ginglymostoma cirratum. The sequence goes on from JAHRHZ010000251.1 coordinate 5,169,823, forward strand.
CAGCCTGTAGTTCGCAAGCATTTCCCTGCAGCCTTTTTTAAATAATGGCACAACGTTAGCCGCTCCAGTCTTCAGGTACTTCACCCGTGGCTGTCGATGATACAAGTATCTCCGTTAGGAGCCCCATAATTTCCTCCCTAGCCTCCCACAAAGTCCTGGAATACACTTCATTAGGTCCTGGGGATTTACCTACCTTAATGCATTTTAAGACTTCTAGCTCCTCTTTTGTAACGTGGACATGTTTCAAGACATCACTATTTATTACCCTCAGTTTCCTAGTGTCTATACCTTTCGGTGTAACTTGCTCATGTATTCTATCCCTTATTAATAAAGCCTACAATTTTGTATTATTTTTAAAACAACTCTCGGAACCTGTCCTGCACTTTTAATGACTTAGATTATACACTTGGGTTCAATTGCCACTGCCTCTCTTTAGAGTGGTATCCTTTTATATTGTGTCTCTATGTTCTTTGAAACAAAATAAGTTCACTTCACGTTTCACTATATTGAACTTCACTGCCACCTGCTTTCCCATTCTGCTGACTTAGCAATCTATTTTTGAGGTTCTACACTATTCTCCTCATAGTTCAGTGTTTCCAAGTTAGTTTTCATCTACAAATTTTGAACTTGTATCCTGTACATCATGACCCGGGTCATTAACCTTTATATTCTTTCATGGGATAGGCACGGTGGCTCAGTGGTTAGCACTGCATTCTTCTAATGGATCTGGCATTGCCAGTAATGCCAGTATTTGTCATCCAGCATTGACTAGGTTAGAAGGACTGTCGTTGTCATCTTTTTATCTCTCTATTTTCTAATTCATTTTTATGATCTGTAGTGCTGGACTTTTTATTCATTTTCTTTTTTTTCCCCCCTAAGAACTTGTACTGAAGAATCTATACCTAGAGACTTGTACCCAAGATGTGGCCATACGTGGTCACTTGGAAACTTTTCACTGTGCTCGTTTGAGTATGTGACCATAAAGTTAATTCATTTGTTCACTTAGTGACCATTTACAGCCAATTACATTGCTGTGGGTCTGCAGTCCTTGCAGAGCAGAGAAACAATGACTGCAGATTCCCTAAGGGCCATTAGTGAAAAGGCTCAGTTAGCTTCATGGTACCATTAGAGTAGATCACAATTTCAGTTTTTTCATTAATGTGCATTTTAGTCAGACAAATCAGGGGAGGACTTACACACTTAATGGTGAGGTCCTCAGGAGTGTTGCCGAACAAAGAGATCTTGGGGTGGAGGTTCATAGTTTCTTGAAAGTGGAATCGCAGGTAGATTGGGTGGTGAAGAAGGCCATTGAGTATAGGAGTTGGGAGGTTATGGTGCAGTTGTACAGGACATTTTTGGAATACAGCATTCAGTCCTGGTATCCCTGCAAAAGGAAAGATGTGAAAATTGAAAGGGCTCAGAAAAGATTTACATGCATGTTGCCAGGGTTGGAGGGTTTGAGCCATTAGGAGACACTGAATATGCTGGAGCTATTTTCCAAATATAGTAGTCTAAAACTAGAGGGTATAGATTTAAGGTGAGATGTAAGACTTAAAAGGGACTTAAGGGGCAACGTTTTCATGCAGAGAGTGGTGTGTGTATGGAAAGAGTTCCCAGAGGAGACGGTGGAGGTTGGTACAATTACAACATTTTAAAGGTATCTGGATGGGTACATAATAGAAAGGGTTTAGAGGGATATGGACCAAATGCTGGTAAGTGGAACTAGATTAATTTAGGATATGTGGTCGGCATGGATGAGTTGGACCGAAGGTTGTGTTTCCATGTTGTACATCTCTATGACTCAATATCATGAAGAGCTACTGTCGAAACACTGCGCCCTTGGAGCTTTTACAACAAATCATCTTCTACTCTGGAGAGATTAAAAAAATCCATTAACCCCTACTGTTTCCTATTACCCAGACAATTTTATGTCCATGTTTCCATTGAATCTTTTTATTCTGTGAGCTGTAATTTAGTTCACAATACTGTCTTTTAATGCTGTATTAAATGTATTTTTTAAAAACTCCTCATACATCTACATCATTGCCCCATCAACACTGTCTGTTATCTCTTTCAAAAAGATGGTTTTCCCTTGAGGAATTAATGCTTTTGTTAATTAAGCTGTATTTGTCCAAACAACAATTAATTTTGGCCTACATTATCACTTTTAGGAACTTCCTCATCATCGAAATTAAACTGACTGGTCTTGTGGTTGCTGCACTTATCTTTATACCTTTGTTTTTGGCAAGGGAATAACGTTTGCGACTATCTAGTCCTCTGATAGCACCCCAGAGCTTAGGATAGATTGTAAATTACAGCTAAATTATGCCTCCAATGTTTACATTTAATTCAAAATGCATCTCATCCAGTCCAAGTGCTTTATAAACTTGAAATATGGTCAGCCTATCCACTACCACCACTTTGCCAATTTTAAATCTTTATTATCAAAACAGAAGGCACTGAAGAAACTTGGCAGATCTGGCAACATCTATGGAGATTGAAACAGTTAATGTTTCAAGTCTGAAGTGGAAAAAGAGGAGTCATTTAGGGCTTGAAATATTAACTGTGCTCCACACTCGATGTTTGCCGACAGATCTACTGAATTTCTACTACTGTTCCTACTTTTTTAAGTATCGGATTTCCACCATCAGCAGTGTTTTGCTTTTTTACAAATGACTGAATTAACTCATTTTTTACTGTAATAGTGCAAAGGCTGGTATCTTGGTTGTTAGTAAAGGCATGTAAAATCTCAACAAAGCTCCCTCCTGTAGATGCCATCGCCCCTGAAACCCACACTTTACTATTTACAATCCCCTCTGAATATTTCTATGTTTCTACTTCTGTATTCAGCCTGGTTGTCTATTCTGTTATCTACCTAACACCTGTCATATGCAAAATTTTCCTCTTCCATCTTAATATCTGTATTTTTCATCATCCAGCAAGCTCTAGATTCCAGGAAGAGTTATAGTTGAGTCTTTCCATGTGTAACTGGTTATCTTTGTTGATTTTTTTTCAATCCATTGAAGACTAATTAAAGTTCTGGCATTTACATTGTCACACACAACACTTGTGTTTAGAGGGAATACAGGAATGACCGGCTACTCCATCAAAGTATCAGAATCAGGTGATAATCAAAGTCAAAGCAGCTTGAGCATAGGCAGAGGATAAATAAACTAAAAGATGACAGGAAAAGACAGAGCAGAAGATAAGGAAAGGAAAAATCAAATTAAGAAGGAAACAGTAATAAAACGGAAGGAAATGAAAATAAGGAAACGAATTAGATTTGCAAAAAGAAGAGAAAGCCATGGAATATGAGTAAAAGGCGACAGTTGGTAGGGAGATATCAGAAGTTGACGCAGGCCATGGTGAGGACAGTCAGTGTCATAAATTGAAGTCCAGTAAGGAAATACTTAAGTTTGCACAGGACCTACAAAAAAAAAAGCTGTGGAGGAAATCTTCAGTTGGTAAAACAGCTAGAAAAAAGTGCATGGGTAAAAGAGGACTTGACATTGCTAATGCAGCGTAAGTTGACAAAATGAAGAGTATGATACTTAGGCTTCATTGTCAGAGGAGGTTTCCTGGGACTTGGCACTAAAAACAAAATTACCTGCCCGTGAGTTAGGACTTGAACCATATAGGCAGAGGTTCCAAAATTTAAGGAAAAAGTTGGGGTAAGTTTAAAGTATTAAGTAGGGTTAGTTTTGAATGCATGTGTTCCATATTGTTACAATATGGATATGAACATTACAAGCTGAAACTACATATGAAGCTGTTAGAGAAATTATTTTCCTGCAGAAACTTAACTCTCCACCTTCTATAACAGGAACCCATGTTGAATACCAGCGTGTTGCAGCTGCTAGACAGCCACCAGTATTGGCTGACAATGATGACCTATTCCATAAAAATGAACATTTTTTCCTGTCACCCTCAAATTCAAAATGGATTGAAAAAATGCAGGGAGTAAGAGAAATGCATGTAGCCAAGTAGGGAATAGATAGTTGGTAACGTCCTCCTCAGATCAGAAGGGAAAGGGATGGAGGTGAAATTCTGAAGCAAAGATGTTTCTATTGTAACAATATGGAACATGTGTTCAGAATGCTGGACATTGCGAGGGAAACCCACAGGACTAATTGGTGGTCATAATCTGAAAACATTTGAAAGAAAATGCAATGGATCAGATTATAGTCTTAATTACAACAAAGGTCTGCTATGAGTGCAGGAGGAGATGGCATAGATGGAGAGATATGAAGGTTTTTTTAAAATCTACAGGGATGATAACCCTTTTATTGCAGAGGAAGCAATCAAGCTCCTAACTATAATAAAGGATACAGAGGCTATTTAAAATTCTATTGCTGGAGGATTTGGATTTCCTTCCAGGGAATTCAGTGAAAGCCAGAGAATTAGCAAATGGGAGAGGTAGAGAGGATATCTTGATTCCATTGTATAAAGGCCAATTGGAGTGTGACTTGTTGTCTGGACTAGTAGCTGTTGTGGAAGTTGAGAAATTACCTGTGGATGGAGTTGATCTAATTCTAGGAAATAATTGATCAGGAATGAAAGTTACAGTTTTGCCTACAGTGATGAAAAGTTCAGTTGAGGCAAAAGAGATGGAACAATTGGAAAAACCCATTCTGGGTACTTTTCCATCATTTGTAGTGTAGGGAGTGCTCCCTGGTTCTGACACTGGGCTGTGTGTAATGTGGTGTGGTGGAAAAACACTGGAGGCTGATGTTTCAGATGCCAAGAAAACTCTGATTTTATTGAACAAACACGCACAATTAATATATTTACAAAACAAGAGAGTGAATATCAAATTGAAACCCTACCCCACCTCAGTCTCTGACTAAGACTGTCTCCCAGTTAATCAATACAGTGGGTAAAATTAATACAATGGGTGACTGTTACTGAGAGAGAGAGAAATACTTCTAATCCACTTCCCTTCCTTAGGAGGTGCCCTACACCGTTGACCCCAAACCCCCTTCCCTGTCTATGACTGGCCCAGCTGGGTTAGAGGTCTCAACGACCTTAGGCTCAGCCCTAGTGTGAAAACCACGATTTTGACTGGCTCTGTTCGTAGTCGCTTGCTGTAGCTGGGACTCAGCGAAGGGCCGCAGGTACCAATAATGATCAGTCTGGCAGTGTCTGTCGATGCGGTTGAATGCGTGGGCTGGCGTAGTGAGTACCCAGGTTTTTCTCCTCCTGGTGGTTTTGCAAGTGGGTTGTTGTTGTAACTGGTGGAGAATGTTGATTTTGCCCCGGTTGGTGTCTCATGTCTCGGGATGCCTTCGGACGTCGAGTGGAGGTTCACAGTTAGTTTTCAGTAGTTGGTCTCGCTGTACTGGTTTCGCGGTGCCCCACTCCGTGCAGGATTCTCGCTCCCCTTTCTTGCTTCTCTGCCCTTTTCCTTCGCTTTTTTCTGCACCTTCCACTTCACTCTCCCTCTTGTGCTGGGTTCGGGGTCTCTAGTTATACCCCAGTGCAGCACCCCCCCCCCCCTTATCTCCCGCCAAATCTTTGAGCTATTGTCCCTCCTTTCAGGGATGAAAGGGTTTCCTGAGCACTGGAGTGAGAGATAATCGTTTTTTGATTAGAAAGAATGGTTTTGATGGGTTTGGAATGTCCGGCATTTCCTTTGGATGGATATCCGTTCAGTTTGCGTAGTGGTGTACAGGTTTCATGTAACACGATGGCATGGAATGTTCAGCAACTTTGCCTGAGCACTGATTTGGAAGTGAATGGGTTGATACCTGTTTAGGCTCGAAAGGGTCTGAAATTGTTGAGGTTGTTTATTTCCTGTAGACCGGCTTGCATTGTATTAGCTGAAACATTTTTTCTTTTGGTTTCGCTTAGCTAGCCCCTGTCCCAGACATCTGCCCCTAGGTGTGTATATTCCCCAGTCTGTTCCAAACAGCCTTTTCCTTGCTCATTGCAGCCCCTGGTTCCTGGAGTCCCAGTGACTTAAATCCAATATACTATAATTCCCATAAACCCTCTCAAGGGAGAAGTTAAGTCCAGGGTATGTCCAAAAACTGATGGGGATTGCTGGCCCACCTTATGGTAGTGACCAGACCAAATGACTAAACAAAATCCATCACCAGAAGTCACAATGATACTTCAAGAACATGTTAGGGTAGTTAAATATTCTATTTAAGAACAAGGATAGTTCAAAAAAGCGTTTGAAATGCTTGTGTCAACAGACGCTCAGGAAGCAGATTCAAATTTAAATAAGTTAGCTGAAGGATTTCCAGTGTTATTATATAAGAGCATACTACTAATGAGTATGTGGAGACAACCTCACAGATCTGTATTCAATACAGTGTGGAGCTGGAGGAACACAGCAAGTCAGGCAGCAAAGGAGCAGGAGAGTCGACGTTTCAGGCCTAGACCCTTTGTCACAGCATATTCATCAGGAAGAGCCTAGGCCCGAAACATCGACTCGACTGCTCCTCTGAAGCTGCCTGACCTGCTGTGTTCCTCCAGCTCTACATTATATCAACTGACTCCAGCATCTGCAGTTCTTGCTATCTTACAGATCCGTAGATGAAGAATGAAAAATGGTCCATCAAATGATTTCAGGGCAGTACCGTTATAAGAAATTGCTAAAGAAATGCAGCAGGTCTGGCATCATCTGTAGGGAGAAAATCGTTAACATTCAGACCTAGTTCTGAACAAGGGTTACCTGACTCGAAACATTATCTGTTTTCCCTACACAGATGCTGCCAGACTTCCAAAGTTTCTCCAGCAATTTGTGTTTTTGTTTCAGATCACCAGAATCTGCAGTTTTGTTGTATCATCTGAAAATATTTTGAGTAGCATGTGAAATTCCACTGATATGACACATAGGAATACAGAAAACAAGGCAAAGTAAGTGTTTTACATAACTAGGACTTCATAAGAATGTGATGCAGTTCTGTAAAATGGGTCACATGTCAGATGGTAGGCAAACTTCAGCACTTAACTAAATTAGTACCTTTGGAACCATAGGAGTTTTTGAATAATCATGTAATAGAGAGAGTTAGTGAATTGCATAGGATTATTGAAAGTGAAAGCAGGACCTTAGCCTATTCCTACAAATATGGATATGACAACCAGACTCCCATAGGCAATTTCTTTAAGAACAGTTAATATGACTGTGGCTGATCATCTTATTCAGTACCCTGTTCCTGCTTTTATTCCATACCCTTTGATCCCTTTAGTCCTAAGAACTCCTAACTAACTACTTAATGAAAACAAAGATGCTCTGACCAAAACATTCAGAATTCCATAGGCTCACCACTCTCGGTAAAGGAAATTCTCCTCGTCTCAGTCCTAAGTGGTCTATCCCATATTCTTGTACTGACACCTGGTCTGGACTCCCTGGTCATTAGGAACATCCTTCCTGCATTTACCCTGTCTAGTCTTCTTGGAATGTTATGAGTTTCTGTGAGATTTCACCCTCATTCTTCTAAACTCTAGTAAACATAGTCCTAACCAAACCAGTCTCTCGTCATACATCAGTCCTGATATCCCAGGAATCTGTCTGGTAAATCTCTGTTGCAGTCCCTCCATAGCAGGAACATCCTTCCTCAGATAAGAGACGAAGGCTGCACGCAACACTCCAAGTGTAGTCTCACAAAGGCCCTGTACAATTACAGGAAGGTATCCTTGCTCCTGTACTAAAATTCTCTTGCAAAGAAGATCAGTGTTCCATAGAGTTCCTAGTGTGGAAACAGGCTGTTTGGCCCAATAAGTCCATACCGACCCTCACAGAAACCCACCTAAACTGATCCCCTTATAACCTACCTAATCTACAAGTCCCTAAACATTGTGGGCAATTTAGATGGCCAATCCACCTAGCCTGCACATCTTTGGACTGTGGGAGGAAACTGGGGCACCTGGAGGAAACCCACGCAGACATAGGGAGAATGTGCAAACTCCACACAGACAGTTGCCCAAGGCTGGAATCGAACCTAGGCCTCTAACGCTGTGAGGCAGACACAATACAGTACGATGCGCCTTCTTCACCACTTACTACACCATCATGCTTGTTTTCAACGACTGGTGTGTGATTACACCTCCCCCTTTCCCAATCTACCACCGTTCAGAAAATAATCCACCTTGCTGTCTATGCTATCAAAGTGGAAAGCCTCACATTTATCCACGTTGTACTCCATCTGCCATACATTTGCTCAGTCAACTTGTCCAAGTTTCACAGAAACATCTCGGCTTCCTCCTTAGAGTTCATCCTCCCACCCAGCTTAATGCTGTCTTCAAAATGTGGAGAATTACACTTAGTACGCTCATCACCGTGGGGTGGCTAGAGAGAAATATGTTAGCATAAGGTGAAAGAAATTATGGTGGTCGTGTAGAGGTGCATAGTTTAGCATGGGTGGGGAAGTGAGTGGCAGAGTGCAGAAGGTCATGTTTACTTTTATGCTGTTGTTCTCATAGCTGCAAGAAAGTGCTAAGTGCCACAAGGCTGTCCTTTTGCCCATTCTGCCTCCCCACCTAGCAGTCGCCATACTCTTTCCACTGTCAGTGGTCCTGACTCCCATTTCACCCCAGGAAACCGAAATCTAAACTTTTAGGCATGTTTTTCCATGTCTGATTTGCAGAGCTAGGAATTCTTCCAACCCTGCGCTTCATAGAATGATAGAATCCCTACAGCGTGGAGGCAGGCCATTCGGCCCATCATGTCAACAACAACCCTCCAAAGAGCATCCCACCCAGACCCAGCCCCTACCCTATAACCCTACATTTCCCATGGCTAATCCAAGTAGTCTGCAAATCCCTGGAGACTACATACATTTTATTATGGCCAATCCACCTAATCTGCACATTTTTTGGAGTGCGGGAGGAAACCGGAGCACCTGGAGGAGACACACAGACGCAGCGAGAATATGCAAATACCACAGAGACAGAGACACTCTCCCAAGGGAGGAATCAAACCTAATGCCTCTCTGGCACTATGAAGCAGCAGCACTACCCACTGAGCCACTGTGCTGCTTCTGACCTGGGATAAAAATTCAAACGCAAATTTCTGTGGAAGGCATTGCAATAAAACTCATGCACATTTAAAAGCCATTCCAATCTTTAAAAATATAAATTTTAATTAACCCATGCACAGTGACAGTAGTGAATAGCTAACAATGTAAATTAACAACAAACAATGGTCATGTTGTTTTGAATTCTGCAACTAAATTACGTTATTTTCCTCCCTGATAGTTGGTATTTACTTATAACCCTTTAGCTGTACCTTGAAGGTTTTACTCAGGTTTTAAATTGGGTTTTGTTCTGACAACAGCTATCCAAGGACATTCATACAAAGAGGATTAACTGTAATTACTGCAGATTTATTGAATGATAACCTTCAGTTAATTGCTGGAAAATTCTGTGTCCAGTATCAATTACAAAAATATTAGGACTGCAATAAATTATTTCTTCAGGAATGCAAGATACACCCTCATAATTACAAATCATTTATTTTAGTATGAATTTCTGAACTAAGCTTTCGGCCACAACTTGCCTCCAGTATTTTATGCTTTCTGTTCTATCCATGAGTGAACTATAGAGGCAAGTTAAATGAAGTCTTGACATTAAATTAATGTACCTGGAGGCTACATGCCATTCAGATAGGCTTGGCACATTTGTAACAAGTTTTTGTGAGCGCATGATTACCCTGTTATTAGAGAGCTTCACAAGCAAAGCCTCCTTGCTGGAGGGAGGTTGACTGATGATTCTTAAAAAGGAGGGCCACAATAAAGAAGCTTATTGGCTTATTGGGGCCATTGTGGAGAATTCTTAAACAGGGTATCCTGCTTTCAGAACTGAAGTAAGTAATTTTGGGGGGGAAAAAAACATGCAGGGAAATAAATTGATAGATGAATGACAGCTATATTATTGCCTGGTATTTACCATGTATCATAACTCACAACAGTAAGTTTCTATCAAACAAAACATAGGTTTGCTTTGTCTTTCCTCTCATTTGAGTGTCCAAGGATTGGATCAAAGTTTTCTGTTGGCTCAGTTCATGCTTATTAGCAAAGTTCTGCAATATGACTGATTAGGAAACTCATTTGCTTTCAGCACCTGCTGTGTTGGAAGGATTTACTAGCTGTTAATCAATTTTTGGTGATGTTAGGAACATATCTTCCATAGTCAGCAAGTCCCGATGTGGGATTCAGACACAAAGCTTCTGGCCCCAAGTTGGGCACACTACAATTGCATCACAGGACCTCCTTTCCCTAACAATACACTTTGCAACAAATTAATTGATGCATTTAATTCATGAGAAAATGTTTTCTGAGAATCAAATATGTATCTCACATTTTGACATACAAATTATTATTCTTCATTGTTCACATTGCACTTGCTTTCAGACAAGTGGTCGCTAACTAATATAAATAGCAGCCAATTTATATAAATTTGTACAAGATGTCATCTTTCATTGAGATCAAATGAGGATGAACTTGATTTTGTAAATCTAAGTATCAGAAATCTAAAACAAAATTGAACTAAAGCTTTTTTTAAAAATTCTGTTCCAATATAGGTACTACACTAGGTGCTTTATAGTTCAATGTGGAGAGTCTTAAAATAGAATTCAACCACATTTGGAAAGCACTAAATGTCAGTGGTTACTCACCAGTATACATCCACCTTGTAAAGTACATTTCATTAGCACATTCAAGGTTATACCCATCTTAAAAAATGTTGCAATGAAGTTTTACTAGGATGATATAATCTTATGTTAACATTTTCTGAGAACTGCCCTATAGAACCTTCCCAAAGAGATGTGATTAATTCAGTGTCCAGTTGATGTCCAGGAGTTTTTTGGAGATGCTATGGAAGTGTTCTCTGGTGCTTTTGTTTTTTAAAAAAATGCTGCAACTCCCTGGTTATGGAAAGCTCTGGAATGGTGGATTCCACAACATGAAACAGCAAGCACACATTTCCGGCAAGGTAGGGATTATTAAACTGTACCATGTTGAGAGTTGGAATGTATGTACTTTTCTCCATCCCTCATAAATATACAGATACATACCCTTTCGATATATATTGGACCAAGGGTAAAGCATTTTCTTATGCTTATTCGGTGTAAAAGTCATAAGTATCTTTTATTCTTGTTTGTAGGTATTTAATTTGCATATGATTTGAAGTAACTGTGCATTTTGATAGTGTGGTGCTTTGGGAGACATGCATTTACATCATAAAAAAACTTTCCTTAGAGGGAAAATTGACAGAATGGAGATCAAAGCTCCTCCAAATTCAATAAACATACACTCAATAAGTAATGATTTTAAGCTCTTGACAGAAAACAATGGTAGTTTGCACGTTACATAAATCACATTATATTTTTGTAGTAAAGCTGATTTGTTTGTCACCATGTAAATTCCACAGCTCAGATGTTTTTCTAAATTCATTCATGGGATGAGGACCTTGCCAACTAGGCCAGCATTTATTGCCTTATCCCTGATTTCCCAGGGGCTAGTTAAGAATCAACCACAACGCTTTGGGTCTGGAGTCGGATGTAGGCCAGCGTAGATAAGGATATAAGAAGTATGCCAGTGAACCAGATAGGTTTTTCACAACATTCGTCAATGGATTCATGGTCATTAGATGCTTAAATCCAGATTTTTTAAAAATTGAATTCAGATTCCATCATCTGCCATGATGGGATTCAAATCGAGGTCACCGGAATGTTTCCTTGGTTTCTGGATTAATAGTTCATTAGGCTATCACCTCCACTGTTTTCTGGTCTCAGATAGTTGGAGACTCCTTTGGAATTGTCCAGGAAGTTTAAAATACTAATGGACATTTTGTCAGCTCCTGAGGTCTGTGCAAATATTTTCGGTTCTGAGTTAGAGACAGACAGTCTGGGAACTTGGGAGAGATTGGACCTCCAAAAGGAAATAGTTACGCAGCAAATGCTGGGCAGATTAAAGCCATGCCTAACTCCTAGATAATGATACAACTAATCCTCTCGATTCCCTAATGACTCTACATCCAACTACCCCAAACACCCCAACCCTTGCCAAACCAGCAGTTCCCCTGACCCACTTACCCTGACAACACTCCAACAATTCAAACCCCCCTCAGCCGGAACCCTCCATCCCCACTTCATTCCTCTATCCTGACCTAATATCACCACTCTGCCATCTTACAACATAACTTGGCTGGCATCTTATCCTGCTAACCCTCACACTCAACCACATACATCATTCACACATGGCTTCCCCTGATGATCCTACACTACAAAGGAAGGAATTCAGTATCAAGTACGCTGTGCACTTTTGAAGAGGTCAAGTTTGGAAGTCCTGGTCAAAAATGCAAGGCACAGTTATAGTGTACAAAGGCAGGAGCAGATGGTAGTGATTGTCACTCATGGAAAAGTTGGACCAATAATTGTTGCATTGATTAATTCTTTGGAATACCTCTTATTATAAATGGACCTGGAGTTTGCTGTCATCATGACAGCCAAGCCAAGAGCTTATGTTATCTTTAGTCCACTGAAACTGCCAGTAATCTTTGGGAATTTGAACAACAACAGTAAAGCACAGTAACATGACAATTTGAAAATCATTGTCAGTGAATCTGTGGGCTTCCATAGGATACTATAACTGTAGAGGATCCTAAAAGTGGTGCATCCCATGCAATCATGATTTGGTGTGAATCTTCAGATTTGTATTCTTAGTGTTACTGTAAAAACCATTGGGAAAAGATGCACCTAGTTGAATGAAGAATAACTGGGCTTTTGACTGTGTACTAATCTGATAATTAATTCTAAAAGCCCTTGATGGTCCTAGTCAACAAACAAAGTTAGTTCTCTATCACATTCTCTAAAGTAAAAATTCCACATTTTTAAAAAAGTTTCCTGTCTTGTTTTAAAGGTCTCTTTTTTCATTCTATTACGATGATGTTAAAATAATCATTTGCTTCATTGTTCAAAAATTTAAATTTAAAGTGAACTGCAATAGTAGGCTAGGGAATAGATTAATAGAGAAACAGTGCCAGACATTTAAAAACATTTCATAATACTCACAATATACTCGTACTATGAAGAAAATAATGCTAGGTGAGGATTCACTCTTCATGGTCAATGAAACAAGTTAAGGAAAGTATCATACTTGGAGATAAAGAATATACTTGTGCAAAGATGGGTGAATATAAAGAACAAAGGATAACTAAAAGATTAATCAGGATAAAGTAATGAGAAACAGAGAAAGCTAGCTAGAAATGTTAAAAATGGATAGCAAGAATTTCTCCATGTGTTTGAAAAGGAAAATGAAAGTATGTAAAATGATTGTTAATCTTCTAGAGAGTGAGAAGAGAGAATTAATAGTAGATTCAAAGGAAATGGATAAAATAAACAAATATTTTGTTCCTACCTTCAAATAGAGGATGCAAAATCATTCCAGTAATAACTGTAAATCAGAAGGGTTTGGGAATGAGAAAAATGGCAGAATAATAGTCATTAGGGACATGGTGCTAAATGTCCTGATGTAGCTGCAGTTTAAGAAGTTGCTGGGGCCTGATGGACTTCATCTTAGGATCTTAAAAGAAGTTGCCGATGAGGTAACAGTTGTATCAGTATTAATTTCCTAGAAACCTGCCTGAATTTTATCAGACTAGAATGTAATAAGTATAACTCCTCAATTCAAGAGAGGGAGGCAGAAAACAGCAAACTATATGCCAGTTAACTGCTTGATGTCTGTTGTGGGGGTAGGGGGGGTGGGCACAAGGTTCACAGTTCATTAAGGAGGTCTATAACTGCACACTTAAAACTTTAGATGACTGTAAAATGTCAGCTTAGTTATAAGAAAGGGAAATCATGCTTATCCAATTTATCAGAGTTCTTTGAAGAAGTAACATGCAGTGTGCATAAAGCAAGCCTGTAGACTTACAATACATGCACTTCCAGAAGGGATTTGATGATATGCTACTGAAAAGATCATATCTTTTAAGTTTTCTGTATTTTTGATCATGGTCTGTAATGGGAAAAGACTCATTTTAAAAATTGAGTATTGTTCAAGGATTGCTGCCTTTGTTAAAAACAAGTAACCTGACTGTCATAAGTACTGTTTACACAGCTGTTTGTTTAAGCAATAGTGGAAGCCTAGTTTGCAGATAAGCTGGAGTCAAGGGATTTATACAAATAGAGCTTTGACTAGCAACAAGTAGCTGATTGATAACTGATCGCTAGTCCACAGACCAGTGACAAAGACCTTTAGTATGATAACTATTTTGTTGGGTCCCAGGTAGCTGAATATTTTGGAATGTGAATGTTCAAGGCAGGAGCTATCAGAGATCCACTAAGACAGGAGCCGTTTCTTTTCTCTGCAATAAAGATCATAGAATCCCTAGTGTAGAAACAGGCCCTTCGGCCCAACAAGTCCACTCCAACCTTCAGAGCATCTCACCCTGGACCCATCCCCCTATAAGGCACCTAATCTACACATCCCTGAGCACTATGGACAATTTAGCATGGCCAATCCACCTAACCTGCACATCGTTACACTGTGGGAGGAAACCAGAAAAACCGGAAGAAACCCACGCAGACACAAGAAGAACATGCAAACTCCACACAGACAATCACCCAAGGGTGGAATCGAAGCCAGGTCCCTGGTGCTGAGGCAGCAGTGCTACCCACTGAGCCAGTGTGCCACCAGTTTAAGATGGCTGGTTTATTTCCACTTTCAATTTGTTATGAGCTGAGACTTTCAACTGAATCAAAGACATTTACAAATATGCCCTGTGCCTCCTCCAAATAAGTATTGGGGAAGAAGGATCAAAAGGCAGTATTCTGATCTGCAAACCCTGTGGATAGTGACAACTGAACTGCTTTCCCAATCTTTCCTTCTTCCCATAACACCCATCATTTTGTGAGTATCTATTTGTGTAGAGAGAAACTTTAGAAAGCAATTAGTAGAATGCCAACAATTTGTAATTGTTTAGCTGTAGCTAGAATCTGTTTATTTGTAATAGGCAGTCATTCTTGTAAGTACAGAAACCTGGGCCATGCTTTCTATCAACCTAGATCTAAAAGACATGTAAATTGGAGAATGTACTTCTATAGCATCTTTAACTTTTGTGTGATGACTCTGGGAATAGAGTGAAGTGATGACCCTTTAAAACTGAGATGAAGAGGAATTTGTTCAGCCAAAGAATAAGTAATCTGTCAAACTTATTGCCGCAGAATATTTAAGACAGAGGTAGATAGGTTTTGATCGGCAAGGGGATCAAGGGTTACAGGGAGAAGACAGGAGGTTGGGGTTGAGAAACATATCAGCTATGATCGAATAACAGAGCAGATTCTATGGGCCAAATGGCCTAATTCTGATCTTGTGTGGTCCCACAGCCCCGATGAGATATCCTGAACCTGGGCACCAAGCAGGCAACACAGCCTTCAGGACTCTCGATCCTGGACACAGAACAGTGTCTTTCCCCCTGGCCATACCTTCACTGATTACAACTACATTTCTCCTTTGTCCCCCAGTCAAATGACTCCCTGTACCACACTGCTATGGTCAATTTGCTCATCCGCCCCATGGCCTGTACTCATCCACGTAGGGATCAAGCATCTCAAACCTATTAGACAAGCTCAAGGGCTGAGGCTCCTTCAGTAGTACCTCCTGGATCCCTCTACCTACTTCACTGGTAGTCATATCATGCAATTCCTGACCACTGAGTGAATTAATCTAAATTAAATTAATCCAAGGGATATGACTGTCTCCTGAAACGGTGTCCAGGTAACTCTCCCCTTCCCTGATGTGTTGCAGTGTTCGAAGCTCAGACACCAGCTCAACAACTCTGAGCCGGAGTTCTTCAAGCAACCAATACTTACTACAGACTGACCAACTTTTATGGACCAGAACAAACCCCCTCAAAATATATTCAGAGGATATTCTAAAACTTTTTCTTACTTTAAAGGAAGTGCAAGGTGTTGCATTCCAGATTCAATTTGATTCATCAAACTACCAGATTTGAAGCAAAACACACTTTGTTCAAAGTTAAAATGGTTAAAGTACAACAGAAGAAAATATAAATTGGAATAACCTAACTCTGTGAGAAAACTTACCAGAATAATAGATTATTTAACTACTAAACGGTAACTGTTCCAATATTGTAATGTCCCACAAACACCCTTTTGACAAAGACAAGCTCAGAAAAATAGATTGTCTCACACGCAATTCTCCAGTCCAGGAGGAAAATCATCCAGAAAAAGTCCTGAGAGAACGTAGCAGGAAGTACTGCAGCTTCCAAACCTAGCTTCAACACCACAGCAGCTGCTACTGAAAAGTAAAACTAAAAATCCTGGTTGTGTGGGAGATTGCCCCTGCCTTCAGGCTACTTCTATTTTTCCAACTTTTAGAAAAAAACCCCCAAGGCCTCCCAAGCTATTTATTTTATGACCTTTCCATAGACAACTCATTGCCTGAGTTAAAACCTTTCTTCAAAAACAAAAGAGATAAAATACACCTCTTATAGCTTTGGTACTGTCACATCACATCATGCAGTTTAAAGACACCACCTGGTCTAGCATTTCTGTTTTAACTACTTACTTCTTAACTAACCTGTAAATATTTCCCTTATTTACCTTCAATCTGAAAGTAACCTATTTTAGATAGTCAAATTAGTGGCTATCTCTAACCAATGAACATATGCTTTACCTGTGATTTCACCTTTTGCGTTGGGTTCCTGATTCTGGGCTCTAATGTATCCATTTTTAAAAAAAAAACTTCACAAACTAAGATCTTTAAAAAAAAAAGCAAGCACAAAGCTCCTCTTTTCCTTTCCCCAATCTATATGCTCACTCAGGCTGTGTCCCATTCCCAACGTAATCTCTTCTTCCTGACTGTGTGAAGCTTCCTAATCATGCACTTTCAGAGAGATGAACTGAGCTGAGTGAATCAGACTCACATTGGTTAAGCTTCAAAGTAATTAACACCTATTAAGACCCTAATCAGGCTTCAGGTGATTGACAGATAACTGTCCCTCAGCTGACATTTTTAACCTTTCCGCTAGAAGACTAAACTTTAAAAATAGAGAAAAGAAAGATTTACTAGTTCTATTTACACATTGCCTCTAAATTCCCTGAACTATTTACTCGCTCTGGCTGTGTCTCATTCTGGATGTGATATCTCCTTCCTCACCATACAAAGCTTTCTTCCTCATGTTTTGAATCCTCCCAGGATCACAGATATCTCCGTGATGTTCAGTGTTCCACAGACAGCTGCTCTCGCCGCATCCTGAGATCCACACTCAGTGCCATGCGGCGTCACATGCATGCTGTCAACATTTCTCTCCAACAGCATCGCAACACACTGGCTCAGGGCTGCACCACTCTGCAGTTCCACTTCATCCTCCGGCTTATTCGTCGTGCTAACAAGAAACGTTATCTTTTCCTTTCAGGCATCAAGGCCCACAAGATGCAACAGCTCAAAAATACCCATGGCCCTCTGGAACCTAACTCTCCTCCCCTTCCCTCTGACTTTATCCCCTCCCCCAATACCCCCACCTCCTGTCAGGTGTTCACCATTCCTCCTAACCTTCCGCTCTCCGATGCTGAACGCTCCGTACTCAGCAAAGGCCTCTTTATCCCTCTCTGTCCCCACCTTAACGAATTTTGGGCACGCCATGACGCAGAACTCTTCTTCCGCCGTCTTTGCCTGCGTGCTCATTTCTTTGGACAAGAGTCCACTCCTCATCCCACAGACCCCTTTGCCCAACTCCAACACTCTCCATCCACCTGGACCCCTCCCTCCGGCCTTTTACCTGCACTTAATCTTTTCATTGAGAACTGTCGACGTGACATTAGTCGCCTCAATTTCACTGCCCCCTCAACAAATCCAACCTATCTCCCCCCTGAACTGACTGCACTCCATGCACTCCAGACCTAACCCTGCCTTTGTCATTAAGCCTGCCGATAAGGGTGGTGCTGTTGTAGTCTGGTGCACTGACCTCTACCTGGCAGAGGCTGTGCACCAGCTCTCGGATACCTCCTCCTACCTTCCCCTGGACCATGACCCCACTATGGCACATCAGGCCATTGTATCCACTATGGTTACGGATCTCATTTCATCCGGTGATATCCCCCCCTCCACTTCCAAGCTAATAGTTCCCCAACCCCGCACTGCTCATTTCTACCTCCTGCCAAAAATCCACAAACAGGACTGTCCGGGCAGATCCATCGTTTCAGCCTGCTCCTGCCCCACAGAACTCATCTCTTCCTACCTTGTCTCAGTCTTCTCCCCCCAAGTCCAATCCCTACCCACACACATCCATGATTCATCTGACCCCTTACGCTGGTTTCAAAACTTCCAGTTTACCGGCTCCAGCCACCACCCCTTTACACATCCATTCCCCACCAGGAGGCTCTTAGGGCCCGTGCTTCTTCCTGAAGCAAAGACCTGAACCATCCCCACCCACCACCACCCTCCTCTGCTTGGCCGAGCTTGTCCTCACCCTCAACGACTTCTCTTTCAACTCCTTTCATTTTCTTCATGTAAGAGGGGTTGCCATGGGTACCCGCATGGGCCCTAGTTATGCCTGTCTCTTTGTGGGGCACGTGGAACATTCCTTGTTCCAGTCCTATTCCGGCCACCACCCACAGCTCTTTCTCCGATACATTGATGATATCATTGGTGCTGCTTCCCTGTGTCCTCTGGAATTGGAAAACTTAATCAATTTCGCCTCCAATTTCCATCCTGCCCTCACTTTCACCTGGTCTATCTCTGACTCCTCCCTTTCCTTCCTCGATATTTCTGTTTCCATTTCTGGGGATAGACTGGCTACTAATATCCACTACAAACTCACTGACTCCCACAGCTACATGGACTATACATCCTCACACCCCACTTCCTGTAAAGACTCCGTCCCATTCTCTCAGATCCTCTGCCTCTGTCGCATATGTTCAGATGAGACCAACTTCGACAAGGGAGCCTCCGGAATGTCTGCCTTCTTCCTCAACCGAGGTTTCCCCAGCTCCGTTGTCGACCCATTTCCCACACTTCCGCCCTCACCCCTTGTCTTTCCCCCCACAACAGCAATAGGGTTCCCCTTATCCTCACCTACCATCCCACCAGCATCCACATCTAGAAGATCATCAGACGCCATTTCTGCCACCTCCAGTGAGATGCCACCACCAGTCACATATTCCCCTCCCCTCCCTTGTCTGCCTTCCGCAGGGACCGTTCCCTCCGGGACACCCTGGTCCACACTTCCTTCATGCCCAAAACCCCCCCTCAGCCCTATGGTACCTTCCCCTGTAACCGGTGAAGGTGCAACACCTGCCCATTTACCTCCTCCCTCCCCAATATCCAAGGGCCCAAACATACCTTCCAGGTGAAGCAACACTTCACCTGCACTTTCCAGAATCTAGCCTACTACATTTGCTGCTGACAATGTGGTCTCCTCTACATTGGGGAAATGAAGTGTAGACTTGGTGACCGCTTCGCAGATCTAGGTTCTGCTCGTAAAAAAGACCCTGAACTACCTGTTGCCTGCCACTTCAATGCACCACCCTGCTCCCTGGCCAACATCTCTGTTTCTGGCTTGCGACAGTGTTCTAGTGAAGCCCAACGCAAGCTGGAGGAACAACACCTCATTTTCCACTTGGGGACCCTACAGCCCTCTGGACTCAATATTGAGTTCAATAATTTTAGGTCCTAAATTCTCCCATGTTCCAGCCCCCCACCCCATACACCAGGCCTTGTTACCACATAGCCTACCATTACACACCCCCAGTTGTTAGTCACTAATAGTCCCCATTAACAACTACTCACCCTCCCAGCCTCATCGTTAGCAACTCCTTTGTCTGCCTAACTGTCTTTCTCTCTCTTTGGACTCTATCCTATCGTTTACTCCCTACCCCACCCACTTCCCTATTTTCTGCATATAAACTGATGTTTTCCCAGCCACCATCAGTTCTGAGGAAGGGTCACCGGACCCAAAATGTTAATTCTGTTTTCTCCTTCACAGATGCTGCCAGACCTGCTGAGCTTTTCCAGCAACTTTGTTTTTGTTCCTGATTTACAGCATCCCCAGTTCTTTTGGTTTTTATTAAGCTTTCTTCCTGGTTTGCTGTGTGAATATAATTCAATTTAATTGGTTTCCTAACTGCATGCTAACATCACTTGATACACACCAAGTTGACTTGGGCCTTGATTTAGATTGCTTTTGGGAAAGAAGAAATTCTCCCATAGAGATTGCTCAGTAAAGTATCCTCACTTTTGAGAAATGATGAAGGGTGTAAACCCGAAACATCAACTTTCCTGCTCCTCTGATGCTGCCTGACCTGTTGTGTTCCTCCAACTCCACACTGTATTGACTCTGACTCCAGCATCTGCAGTTCTTGCTGTCCTCACTTGTGATGTCCTCCATGTTTCTTGAATCTGATTGAAGTAATTGAGAATCAAACAACTTCCATGGTGTCATGGTTTGGCAATTATTTTTGGCCCTCTTTAGTGCGAAGACTTGGGGGAAAAATACTTTTTTCTTCTGGTTTTTAATACAAATTTTATTCTTAAGCACAGAAAGTGCTGGAGAAACTCAGCTGTATCTGTGGTGAGAGAGGAAGAGTTAACATTTCAAATGCAATATGACTACTTTGGAACTCAGTTTGTTTTTCAGATCTCCAGCATCTCATACCTGTTGCGTTGAAATATATTTTATTCCTTTTCAGCCAAGAGCTCAGATAGAGAAAGATACTGCCACAGACAAGCAATGAAATTTTATGAGAAACAGCTCTGAGTACTGTCATGGTGATGAATAAAGAAATACATTCATTTATTTAGCACCTTTTATAACCTCGTGACATCTTAAAGTGTTTTAAGAAATGATGCAGTCAATTTTGTGCACAGTTAGATCAACAAACAACAATGTGTTATTGACTAGATATTGATGTTAGATGAGTGATTAATATTGTCCAGGACAGTGTCTATCATAGCAGGGCCATGAAGTTTTCTTATATTCATCGGAGACGATTTATTTAATCTAAAAGGCAATGCCTCCATCAGTACGTCAGTAAAAAGCAAAGTCATCGTAATCCTATCATAGGCTGCTCTTTCATTAGAGAGAGGTGACTGGTGGTGGTTTAACCTGAGGGTACCATTCCTTAGGTGAAGGGAGAATTTGAGGTGAAGAGTCCTAATCGTAACCTCAGCTGGTGTGGCAATTGAACCCACCTGTTGGCATCACTCCACATTACAAACCAACTATCCAGCCAACTGAGCTAAGGACTAGTTCAGTTTATGAAACCTGGCCAGCATGGACAAGTTGTACTGAAAGGTCCATTTTCATGCTGTATGACTCTGTGATTCTAATTCCCTTGTTTACAGTTCCTTAATATAGCAGTGGTTAAGATGTTAGAAATGCAGGGAGACATTTTGAAGTCATTTTGTTTAATTCAAGATATATGACTCATTGACATGGGAAAGCATGATGTGTTCTTTATATTAGTACACAAAGGTTGGTTGTACTGGTTTGAATTAAATGAGTGCCTTCTTACTGGCTGTTTTATATGTTCATTTCACTTGAAATAAAGCCACTTATTGATTCATGACTGGCTACTAAGACTGTCTTTGGAGAGACTGAAGAAGCAGATGTACAAAAGATGTGAATATCTAGTTCAATTCACAAGGCAGTACTTTGTTATAAATCCCGAGTTACTTTAATATACAAATAAATAGTGCACAACATGAGAGATCATTCACAAAACGATGCTCAGAATACTAACAGGAGTGACTGACTCGACTAGACCTGACAAGGTGACTACAACAGATCTGGTTTTGAGTGTGTTGATGAGTGTACATGTGTCCTACCTATGTGAAAGGGCTATCTTCATGGAGAGGAGGTGTAGATATGATGAATAAAAGTCAGTACAAGGTTGTTAAAATAAAAATGTGCAGATTCTTGATTACTAAAGGGATGAAAGATTATCAGGGGTATGCAGGAATGTAGAGTTGACATTTAACTTATATCAGCAGGGATCTTATTGAATGGCAGTACAGGCTCAAGGGGACAAGAGGGCCTACTCTTGTTCCTTGTTTGTATTTTCATTTGACTGACATGATCAAGTTTCTTATAAAATAATGGAAAAAGTTAGAGAGGGTAGCATAGCTGATCTGTAAAACTTTTAATATTTGTCTGATAAAGTACCCCACAATAAACTTGCTAGCAACGTTGAAGCTCATCAAATTAAGAGGCATGGATTAAGTCAGTACGGATTTAAAATTGGCTATGTGACAGAAGCGGACAGTAGTAGCACACATTTTTCAAACTGGAAGGAATTATACAGTGAGCTTGGAATGTGATTGAGGGTTCATGCTGTTTATTATTGCTATCGATGATCTTGACTTGGATATGTAGGACATAATTTCATACCTTGCCAATGTTTCAAAACATATAAATGTAACATTAAAATGAGGAGATTAATAACATACTTAAGGAAGACATAGACTGAAATGGTAAAATTAACAAATGTAGGCAATTAAATTTAATGCAGTAATAGGAAGTGGTGAACTCGGTAGGAAGAACTCAATATGACCTGATGGTACAACAGACCCTAGGTATATTATGGAAAAAAACTTTGAAGCTGACGGAATAGGTTTAGAATGTGTTAAGAAGCTATAAGAATTTTAGATCTACTAATATAGGGATTGATAGAACACAAAAGCAAGGGCTGTATCTAAACTTATATGAGACAATGGTCTATCATATTCAATCTGGGCATTGCAGTATAAGAAGAATGTACAAGCCTTGCAGAAGGACCAGATGGGTTTGCTGGGATGGTACCAGGGGCAGGGGACTTCAGTTATGTGAAGAGTCTGAGAAGTTGGAAATAAAAACAGAAAATGCTGGAGAAATTCAACAGATGTGGCAGAAACAGTTGATGATTCAGGTCCAAGTACAAGCAGATCATTTCAGATGGGAAAAGTTAAGTGCTTTTCTCTCTCCACAGATGTTGACAGACCTGCTGAGTTTCTCCAGCACTTCTCCTTTGTCTGTTTTAGATTTCTAGCATCTGTAGTATTTTGTTTTATTATCTGGAGAAGGTGGACTTGTTCTCCTTAGAGCGTAAAAGGTTCCAGAGTATTGAATGAGTTGTTCAAAAGTCATTGATCTTGTTTTTGCATATAAATAATTAAAAAAAAACTGTTCTGCAATAATTTAAGGTGTTGCAAAAAGAAATATGAGGAAAATTCTCTTTTGTCCAATAAGTTCTGACATGGAATGTATTGCTTGACAGGGTTGAATACATCCGATAAAAATGTTCAAAATGGAACTGGATAAATATTGAAGATGACAACATTTTACAAGATCAGAGGGAAGACTAGGGGAGGTGGTGGCCTAGTGGTATTATTGCTAGACTGTTGGTACAGAGGCCCAAGTAATACCTTGGGGACCTAGGTTTGAATCTGGTGGAATTTGGATTCAGTGAAATAAAAATCTGGAACTGAAATTCTAATGATGGTTAGGAAGCCATTGTCAATTGTTGTAAAAACCCATCTGGTTCACTAATGTCATTTTGGAAAGGAAACTGTCATCCTTTCCTGGTCTGGACTACATCTGACTCCAGACTGAAAGCAATGTGGTTGACTCTTAAATTGCCACCCTGGGTAATTAAAGAAGGGCAATAAATGCAGGCTTGGTCCTCACCCTGTGAATGAATTTAAAAAATGTGAGGGAAGTTGGACTAACTGGAGATGGTTCTATAAAAGGTGCTTGTACAGGTATAATAGGCCGAATTACCTCTTTCTGTGCTGAATCATTCTCTGATTGATTGAAATCTGATTAGTTTATGATACTGTTTAAATGTGAGTCATGTCTTTGCATTTCTCCAGAATTTTCCATGAAGTTTATCACTGTTTAGGGACAAGCTGTTTTTACAGAATTTTTAGGATTCATCAAAATCTCACGAGTGCTGGAAAACTAGCATCAAGTGACATATAAAATTATTCCTTCACTAAATTTTGTAATATGTCCAAGAACACAGCAGAAGTGATTATACATTGAGTACCTAGTCACTTATGGTGTTGCTGGTTGGTTTGGGGTGATTCTGCAAAAAATTCATGGAAATATTCCAATGGACTTAATGTCATACAAAAACACAAATTGTTGGGAAAACTCAGCAGGTCTGGCAGCAACTATGGAGTGAAAGCAGAGTTAACTTTTTGAGTCTAGTTAGCCTTCTTCATCTCACTACTGTATACACAGAAACACTCTCCCAAATCCAGCTGTCTGGAAATGGAATTGTTCAAAAACCAAACATTTTTGAAGCAGGGAATTTTAATATTTGAGCCATTGCACACTGATTCTTTTTGTCTGTTTGAAAAATGCTTGCCTAGACTTGAACAGAAGCAGAAGTCACACAACACCAGCTTATAGTCCAACAGGTTTATTTGAAACCATGAGCTTTCGGAGTGCTGCCCTTTCATCAGGTGAACCAAACTGATAAAAATGGAGATTGTTTTATATGCTGTAATAATGATGTCTACCCTAAAGGATATAGCTGATGGACTGGTTCTGCAGCAGATGGCGCACCATCACCAAAACAGGGAAAAATTATATCGATGAGGATGATGTCAAGTCTAAGTCAGAAATGCTTCTATGATAGTACCAGTAGGAGCGACAACCACACAATCATTGCGGAGATGAAGTCCTGTCCCATGTTGAGGATACTCTCAATTCTGTTGTGTGCCATCACCACATGCAAAATGGAACAGACTTTGAACAGATCTAGCAATACAAAATTAGCCCTCCAAGAGGTATAATGCGTCATCATGAGCAGCATAATTGTTTTCAGCCACTATCTGTAACCTCATGTAACTGACTTATCTCCCCCACTCTACTGTTACTGTCAAGCTAGGGAATCACCCCTGATTCAACAAAGAGTGCAGGAGGATGTGCTAGCACACCTGAAAATGAGTTGTCAGTCTAGCAGTGCTATAAACACAGGACTGTTTGCATGCAAAAGACAGGGCTAATTGATCCCATAATCAATGGATCTGATCTAAATTCTGCAATTCTGTTACATCCAGTTAAGATTGGTCATGGACAATTAAACAACTAACAGTAAGAGGAGGCCTGACAATCATTTCCATTCTTAATGGTGAGAAGGCCCAGCATATCAGTGCAAAAGTCAAGGCTGAAGAATTTATATCCATATTCAATCAGAAGTGTCAAGTGGGTGATCCATCCTGGCCTCCTTCTGAGGTCCCCAAATTATAGATGCAGTTCGCAGTTACAGCAGCGGCAGTACAGGAAACAGAGCTGAGAAACCTGGGGTGATCGGGAACAGGGCAGAGTGAACCTGGAGGGGAATGGAAGCAGAGTGGAGTGGAGTGAACCTGGGGGTGAATGGGAGTAGAGTGGAGCAGAATCCTGGGTGGACATCTGGACATGATGTCACTTCTCAAAATAAGATGTAGGATTCACTGCTCAGGTACCAGATCTAGAGACTGAGTGAGTAGTGTCTTGAGGGATATCGAGTGTAAAGTACTGTTTTTTTGGTGTGTAGTTTGTTAGGAATAGAGAACAACAGTGAGAAATCTGCTTTTGGTGAGCAGTGGATTAGGTTGTGTAAATGGTTCCTGGTTTATTGTTTGTAACTGCTGTGGTTCAAAATGGCAGGAGAACACAGCCCCATGGAATGCTACCCTGGCAAAAAAAAAGTGGTAAATCAGGAACACTTCCAATGTTCATGGTGACTATCTATGTAGAAAGTGTGTTCAGCCGCCGTTCCTCATTTGCCACATGCAGCACTTGGAGCGGTGGTGGATTCATTATGGAGCATCCCTGAGGCTGAGAATGTCATGGATAGCACATTATCTCACCACCAGTAAGGGCAACATAGATGGAGAAGAATTGAGTGACCAGCAGGAAGATGAGTAAACGTGGGCAAGCAGTGCAGGAGTCCTCTGTGGCCATTCCCTTCTCAAACACATATACCGTTTTGGATACTGTTGGAGGCAATGGCCTTTCAGGAGAAAGCAGCAGCAGTAGGCAGGTCAGTGGTACCATGGCTGGCACTGTTGTACAGCAGGAAGTGTCAAAGAGTCGGTGAGCAGTAGTGATAGGGAACTGTATATTCAGGGGCACAGATAGGCGTTTCTGTGGCTGCGAGACTCTAGGATGGTGTATTGCCTTCCTGCTGCCAGGGTCAAGGATGTCGCTGAGCAGGCACAGGATATTCTGAAAAGGGAGGGTGAGCAGCCAGTGGTTGTGGTCCGTATTGATACCAACAACACAAACTGGAAGAGAGATGAGGGCCTGCAAAGGAAGTTCTGGGAGTTAGGTAGGAAGTTGCAAAGCAGGGCTTTGAGGGCTGTAACCTCAGGATTACTTCCTGTGCCATTTGCTGGTCAGGCCAGAAATAGCAAGACAATACAAATGAATACTTAGCAAAGCAGAGGGTGGTGGGTGCCTGGAACGCGTTGCCAGCAGAGGTGGTAGAGGCGGGCACGATAGCGTCATTTAAGATGCATCTAGACAGATACGTGAATGGGCAGGGAGCAGAGGGATACAGATCCTTGGAAAATAGGCGACAGGTTTCGATAGAGGATCTGGATGGGCGCAGGCTTGGAGGCCCGAAGAACATGTTCCTGTGCTGTAATTTTCTTTGTTCTTTGTTCTTGTTCTTGTTCTAAAGAGCAGGTGTAGGAGGAATGGTTTCAGATTTCTGGATCTCTTACAGGGCAGGATGAACTAGTACAAGGACAGGTTGTACTAAACTATCCTTGCAGGTAGGTTTGCTAGGGCTGCTTAGAAGGATTTAAACTACTGTGGCAGGGGGATGGGAAGCAGAGCAATAAGTCAGCAAGTGGAGTGTTTGAGGAAAAGGTAGAGGTTAAGTCAATTAAGTCTAATTTGAAGAAGCCAGTGAGACTGGCAAGTCTGACGTGTATTTATTTTAATGCAAGCAATATAAAAGATAAGGCAGATGAACTAAGTGCCTGAATTAGTATATGTGACTACGATGTGGTAGCCATTACAGAAACTTGGTTGAAGTAGAGCAGGAATGGGAGTTCAACACTCCAGGGCTTAGTTGTTTCAGGCATGATAGAGAAGGATTTGAAAGGGACAGGAGAGTTGCATTACAGATTAAGGATAATGTCATGGCTGCACTAAGAGGGAACACCTTGGAGTACTCAGGAATAAGTAAGGTGCAATCACTATGATGGGATTATACTTTAGGCCTCCTAATAGCCAGTGTGAGATAGAGGAATAGATATGTAGGCAGATCATGGAAAGATGTAGAAACAACAGAGTTGCTGTAGTGGGTGATTTTAACTTCCCTGACGTTGACTTGGACTCCCTTAGTGCCAGGGGCTTAGATGAGGCAGAATTTGTCTGGTGCATCCAGGTATGTTTCTTGAAACAATACATAGATAGTCCAAATAAAAACTAAAAGAACTGTGGATGCTGTAAATCAGAGCCAAAAACAAAAAAAAAAATTGCTGGAAAAGCTCAGCAGCAACTGTGGTTAGAAATCAGAGGTTACATTTTGGGTCGAGTGATCCTTCCTCTGAACATAGATCTTCCTCAGATGGAGATAGTCCCACTAGGGAAAGGGCCGTACTAGACCTTGTATTGGGGAATGAGCCTGGCCAGATGATTGAAGTTTCAAAATTAATATAGCTATGGATAAGGATAAGACTAATCCTTGGGAGAAAGTGCTAAATTGGGGGAAGGCAAATTACTACAGTATTAGGCAGGAACTGGAGAAATTAGACTGGGGGTTGCTATTTGAGAGTTAATCTACATCTGACATGTTGAAATCTTTTAAAGGCCAGTTGATCAGAGTTCAGGACCAAAATGTTCCTGTGAGGATGATAGATAAGGATGGCAAGTTTTAGAAACTTTGGATGACAGGAAATATTGAAAGCTTAGTCAAAAAGAAAATGAAGCATGCACAATGTTTAGGAAATCAAACAAAGCTCTTGAGGAATATAAAGGAGGCAGAAAAGAACTTATATCAATAAATTAGGAGGGTAGAAGGGGCCATGACGTGTATTTGGCAAGTAGGATTAAGAAGAATCTTAAAGCATTTTGCACATATAATAGCAGAAGAGGGTAACTAGGGAAAGGGTAGGTCCATTCAAGGACAAAGGAGGGAATTTATGCATGAAGCCAAGGAAGTGGGTGAGGTCCTTCATGAATTCTTCACATCGGTATTCACCAAGAAGGAAGACATCAGTAGTGGTAAATTTAAGGAGCGGTGTGTTAATATTCTGGTGCATGTTGGTATTAAGGAGGAGGGTTGTCGACTGACTTGAAGAATATTAAGGTAGATAATTTGCCAGGGCCTGATGGAATATATCCTAGGATACTAATGGCAGCAAGGGAGGAGACTGCTAGGGCCCTGACAGAGTCCTGTGTATCCTCTTTATAGAATAGTCGATGTTGTTTCTTTGTTTAAGAAGGGCAATAGGAATAATCCAGGAAATTATAGATGAGTGAGCCTTAACGTTAGTGGTAAGGTAATTATTGGAGAAGAATCATATGACAGGATTTACTTGCATTTGGAGAAAAAAATGACCTTTTAGGGAAGATCAGCATGGCTTTGTATGGGGAGTTCTTGTTTCACAAACTTGATTGAGTTTTTTGAGGAAGTAATGAAGGTGATCGATGAGTGTAGGGGAGTGGATGTTGTCTACATGGACTATAATAAAAAAAATTTGACCAGGGTGCTCACGGGAGGCTTGTCCAGAGGATTAAGTTGCATGGGATCCATGATAAGTTGACAAATTGGATACAAATTGGCTAGGTTATAGGAGACACCTATGGAGAGTGATTTTCTGACTCGAGGTCTGTGACCAGTGGTGTTCTGATTTGATTTGATCCTGCAAGGATCAGTGCTGGGACCTCTGTTGTTTGTAATATATATATAAACTTAGATGAAAATATAGGTGGTGTAATCAATAAGTCTGCTGACAACGTAAAAATTTGTAGAATAATGGATAGTGACGAAAATTAACAAAGGATACAGCAGGAGAAGTGGCAGATGTAATTTAATCCAGACAAGGTAGGGTGATTCATTTTTAGAGGTCACATGCAAGAGGAAAGTATGTAGTCAAAGGCATGACCTCTAGGAGCATTGAGATACAAAAGGACCTTGGAGTCCGAGTGCATGGCTTCCTGAAAGTGGCAGCACAAGTGAATAATGTGGTAATGAAGGCAGATGGTGTGCGTGTTTTCATTGGTCAGGACATTGAGTATAAAAGTTAACAAGTCACATTGCAGCTGTATAAGACTTTAGCTAGACTACATTTGGGGCGGCACAGTGGCTCAGTGGTTAGCACTGCTGCCTCACAGCGCCAGGGACCCGGGTTCGATTCTAGTCTCGGGCGTCTGTCTGTGGAGTTTGCACGTTCTCCCCGTGTCTGCGTGGGTTTCCTCCGGGTGCTCCGGTTTCCTCCCACAGTCCAAAGATGTGCAGGTTAAGTGGATTGGCCATGCTAAATTGCCCGTAGTGTTCAGGGAGGTGTGGGTTAGGTGGGTTGTTGAGGGGGTGGGTCTGGGTGGGATGCTCTGAGGTTCGGTGTGGACTTGTTGGGCCGAAGGGCCTGTTTCCACACTGTAGGGATTCTATGATTCTACATTTGGAGTATTGTGCGCAGTTCATTTTTGCTAAAGTGTGGGAGGCTGAGAGGTGACCTGATAGAAATATATAAATTTATGAGATGCATGGATTGGGTGGATAGTCAAAGTCTTTTATTAACTACGTACCTAACATCACTCTGCCGCTGATGGCACTAGATATCTGTACATCCCAATGACTGGCAGATTATATCGAACATGTCCTACTCTTGCATTTATAGTTGGCAGCCTGCAGATAGTGCTGAACCAGCTTGCAAGACTCAGAAAAGTATATCCGCCATTAGAAATGATTCTGTTACTGGAAATCATTTCTGTAAATAATCTTGACTGTGATAAGAGATACACAAGAAACCACTGTGAGATCAGTTCTCAGGTTTCAGTGTGTTGCACTGTGCGTGCCACCCGCTACATGTATAAATACACACGACCCTGCTTTATGTAAACAAAAATAATTTGTACATATATACATTTATCTTCCCTCATTTTATTCTTATGCTTGAGACATTTTAGAGACTAATTTTTTTTTAGAAGGAGGTGGCTTCTTCAGTCACATGACCACAAATTAAGGCAAACTTTAGGAGACCCGAGTAGAATAAACAAAACAGCCTGCATTAAAATTACCATTTATATTTAAAAATATCAAAACCAGGCAACTGAGACAGTGTCAAGACGTTCACATCTAGTGTTAAGCTCATACATGTTTGATAATTTCTCATATTGTGAGATGAAAGGCTCACCTACCAGCTTGGAAAGTCAATGGAGCTATACACCAGAATTCAAACAGAACTGTATTTCAACAGTAACTTTTGAGTAGGAATGCAAAGGGAAAGAAATATGATTTTGAGGCAACAAGAGCCACCACTCTGTCCTTGCCTGTTTCTGTCATTGTTTTAGAATTTAGCACCCAGTGAAAAAGCAAGTTAGGAAAACAACCTTTCACTGAGAACTCAAAAATACCTACACTTCAGCTACTACTGAGAATACAAGTCAAGCTTGAAACAGCTGTGTTCCCAGGTTAAGAAGCTGACTGGTCAAGGACAATAAGGACTTTTTGATTGCATAATCTTTATTTTCACTCTTTTTGCCAGATATTCTACTTATAGAATATTGAAGTAGGGGGCCACCCAGAAAACCCATTTAATCAGTTTCAGATTATATTGCTTAATGCTGCATTTAATCAATAAGTCTTCATTAGGAAGACATCAACTGCGCTATATGCTTTTTCCAAAGTAATAAGTGTTCTGGCAACTTTCTTGGCCTCATATAATAAATAATTCTTATCCTACTTGTTGAAAATATTCCATCATTGCAATTAACACTTGGTGCCAGTTGTCTAGGTCAAAAGTTGGCCCCAGCTGACAATGAAGGCAGTGTTTGATGTTTTGATGGAAGGCGAACAGCACTTTCCAACACTAATTATTTAGGTGAGAGGAAAGCTCTTGCTTTTTCTTTGTTTTACCAAGGACTGTTAGGAGTTCAGGAATTTGTTGATTAGTTTGTGGGCTGTGCTGAGGCTCTTCAAATGAGCTGAGGTAGTAGCATTCTGCCTTCAGGTTTTTTGACCAATCAGGGTAATGAGGCAGGGAAGATGATATTGTTAGGCTTTCAGAAGAAAGAGTTCTTGCTGAAACAATCATAATATTTGTTAACTTGAATTTTTAAAAACTGTAACAACTCTGAGAATGGAGAGGGAATCTGGGAGGGATGTTCCTGGGTTTCACTTTTGCCTGAAAACATTGCTGCAGGATTGGAGGAGCTGCAAAGGGATAGGATTTTTGTACAGGGAAGAGGAGAATAACTGCTGCAACCAAAACCATCCAGCAAGAAGCAGTTTATCTGCCACAGACATTTCGTGCCCGCCTACACTACTGGGAAGCAGGTTTTCCATGGGGCTACCAGTGTACAGCTTTCTGCTGTGGGAGTGAGCCTCCTGAGGCACTGGTGTTCAAACATGTTCATTCATTCTCTTCCTGTCATCTCTCTTGTGGACTGTCCTCACTTTCCAGCTGGAATTGCTGCCGATCCTTCCCGTCATATGGACGGGCGTACAACTGAGGAGAAGGCAGTTGGTTCCGCTGTTGGCCTTGGTGATTTTGTTTCTTCCCTTGCAATTGGAGATGGAAGATGGAGCTGCACACATTTGTTCCCATTTTGTGGTGAAGGCCAGCAACTCGTACAACTGAAGGTGAGTGACATGTCTTCTAAGAAGTTACAAAAGTAGCTGGATAGGGTTTGATATTCATAGCCACCAGAAGCCGACTCTTTTCGTCTTACCCATAGCCATGTAATAGAAACTATGACATGAGTTTGCTGTTTGATCCGTTTTTATCAGCTCAAAAAAATGGCAGTTTCATCAGTATCAGAAACATCTTTGTTCATTTCACAAGATAAGACCAATTTTAATTGTGCCCATGAATTGTGTTCAGTGGAAGCTGCTGCATTTTTACTTTAAAGAAGAGAAGAGTGGGTCCCTCTCCCTTATTTTAGACTTACATAAGGGCAATTATGAGGGCATGAACTAAATTGGCAAATAAATGTAAGGATATGTCATTGGTAATGTACAACCAGACATTTAAAGGGATATTTCAGGACACAATTGATATTTTCCAATAAGAAAGAAGTTGTGCAAGGAGGATTACTGTCATGTGTGGTTAACTGGAAAGTTTTAAAGATGGTATCAAACATAAAGAGCTAATATATAATTGTGCAATGTTTGGTAGTTCAGAAGACTGGGCAGAATATAAAAAAAGAAGAATAGCTAAAAAAAAAATTAACGTGGAGAGGAAAATTAAAAATACAAGAGAAAGCTAGCTAGAAATATAAAAACAGATGGTAAGAGTTTCTATATTTTTATAACAAAAGTTAACCAAGTAAACGTTATCCTGTGGAAACTGAGTCTGGGCAATTGACGGAAAATAAGAACACTTTTCATTGTAGTCCTGTTCTTCCGTACTTGAGTACATGTGACAATGAATACCTAATTCTAAATTTGAGGCTATTACCTGTGTTTGTGCAAATGCTTGATGCTGTATTTTTATTAGTTTTATCAGGATTAGTAGATAATGAAGTTTCTTTTTCATTCACTCAAGAGAATCTTGGTGATCAGCTCCTTCATTTTCTAATGAACTATATTTTAATTTAAATGTGGAAAGAAATTTTAATAATTTGTTGCGACCAGCCAAGAGGTTAAAAAGAGAGAGGCTGAATCTCTCTCCTCACCTGGCTGTAACAGTGTTATTAAAACAAATTATCAATTGGTAGATTCTATCTTTCTAATTTTGACAAATATTCTAAAATCAATAATTTATTTACCGACTGGATTTTTTTTGTTGTTTTTCTCTGTATATACTTCCTACTTTTGCTCAGTACTGGAATGAGTTGACACAGGTCTCTTGGATGGCCTTCAGTGCTGTTTATTGAATGCCTTCGGATTATGTAGTTTTCCATGTTAGGATTGGTATGACAAAATTGTTTTGGGAAAGAATATAAAGCCAAGGTAGCTTTTCCATATTCTACCATTAAAATGTACTTAATAATTATTCACCTGCCACTTACATGACCAACGATAAAAATCACTAAGAACAAACTCATTTCACATAATATGTAAAAATATTTCAGCAAACAGAGCTAGAAAATTAAGGTAAATCAATTTTCAAATTCATAGTAGTTGACTCCTCGCTTAAAGAAAAGCTGTTAGCTACTGTCTTAAAAGAAATTTGTTTCCTCCAGGATCAAAATTTGAAAAAGAACTGGAGATAATATAATATCTCACAATGATTAGGGACTCCTTTGCATGTTCTAAAAACACAAAATGTGATAACGTGTAGTTTCTAAAGCCCTAGAGCCAGAATATGATGGAGAACGTTGAGACAATCTGATGTGCATCACACCAACATGGAAATCCACTCAAGATGTGACAGTTCTAACCACTTCGGCACACACTCTCTCAACTGATTAGTGATCTGTTTTTCACTGTTGATTGTGATTATCACTGCCATTGTGAAGTCCATTTTCTCAATAGTTCTATTTCCAAAACTACTTTACTGGTGAATTAAATGGCAACCATGAATTGGAAAGATGTATATTCACCACAAGTTGCTAAATCAATCACAGATATGACCAGAATATTGTTTTGTTCACAGCTTGTATTTCATTATTGCATAGCTCCCAAAAATATAGAGATCTGAGATTTGCATAGTGACATGCAGCAGAGTCATAATAAGGTTAATGACCATTTATGTCCTGCAGTGATAAGTGCCACTATGTTTGAAGTAGCAGAGAGAACTTACTCTAACTCTGTCATTGCACCCTGCTCCCAGAGCTTGTTACCTGCCACACTTAATATTGCATAGAGAAATGGAAATAGAGCAGGATTAGGCCAATCGACCCCCTCAGCCTACTCCGTCATTCATAATGATCATGGTTGATCATTGAGCTCAATACCCTAATCCCACCCTCTCCCCATATCACTTGATCCCTTTAGCCACAGGAGCTATATCTATCTCCTTCTTGAAAACTCAAGATGTTTTGGCCTCAACCACTTTTTTTGACAGTAAATTTCACAGACTTACGACTCCTGGGTGAAAAAAAAATTCATCTTAGACCTAAAAAGTTTACCAACTGTGCTTAAACTATGACCCTGATTCTGGACACCCCACCATCTGGAATGTTCTTCCTACCTCTACCCTACCTGGTCCTGTTAGAATTTTAGACATTTATGAGAGATCATCCCTCATTCTTCTAAACATCAATGAATACAATCCTAACTGCCTCAATGTCTCCTCATACATCAGTCCTGCCTTCCCAAGAATCAATTTGCACTCCCTATATAGCAAAAACATCCTTCCTCAGATAAGGAGATCAAAACTGTGCACACATTCCAGGTATGGCCTTACCAAAGCACTGTATAATTACAACAAGACATCCTTGTTCCTGTACTTGAATCCTCCTGCTGTGAAAGCCGACATACAGTTTGTCTTCTTTATTGCCCGCTGCACCTATGCACCTACTTTAGTGTGTGGTGCACAAGGACACAAAGGTCTCATTGAACATTCCCCTTTCTCAATTTACAGGCATTCAACTAATAATCTGCCTTCCTGTTTTTGCTCCCAAAGTAGACAACCTCACATTTATCCACATTATACTGCATTTTCCATGCATCTGCCACACTTTTGCCCATTCACTCAGCCTGTCCAAATCATACTGCAACATCTCCGTATCCTCCTCACAGTTCACCCTTTCACCCAGCTTTGTGTCATCTGCAAATTTTGTAATATTACATTTAGCTCTTCATTTAACTCATGAACATACATTGTAAATAGCTGGGGTCCTAGTACTGAATCTTGTGGTGTCCCACTAGTTGCCTGCCGTTCGGAGGAAAAAAACTCATTTATTCCTAATGTTTGTTTCCTCTCTGCTAACCAGTTTTCTTTCCATTTCAATACACTACCACCAGTCCCTTGCACTTTCATTCTCTCTTACATCAGACTTCGTCAAAAGCCTTCCAAAAGTTCAAATAAACCACATCCACTGGCTCCCCCTGTTCAACTCTACTAACTACATCCTCAAAGAATTCAGTAGACTCGTCAAGCATGATTTCCCTTTTGTAAATCCATGTTGACTGTGTCTGATTATATGACTGTTTTTCAAGTACTCTGTTGTAAAATCCCTGATAATGGACACCAGCATATTCCCCACTACCAACTTTAGGTTAAATGATCTATAGTTCCCTGTTTCTCTCAACCTCCCTTTTAAAATAGTGCAGTTATACTAATTGTCCTCCAGTTGTGTGAGCTGTTCCAGAGTCTGAAGAATGTTGGACAGTGACCAACAATGCATCTGCTATTTCCAGGGCCACTTCCTTGAGTTTTCTGGGATGTAAATTATCAGGCCCTGGGGATTTGTCAGCCTTCAATCCTATCAATTTCCCAACACCCCATTTCTCTACTAATACAGATTTCCTTTAGTTCTTCCCTGTCACTAAACCTTGAGATCCCCATCATTCCTGGTACTTTATTCATATCCTCCTTTGTGAAGACAGAAGCAAAGCATGAATTTAATTAATCGGCAATTTCTTTGTTCCCCATTATAAATTCCCTTGTTTCTGACTGTAAAAGACCTAAATGCTTTTCACTAAACTTTTTCTCTTTACATACTTATAGAAACTTTTACAGTCTGTTCTTATGTTCCCTGCAAGCTTGCTCTCATGCTCTATTTTTCCCCTCTTAATCAATCACTTGGCCTTCCTTTGTTGACTTCTGTTCTCAATCTTCAGGTCTGTTGTTTCTTCTTGTTAATTGGTATGGCTCTTTTTGCTTC
This sequence comes from Ginglymostoma cirratum, assembly GCA_024137785.1. NCBI lineage: Eukaryota > Metazoa > Chordata > Chondrichthyes > Orectolobiformes > Ginglymostomatidae > Ginglymostoma > Ginglymostoma cirratum. The sequence continues at coordinate 5,205,718 of JAHRHZ010000251.1, forward strand.
TAATGCTATCTCTAACTTCCCTTGTAAGCCATGGTTTGGTCAATGTTCTTTTTGTTCTCTCATCCTAAACATTAATAAACAATTTTTGTAGTTCACCCATTCACTTTTTAAATGTCTGTCATTCCTTTCAGTAACTTTTACTAATCCGTTACAGTTAATTCATGTCTCATACCATCATAGTTTCTCTAATTCAGATTCAGGACCCTAGTCTCAAAATCATCTAGCTCACTCGCCATCTTGATGAAGACTTCTATCATTTTTTGGTCACTCATTTCCAAACGCACTCTCAGAACTAAATTACCGATTATTCCTTTCTCATTGCATAATACCCAGTCATCTTGGCCAGTTCCTAGTTGGTTCCTCAATATATTGGTGTAGGAAACTGCCCCATACACACTATACAAATTCATCCTCTACAGTATTGTGACTAATTTGATTCACTAAGTCTATATGCAGCCTAACGGCACCCATAATTGCAGCTGTTCCTTTACCACATGTATCTCTGATTTCCTGTTTAATGCCATTCCCAAAATCATCATAACAGCTGGCGGTCTACATAATACTGCACTTATGTTTTCTCCCCTTCATATTTCTCAATTCTACCAGTACAAATTCAACACTTTCTGAGCTAATATCTTTCTCTAGTTTTGTGTTTATATCCACTTTAGCCAGTAATGCAACTCCACCACTGTTTCCTTTTCTTACCTGTCCTTTCTAAGTACTGAACATGCCTGGATAATCAGTTCCCATTCCTGATCACTCTGCAGACATATCTCCGTAATCCCAATTATATCTTACCCATTTACATCTATTGGTATGATTGATTCATCCACTTTATTTCAGATATTCCATGCACTCAGGACCAAATTCTTAAAGCTTATCTTTTTAATATTCCTCGTCCCATTCCCACTATTTGTTTTAACTGTGGCCTTGTTTGATTTTGGCCTTTGATTAATCTGCCCATCACTTGTCCTATACTCCTTTCTGTGTTTTGTTCTTGTCCTCAGTTGTCCTTCATCTGATTCCTTGCATAGATTCTCATACCCCTGCCAATTCAGTTTAAACCCTTCTCAACCCCTCCTTTAGCAAATACTCCCCCTAGGGCATCGGTCTTGGTCCTGTCCAAATGCAACCAGTCCAGTTTGTACTGGTCCCACCTCCCCCAGAACTGATCCCAATACCCCAGGAATCTGAACCCCCGCCCCTCACACCATCTCTTTAGGCGTGGCAGTGGTAGTAATCCTGAGATCACTACGTTGAAATCCTAGTTTTCAGCTTGCTTCCTAACTCCATACATTCTGCTTTTAGAATCTCATCCCTTTTATTATCTACGTTATTGGTACCAATATGTACCACAGCAACTGGCTGTTCACCCTCCTTCAAAACGTACTATCGTCTGAGATATCCTTGACCTTAGCACCAGGGAGGCAACATATCATCTTAGAGTTTTGTTTGCGGCCACAGAAACGCCTATCTACTCCCTTCACAATTAAATCCCCTATGACTGTTGCTTTTCCACACATTTTGTTCCTCCCCTGTGCAGCAGACCCATCCACAATACCGCAAATTTGGCTATTGCAGCTTTCCCCTGAGAGGCCTTTCATCTGAACAGTAAGCAAAGGGGTATATCTGTTTTTCAGAGCAATGGTCACAGAGAATTTGCATACCGCCTGCCTATCCCTCTTACTCTGCTTGACCGTAACCCTATTGAAGGTGACCATCCATTTCCTTTCAGTGGAGTCTTAGTCTATGGTGAGACCATCTCTCTGTATTATTTCTCTCAGCTCTCTCAATTCTCTCAGCTTTGCAGATTCCTACAAATACAGCTTGGGCCCAACTTTAAGATCTCCTGTCAACACTTATCCCTTTAATTAAACCTTTTGGAAGATGATTAATGTCAAATAATATCAATCTGTCTAGAGCCCTTCTTTTGTTTTCCTTGTAACTACAGAATACAGTACTTAGAAACTATAAATGACATAAGGATCTTAGAAACTATAAGGAATAATAATTGTAAATATTTACCTGACTTTGACTACTACTTACCAATCTTCCTTGGAGCCTCTACCCCTGCATTAGGGCAAGACCACTCCAGTTTTCTTGTGAAGGCTCTCTTCGTTTCTTCCCAAAAAGCAGGATATTGTGCTTCAAGGTGATGCTGACTGCAAGGACACTTCTTGGAGCATATTCCCTCAATGGCTCTCACTACTTCATTTTCCACCACACCCCCCAGACTACTTGCTGTTCCTGCCCTCTGCACTTCCTATTCACCTAGCCAAATGTTTCAAGCCAAATGAGACTTCTTCCAAGCATTCGTATTCAACAACCAGTCCTACTGAGAATTTCAGCACTTTCCATTTTTGTTTAAGAAATCCAGCATCCATAATGCTATCTAACTTTGCCTTGAAAATATTCAATGAGGTAGCTTCAACTGTTTTACTGTGCAGGGAATTCCACAGATTTGCAACCCTTTGGGTGAAGAAGTTTGTCCTCAACTCATTCCTAAATCTGCTCACCCTTATTTTGAGGCTATGCCCCCTAGTTCTAATTTCAGCCGCCAGTTAAAGCAACTTCTCTGCTTCAATATTAATAATCGCCTTCATTATTTTAACTGTTTCTATAAGATTTTGCCTCATTCTTCTAAATTCCAATTATTATAGTCCCAATCAACTCAATAAACTGTTAGTTGATTCCGCTTAATAATACAAGAGCAAAAATTCTGCACAAGATGAATTAACTGTTGATAAAATCTTTATATTTGCAACATTTGCATTAAAATGAGAAGAACGTTCTTGCCTTCTCTGGGGATGACTCTAAAGGAATCTACACTTCTTTATTATAAAAGCTGCAATATTGGTTCTAGACGGAGGCTACGTCTCCATAACTTTCATGCCGGATTCAATAATTTTTGGACAAAGCATCCACAAAAGTTCACATACAATTTCTTGTTTCCTTAAGAAATTTGTGTGCTGGGGTTTAATACCACAAGGTCAGCACTCACTACTGTCCCACCTAGGTGCAAATATTTGTCTGTGAGTTTGTGATGAATCAGAACTATGTCAAATGAAGAATATTTGACTTAAGCTAAGTCTCAATCTCCTCTCTCCCTGAGGGTAATTGTAATACGTTTTCATTGACTGTGCACACACTCATTTAATTTGCACCTGTTTTGGCTAAAATCAAAATAATTTAATAAGGCAGGGTGGAGGAGGCTTTGTTTTCCAAGAATTTGAATGTTATTTTCTTTCTTCAAAATGAAGCATTCTGGAAAATGCTGGTTTTGCTGAGTAATAACATACTGAAAGTTAGTGACTGATGGGCAGATCCATAAATTTAACTGAACTTTTCCTTTCCTATCTAAATTCTTTGTATACTTAAGTACTACCAATACTATACCAAGGTGTTGACTTCACTGAATTAGCACAGTAATACATTTTTTTCTCAATCAGAAAATTGAGTGAATAATCTGCCTACTGTCGAAGCCATTGATAAAATATATCATCCTTTGGGTAAATCAAGGCTATAGCTGCCTATCTGAGGTGACTATAACAAAAAGCAGGGCAAAGCTGGCTGAAAGCATCTATCATTGATCGTGGAGTGGAAAGATGGGGTGATGCAATGGATGCTAGTGTCCAAAGGACGTAAGGGCACAGAGAGGCTAGAGGTCAGCTGGAGCAAAGCTGTGGAGGGACATGGACATGGAAATAATGAGTTTAAAATTAATGCATTTGGGAAAAAGAAATCAAGGTATTTATGTGAAGAAGGGGAGAGGAGCTGAAGTATGAGACACCATAATATAGGTACGCTATGTTTTCCCTGATGGATAATAACAGTGGTGATGATATGTTATGCTTGTTATAGGTAGCATAATCTGATCCTAGATTACAAACTATTGAGCTAATATTACTCTATAACAATGCATCTGCAAGAATACTAAGACATATATAAAAGATAGTAATTTTATACTTAGCGCTCGGTTCTCCTCACCATGTCTCTGTTAATTCCCTGCTGGTCATACTATTGAATTCACATCTGCAGTTCTTATCTTTAATATTAATGATAGATCATATATATGTAAAATTTGTACACAGTAGATCACAGGGTGTGTCAACTTCTAAAGCTGAAAAAAATCCTTCCAAAAATTGGCGTTAATTTACAAGCCAAAGATCAAATCTGAAATAATGGTGGTTAAAATACGAATAAAAATTCCATTTGTCAGTCATCACATGCAGTATGCTCTGTGCCAGTGTGTCTTAAGCTCCCATGTATCTTTTTGGCAAGACGGTCTCATATTATTCGCTTAATCCCATGCAATGACTAATAAGGCAATTATAACCCTAAACACATATTTCTGAGCCACAGAATTGAGGTCCACTCCTAATGTAAGTACCCATTTGTTAGCTGAAAAAAAGTGTGGCAGGGAAGTAGGTGTGCAGATAGACTTACAAGGAAAGAAGTGGCCTAAACAGCCATTTTACTGTCCAAAAACAGTGATTGTTTTAAAAGCTGGATAAACTTAAAAGTCATAATTTATGATATCAATCTTTATTTCCAGAGATACAGAATAAGTTATATTATGTGACCTCCAATTCATGCAAAAAGATGTAATTCAATATGAAAATGTTGGGAACATGAAATGTTCACACAACACTCCACTCAGCACCAGAGTTCAATTTTTAATCTACACTCCTCTGTAATGCCAGTACTGTTCCTCATTAGAATAAAATGAGGATGTGGACTGATTTGCAAACTGAATCTGGAGTCTTTAGTTTGAAACAGATAATAAATGTATATACAAATAATAATAATAAATAATATTAAATTAAGAAAACATTTTTCTTGTTTTGGTTTTGGTATAAATTAATTTTTGCAATTACTTGCATTCTGATATCAAATATATTTAATATATTTCATTGTCACAATACTGTTCAGATTTGCAGTAACATATTTTAGCCAGCTGGGGTCACCAAGGTACATCAGGCAATTTGAGAGCTGTTGAAAAACTTAGTGAACTAATAAAAACACGTCTGATTCCTTGTATCAGAGTTTGGTAAACTCTAATATCTAAACGTTTCAGCGTTGAATCATGGTGGTTATTGGGGTTGTACTAAAGGCCCCCAACTGGTTTACAGGAATTAGAGGAACAAGTATGCAGGGAGATTTGAGATATTCACAGGAGCAATAGGGTTGTCATTGTAGGGGATTTTAATTTTCCTAACATAGCCTGGGACTGCCGTAGTGTTAAGCATTTAGATGGAGTGGACTTTAAGTGTGTTCAGGAAAGTTTCCTCAAACAGTATATAAAGGGTCCTACTCAAGAAGGGGCAAAACTCAACCTAGTATTGGGAAATAGGGCAGGACAGGTGAATGAGGTGACAGTGGGGGAGCACTTTGGGACCAGTGACCATAGTTCTATTAGTTTTAAAATAGTTACGGAGAGGTACAAAACTGGACCTCGGGTTCAAGTTCTAAAATGGGGCAAAGGGGATTTTGATGGAATGGGACAGGATGTTGCAGGGGTTGATTGGAGTTGCTTGTTTGCAGGCAAAGGGTCCTCCGGCAAGTGGGAGGCCTTTAAAAGCCTGATAACCTCTTTTAAAGAGTTCAAGGTCTATACATTGCTGTGAAGGTGAAGGGCAAGGTTGGCAGGAGTAGGCAACCCTGGATGTCAAGACTTCTTTAAGACTTTAACCAGAAAGGAGGAGGCATGGCTCAGGTACAGGCAGCTGGGATCAAGGGAATCCCTGTAGGTATATAGGGGATACAGGAGTTTACCAAAGAAGGAAATCAGGATGACGAAAAGGGAACACAAGATAGCTTTGGATGAGAAGATTAGGGTGAAACCAAAGAGAATGTTTATGTGTATTAAAGGAAAAACAATAACCGGAGAGAGATTAGGACCCCTCAAGGACCAAAGTGGACATGTGTGTGTGGAACCACAGGAAATGGACGAGGTCCTCAATGAATATTTCTCCTCTGTGTTTACTGTGGAGAAAGACATGAAGACTTGTGAACTTGGGAAGGTTAGTGGTGATATCTTGCGGACAGTCCGTATCACAGTAGAGGAGGTGTTGGGCATATTAGAATGTATGAAGGTGGATTAATCTCCTGGTCCTGACCAGGTATATCCAAGAACCCTGCAGGAGGCTAGAGAAGAAATTGCGGGGGGCCCTCGCTGATGTTTTTGCACCATTGTTAGTCACAGGTGAGGTCCCAGAAGACTGGAGGGTAGAGAATGTTGTGCCCTTATTCAGGGACAGCTGCAAAGAAAAGCCTGGGAACAATAGACCAGTGAGCCTAACAGCTGTGGTAGGTAAGTTATTTGAGAAGATTCTGAGGGATAATATATACGAGCAATTGGAAAGACATGGTTTGATTAGGAGTAGGCAGCGTGGATTTCTGCGTGAGAGATCATGCCTTACAAATTTGTTAGAGTTCTTTGATGAAATGACCAGAAAGGTTGATGAGGGCAAGTTGGTAGATATAATCTATATTGAATAAAAATAGAAAGAACTGCAGATGTTGTAAATCAGGAACAAAAACAGAGGTTGCTGGAAAAGCTCAGCAGGTCTGGCAGTATCTGTGAAGAAAATCAGAGTTAACATTTCGGGTCTGGTGATCCTTCCTCAGGACTCAGTTTTTGTAGTCTATAATGATTTCAGTAAGGCCTTGATAAGGTTCCACATGGTGGGCTGCTCTGGAACGTTGGGTTGCATGGAATTCATGGCAAATTGGATACACAATTGGCTAGATGGAAGGCAGCAGAGGGTAATAGTAGAAGGGTGCTTGTTAGACTGGAGGCCTGTGACTAGTGGTGTGCCTCAGAGGTTGGTCCTGGGCCCATTGCTGTTTGTTGTCTATATCAATAATTTGGATGAGAATATACAAGGTATGATTAGTAAGTTTGCAGATGATACTAAAATAGGTGGTATTGTGGATAGTGAGGAAGATTATCAGAAATTGCAGCAGGATCTTGATCAGCTGGGGAATTGGGCTGAGAATTGGCAAGTGGAGTTTAAGGTAGATAAGTGTGACTTGTTACATTTTGGAAAGTCAAATCGAGGTAGGAGTTTTGTGGTGAATGGTAGGGCCTTAAGAAATGTAATGGAACAGAGGGACCTTGGAGTTCAGGTGCATGGTTCTGTGAAAGTGGACTCACAGACAGTGGAGTGAAGAAGGCTTTTGGCACATTGAGCTTCATCAGTCAGGGCAATGAGTGTAGAAGTTAGGAAGTTAAGTTGCAGATGTACAGAACGTTGGTGAGGCTGCACTTGGAGTATTGTATTCAGTTTTGGTCACCTTGCTATAGGAAGGGTAATGTTGCCAGGCCTCAAGGGGACTGAGTTATAGGGATAGGTTGGACAAGCGAGGACTTTTTTCCTTAGAGCGTAGGAGACTGAAGGAGGACCTTATAGAAGTGTATAAGATCATGAAAGGCATGGATAGGGTGAATGCAGTCAGCCTTTTCCCCAGGTTTTGAGAATTGCAGACTAGAGAGCATCAATTTAAGGTAAGAGGGGAAGGAATAAATGGGAATCTGAGGGCAACTTTTTAACACAGAAAGTGGTACGCGTATTGAATAAGCTGCCAGTGGAAGTGGTTGAGGCGGATACATTAACAACATTTAAAAGGCATTTTGACAAATACATGGATAGGAAAGGTTTAGAAGGATATGGGCCGAGTGCAGGGAAATGGGGTTAGCATGGATGCACATTTTGGTTGGTATGGACCAGTTTGGGCCAAAGGGCCTGTCTCTGTGCTGAAGGACTCTGTGACTCTATGGTGATAGTGATTAGCCTTTATTCAACTTACGATATTTTATTCTAACCATTAAACTTTATGCAGCAGAAACAGGTGGTGTGTTAAGACCATAAGACATAGGAGTGGAAGTAAGGCCATTCGGCCCATCGAGTCGACTCCGCCATTTAATCATGGCTGATGGGCATTTCAACTCCACTTACCCGCAGTCTCCCCGTAGCCCTTGATTCTTTGTGAGATCAAGAATTTATCAATCTCTGCCTTTAAGATATTTAACATCCCGGCCTCCACTGCGCTCCGTGGGAATGAGTTCCACAGGCCCACCACTCTCTGGCTGAAGAAATGTCTCCTCATTTCCATTCTGAATTGACTCCCTCTAATTCTAAGGCTGTGCCCACGGGTCCAAGTCGCCCTGCCTAACAGAAACAACTTCCCAGTGTCCACCCTTTCAAAGCCATGCATTATCTTGTAAGTTTCTATTAGATCTCCCCTCAACCTTCTAAACTCTAATAAATACAATCCCAGGATCCTCAGCCGTTCATCGCATGTTAGGGCTACCATTTCAGGGATCATCCGTGTGAATCGCCGCTGGACTCGCTCCAGTGCCAGTATGTCCTTCCTGAGGTGTGGGGCCCAGAATTGGACACAGTATTCTAAATGGGGCCTAACTAGAGCTTTATAAAGTTTCAAAAGCACATCGCTGCTTTTATATTTCAACCCTCTTGAGATAAATGACAACATTCCATTCGCTTTCTTAATCACGAACTCAACCTGCAAGTTAACCTTTAGAGAATCCTGGACTAGCACTCCCAGATCCTTTTGTACTTCGGCTTTATGAATTTTCTCACCGTTCAGCAAATAGTCCATGCATGTATTCTTTTTTCCAAAGTGCAAGAGCTCGCATTTGCTCACGTTGAACTTCATCAGCCATTTCCTGGACCACTCTCCTAAACTGTCTAAATCATTCTGCAGCCTCCCCACCTCCTCCGTACTACCTGCCTGTCTACCTAACTTCGTATCGTCGGCAAACTTCACCAGAATGCCCCCAGTCCCTTCATCCAGATTATTAATATATAAAGTGAACAACTGCGGCCCCAACACTGAATCCTGCGAGACACCACTTGTCACCGGTTGCCATTCCGAAAAAGAGCCTTTTATCCCAACTCTCTGCCTTCTGTCAGACAGCCAATCCTCAATCCATGCCAGTAGCTCACCTCGAACACCATGGGCCCTCACCTTACTCAGCAGCCTCCCGTGAGGCACCTGATCAAAGGCCTTTTGGAAGTCCAGATAGATAACATCCACTGGGTTTCCCTGGTCTAACCTACTTGTTACCTCCTCAAAGAATTCTAACAGGTTTGTCAGGCACGACCTCCCCTTACTAAATGCATGCTGACTTGTTCTAATCCGACCCTGCGCTTCCAAGAATTTAGAAATCTCATCCTTAACAACGGATTCTAGAATTTTACCAACAATCGAGGTTAGGCTAATCGGCCTATAATTTTCCATCTATTGCCTTGATCCTTTCTTAAACAAGGGGGTTACAACAGCGATTTTCCAATCATCTGGGACTTCCCCTGACTCCAGTGACTTTTGAAAGATCACAACCAACGCCTCTGCTATTTCCTCAGCCACCTCCCTCAGAACTCTAGGATGTAGCCCATTGGGGCCAGGAGATTTATCAATTTTTAAACCTTTTAGCTTTTCTAGCACTTTCTCTTTTGTAATGCCTACCATACGCAACTCTGCCCCCGACTCTCCTTAATTGTTGGGATATTACTCATGTCTTCCACTGTGAAGACTGACGCAAAATACTTAAGTTCTTCAGCTATTTCCTTATCTCCCATCACTAGCCTTCCAGCATCAGTTTGGAGCGGCCCAATGTCTACTTTTGCCTCTCGTTTGTTTCTTATGTATTGAAAGAAACTTTTACTATCATTTCTAATATTACTGGCTAGCCTACCTTCATATTTGATCCTCTCCTTCCTTATTTCTCTCTTTGTTATCCTCTGTTTGTTCTTGTACCCTTCCCAATCTTCTGATTTCCCAGTGCTCTTGGCCACTATATAGGCTGTCTCTTTTTCTTTGATACATTTCCTGACTTCCTTTGTCAGCCATAGCTGTCTAATTCCAGCACCCCCCCCAGATAATCTTTCTTTTCTTTGGGATGAACCTCTGTACTGTGTCCTCAGTTACACGCAGAAACTCCTGCCATTGTTGCTCTACTGTCTTCCCCGCTTGGCTCTGCTTCCAGTCGATTTTCGTCAGTTCCTCTCTCATGCCCCTGTAATTACCTTTATTTAACTGTAACACCATTACTTCCGATTTTGCCTTCTCTCTTTCAAACTGCAGACTGAACTCTACCGTATTATGATCGCTGCCTCCTAAGTGTTCCCTTACTTTAAGATCTTTTATAAAGTCTGGCTCATTACATAGCACTAAGTCCAGAATAGCCTGCTCCCTTGTGGGCTCCATCACAAGTTGTTCCAAAAAGCCATCCTGTAAGCATTCCATGAATTCCCTTTCTTTGGATCCACCGGCAATATTATTCACCCAGTCCACCTGCATATTGAAGTCCCCCATGATCACCGTGACCTTGCCTTTCTGACATGCCCTATCTGTTTCCCGGTGCATCTTGCGCCCCTGGTCCTGACCACTGTTAGGAGGTCTGTACGTAATTCCCATTATGGTTTTTTTGCCTTTGTAGTTCCTCAATTCCACCCACACAGACTCCACATCATCTGACCTATGTCATTCAGTGCTATTGATTTAATTTCATTCTTAACTAACAAGGCAACCCCGCCCCCTCTGCCCACCTCCCTGTCTTTTCGATAAGTTGTAAATCCTTGGATGTTTAACTGCCAGTCCTGAACCCCCTGCAACCACGTCTCTGTGATGCCTACCACATCATAATCATTCAAGAAGATTTGTGCCATTAATTCATCTACTTTGTTACGAATACTACGAGCATTTAGGTAAAGTGCCTTAATGCTAACTTTCTTTTCATTATTAGAGATATTGGAAATCATAAGATGTCCTAAGGTATCCTTCCTTTTTGCTGCATTCCTAGTCTGCCTCGAGCTTAAACCCATCTGCTCACATGCTGTCCTGCTGCTTATCTTTCCATTTAGCTCCATACTCCCTGTTGCTTTCGCTTTTCCTTCCCCCCGACTCAGAAGTTTAAAGTCCTACTGACCACCCTATTTATCCTTTTCGCTAGAACACTGGTTCCAGATCGGTTCAGGTGGAGACCGTCCCAACGGTACAGATCCCCCCGGTTCCAAAACTGATGCCAATGCCCCGTGAAATGGAATCTCTCTTTCCCACACCAATCCCCCAGCCACATGTTTACTTCCCTAACTTTCTTATCCCTATGCCAATTGGCACGTGGCTCGGGTGTTGAGGTACAGTAACACAATGATTATCACAATGATTGCCACTTTAACAAATTTCCCTGTTCCCTGGCCAATATCTCTGTCTCAGACTTGCTGTAGTGTTGCAGCAAAGCTCAGCACAAGCTGGAAGAACAACTCTTCATTTTCCACATGGGGACCTGCAGCCTTCTGGACTCAATATCATGTTCAGTAATTTTAGTCTCCATTAACAGCTAGTCATCCTCCTAGCCAGATTGTTATCCACTCCTTTGTCTCTCCAACTGTTCTTCTCTGTCCTTGGACTCTATCCCCACTTATCGTTTACTCCTGAACCCCTCCCAGTCAGGCATCCTGTTCGCTCTGAAAGCTAGTTCTGAGGGAGCAGGATCAGTGTAAATAAAGAATGACTTGGTGACTGGATATTGGCCTCTGTGCAGTTATTTCAGTGGCAATGAGAGAAAAGCACGGTCCTGAAGAAATTTGTTCACAACAATCATATTTGATGTAGGGTAAGTATCTCTGACATCATGCCATTATTTGGGAAGCTCAACTCGTTCAATCCTGCTGTCGATGACTGGGCCCAGTATCTGAAAAGAATGCGTTATTTTTTCTGGGCAAATGACAAATGGGGCCAGATGAAAAGCAAAGAGTAATTTTCCTGACAGTTTGTGGATTTGCAGCTTTTTTGGTTATTTGGATTCTAACTTTCCCTGAGGCACCAGATACTTAAAACTTGCAAGGGTCGATACATTTAGTTAAGGAATATTATGACCCAGTGCCTCCTGTAATTCTGAGATGCTGTTGGTTTTACTCAGCAATTCAAAAGCGAAGGGAATCCAAATCGGGAATTTTGACTAGGTTAGGATGACTGGCAGAGGCATGTAACTTTGGCTTAACCCTCAGCGAGATTCTGAGAGACCATTTGGTAGGTGGGATTAAAGATGTAACCATGCAAAAGTACCTACTAACTGAAGACCAACTGGACTTTAAACAGGCAGTACAACTGGCTTTATCACTGGAAAATGCGGCAAATGCAGCATCTGAGTTGCATGGGGTTCCGATTGAAGAGAATACCCTCTCCAGTCCACCTGAGCGTGGGGAACACCACTTGAGTGAAGGTAATTGCATAACCTCACTCAGGACATATCCTGAACAGAGCAACTCCAGGTCAGCCCACAGCAAAACCCCAAAACAAAGCCAAACAGTTAACTTTTCGTTTAGAATCTGGGCTGGTAAGCCGTTGTAGATGCTGTCAGTATGTGGACCCAAGACAGAGTGTCCCAGGAGACCTAAACTGAGTAAGACAACTCATAGGCTGGCATCTAGGAGAGTGGTCACCCTGGAAAGTCTACATACTTCTTGTTTGGAACAGTTAAATTGCTTAACAACATCCAAATCAGAATCAATCAAAATAAATGTCTGCTTAAATGGTTACCCAGTCCTAATGGAGGTCGATACTGTCACAGCCATTTCAGTGACCGCAGAACCAGTCTTGCACAAAATACATCTGGACTCCAACCCTTAAATTTGCGCACGGCCTTGGCCAGACTGAGGACTCATACTGGGGAACTGTTACAAATTATGGGTACAACTTTGATTCTGGTATCTTATGAGAAGCAGCTCGTTTAGTTACCACTGACTGTGATAAAAGCCTTGGGGCCCAAGCATGATGGGATGAAATCAGTTGAGAAAGATTCACCTAGATTGGCTCAGCACTTTTCCTTTAGAAAATGAGTTAAGGCCTAATTATATACCCCGAAGATTTTCAGGAAGGTCTAGGGACTACCAAGGGAGCCAAGGCCATTTTGCATGTTGACCAGGAAGCAATCCCATAATTTCGCAAGGCCTGCTCAGTGCCATTTGCCTTTTGGTCAAAAGTAGAAGTGGAAATCAGAAGGGTCAAGAAGGAAATCAAACCAATCCAGTTTGTGGAATGGGCAACATTGGTTGTACTAAACCCCCCATGGTTCAGTTTACCTTTGAGGGTAATTTAAACAAACTGTAAACTGCTTTTCGCAACTGAATAAATACCGAATCCCTCACATAGAGGATTTATATGTAAAGCTGGCAAGGGGGCTTTCCTTCGTGAAGCTGGACATGAAACATGTACACTTGCAATTGAGGTGAGTTGAGGATTCCAGATGTATGTCGCAATTAATACCCATAAGGGTTTGTACCAATATACAAGATTGCCATTTGGGGTATCATCAGCCTGTGCAATTTTTCAGTAGACGATGGAAAATATTTTACAAAGTCTACCCCAGGTTGCCATTTACCGAGATGACATGCGAATAACGGGGAAGACCAAGAAGTAGCACATAGAGAACTTTGACATAGTCCTTAGACATTTCTCCCAGGTGGGTGTATGCCTTAGAAGCAAAAATGTGTTTCCAGGCACCCCAAGTGATTTACCTGGGCTACAGAATCAATAAGACCAGTTTACATCCTTTGGAAGATGAAGGGTGGATCATCAAAGGTGCCCCAGCTCACATGTCTTTACCAGAACTTACATTTTTCCTAGGGCTGTGAATTCTTCTGGAAAGTTCATACATAACCTGGCACCATTGCATCAACTCTTTAAAAAAGGGACAGTCTTAGAATGCTTGTGTAGCCAAGCCATAGATTTCCAGGTAGTGAAGAAACAGTTATCCTCTAATGTGTTGGCACACCATGATTCCAAGTGAGATCTGGTACTGACATGTGATACCTTCCTGTTTGGCATCAGGATAGTGTTAGCTCATTGGTGGCCCAATGGAGAGGAATGCCCAATAGCATATGCATTCTGGACTTTAGCTAATGCAGAGCATAAGTAACCCAGATAGGAAGAGAAGGTTTGGCAGTCATAATTCAAGTCAGGAAGTTCCACTAATACCTTTATGGACATAAATTTGCAATAATAAGAGACCACAAACCCCTGCTAGGTCTACTTAAAGAAGATAAGGCAGTGCTGTCCATAGTTTCAGGCCAACTTCAGCAATGGGCTCCAATTCAAAATGCATGTAATTACAAGTTGGAACATCATCTGGGGGGCCAAGTAGCTGCCGCCTCCTGGCAGATACACCAGCAATGGTGCTGCCACTGGAAAAATCTGTAATGGTTTTAAATTTTCTGGACACACTTCCAGTCCTGGCTGACAATATCAGACCGGAGGTAAAACCTTTTTTGGCACAGACACCAAATCATAGTGAAGGACAGCATATTATTATGGATAGCAAGAGTGATTGCACCGAGCAAATGTTGCTGCTAGATAGTTTCTGAACTCCACCGGGGTCATTCTGGGGTTTCCACAATTATGATATTGGCAAGAGGTTATGTCTGGTAGCAAGGACTGGATGCAGAAATAGCCACATTGGTGGGATATTGCCCAGAGTGTCAACAAGGACAAAAATTACTGCCAGCAGCTCCTTCACATTCGAGGTAATGGCTGGGTAAACCTTGACTCGGTTACATGCCAACTGTGCAGGTCCTTTCAGGGGCTCAATAATCTTAGTCATTGTGAATGCCCACTCAAAATGGCTGGATGTGCGCAGAGATCATTCGTCAAACACAAGGATGATGGTAGAAAACCTGCACATGAAGGCCAGTGTAGTGGCTCAGTGGTTAGCGCTGGTGCTCCGTAGTGTCAGGGTTCTGGATTCGATTCCATCCTTGGGCAACTGTCTGTGTGGAGTTTGCACATTCTTCCTGTGTCCTCGCACAGTCCAAAGATGTGCAGGTTAGGTGGACAAGCCATGCTAAATTGCCCATTGTGTAGGCTAGGTGAATTGGCCATGGTATTGCAGGGTTATAGGTATAGGATGGAGGGGTGTTGGGTCTGGGTGGGATGCCAGAGGATTGGTGTGGACCCAATAGGCTTCCTCACTGTAGGGATTTTATGATCCTTTGCAATACATGGACTCCCTGAAGTGTTCGTCACACATAACGGGCCATCATTTCCCAGCAGGGAATTTGAGTATTTTCTAAAGCCAAATGGTATTTGTCATTTATGAACAGCTCCATTCCATCCATCATCCAGCAGAAAGACTAGTCCGAGCTTTGAAGGCAGGCTTAAAGAAACAGCCCACAGCTTCACTAGATACCAAACTGTCCTAGATCCTATTTGGTTTCAGGTAGCTACTGTGCGTTACACACTGCCCGTATCAAAGACAGCGTAAGAGGAATTTGATCGGTGCTAAGACACCCTAGGAGGAGTTCCAAAATAAAGAATGGGCTTATGTCCTCGGACTCATAGTGGGAGGGATGTAGTGATTATAAAGAGGTCAGCCAGGTGGACATCACAGAAAATGAGATCCCTGATTGGAGCTGTTAATCTGGTCCAATCAGGGAGCCCTGACTAACAGATAAGAGCAAGAGAGTCAGTCATCCTATCCACTCTGAAAGAGCTAGATCAGTGTCAAGGACTCTCCATGTGTAAGTAATGGATGACTTAGTGACAGGATATGGAGTTATTTCAGTGCACATTGCTTCTGTTTAAATAATCGTCCATAGTCTTCATGAGTGTCTCAATATTTTTGTTCATTCATGGGAGGAGTGGCGTTGCTGGCTAGGCAGCATTTATTGCCCAGAGGCGCTCAGAACTATACATAACACTCCAGCTAAGGATTAATCTATTCTCTTATACAAGTTCCTCATAACCTCCCTGCACTTGTACATTAGGACTCTATTTATGAACCCTAGAATATTGATTGCTTTGTATACAATGCCTTTCATTTGCCCTGACACCTTTAATGACTTAATGACATATGCAGATATACACCCAGGTCCCTGTGCTCCTGCATATCTGTTAAAATAGCATGCTTTATTTTATACAGTCTTTCCATGTTCTTAGTACCAATTCTCTACATTGAACTCCATCTATCAACTAACCACTCACTCCTCCTTACAGTTTGCAATTTTCTCCAGTTTTGTTTGCTCTACAAGCTTTTAAATTGCCTCCTGTACACAAAGACCTAGATCATCAGGAAAAGGCATAGGTCTCAATATTGATCTCTGAGGAACTTCATTTCAAACCTTCTTCCAGGTTGAAACATGTCTATTAACCATTAATTTATTTTCTATCCCTCAGCCAATTTTGTATTCATATTGACTCTGCCCTTTTTATTCCTTGACATATAATTATCTTCACTGGCGGTTTGTGTGGCACTGTGTTCAACACCTTTTGAAGCCCATGCATACCACATAAACAGGCTTCCTCTCATCAGCTCTGTTTGTTACCTCTTCAGAAGACTCCAGCGAGTTAGTTGAACATGATTTTGCCTTAACAAATCCATGCTGAATTTTCTGAATCAATCCACATATTTTCATTTAACTGTGAATTCTATCCCAAATAATTGTTTCTAGTAGTTTTGCCACTACCAAAGTTAAGCTGACTGGGTCTGTACTGGTTGGGCCATCTTTGCAGTCTCTTTTTTGAATAAGGACTTAATGTTTGCAATTCTACAATCTTCTAGCAACACACCGGAATTCAAAGGTTGAAAGACAATTGTCAGTCCCACTGCAATTTCCATGCTCACTTCCTTTAAAATTCTTAGTGAACGTCATCTGCTACTGGGACCTTATCAACCTTAAATACCAACAGCTTTCAGTACTATTTGAACAATTAAGCCTGCACTGACCCTCCCAAGGGCATCCCACCCAGACCAGTACCCCACCCTATCCCCATAACCCCACATTTATCATGGTTAACTCACTGAGTCTGCGTGTCACTGGACACAATGGGGCAATTTAGCAAGGCCAATCTACCTTGACTGTGGGAGTAAACCGGAGAACCTGGTGGAAACCTACACAGACACAAAGTGTACAAAGTCCGTGCAGAGTCACCCAGGGCTGGAATTAAACCCACGTCCCTAGCCCTGCATGGTGGTAGTGCTAACCACTGAGCCACTATGCCGCCATCATGTCACTACCATAGAATAGGAATGCTTTGACCATGACATCTGCGTTGATACCAAGACCCTTGTGTATAAGGTAGTCATCCTTCTGACTCTTCTATATGGTTTCAAAATTTGGACCATATATGGATGCCACCTCGAGACCCTTGAGAAGTATCATCAATGCTATCTGAGACAGATTCTCTGCGTCAGCTGGGAGGACGGTGTTCTGGCATCAGCACCTTTGAAGCTAGAAGCACCAGCAGTGAGGCCATGATCATCTGAGACCAAATTCCACTGGGCTGGCCACATGCTTAAGTTGCCTGAGTTCTAACTACCAAAGCAAATCCTCTTTATTCAGCTCAAGGAAGGCACTTAAGTGAAAGGAGCACAAAGGCAGTGTTTCAAAGACTTCCTGAGGCTTCCCTCAAAAAATGCAGCATAGATGTCAGTATGTGGGAGATCTTCATTCAGAAGAAACCAACTTGACACAATTGTTTGAGAACACTCGGCTGCAAGAGAAAATATGGGAAAGGAACAGGAGAAAGGAATGCCTACGATTTCAAGGCCGAGGACCAATTCCACCTCCCGAAAACCTGCCAAATGTGTGGATGGAGATGCAACTCTAGGATCAGGCTCATCAGCCAAACAAGGACCCATAGAACCCGTGACATGGAATTTCCTCGGTAGATAATCATACTCAATAGTGAGTGATTGCTCATGAAGAAAACTGTCTTGCTTTGCTACCTCTTCCAAAGTGCATCAATTCGCACTTTTCAGGGTTATATTCAATCTACCACCCATCTGCCCATCTGACTAATCCATCTGTACCCTAAAACTGTTTTCCTCATTATTAACCATCTGGCCAATCTTGGCAAACCTGACTAGACTCATCTGCAAACATGTTTATCATCTCCCCTTGCATTTTCTTCTATATTCTGTATGTATACCATGAATAATAAGGGACCCAGCAATGAGTCCTGTAGTATGCCACTGGATATTGACCTCCAGTCACACAGGCAGCCTTCTACCACTACCGTCTGTCTCCTACCACTAAGTTAATTTCGAATCCAATTTGCCAAGTTACGGTTATACTTCCATCATTTGGGGAACAGTTGTCATTACAGTCATGGAGTCATATGGTACAGCAGAGACCCTTTGCCTATTGAGCCTGTGTTGATATGATCATTGTATCAAATGTTAAGAATGATTGTGGAAAATAACATTGGTCAATTCAGACAATAATAATCGGGTGGCGGAAAGTGAATTTCAGTGGAACAAGAACAGAGCTGGACCAATTAAACTGGAATCAAAGGTTGGTGGAAAAAAACTGTAGGTAAACGATGATCTAAGGATAATCACAATATATTCCCTCAAAATGGAAAGATAGGACAAACAAATCCAAACCAACCTGGAGATAGAAATTGGATGAAAGAAGAAAAAGTGCTTATAGTATCAGGTAGTATACACAGTTGAGAGTCAAGTTGATAATAGAAGGTTCAGAAGAGACATGATAAAGCAAATGTGAGAAGCACAGAGAGATTGAGAAAAGACTGGCAGCTAAGATGAAATGAAATTTCAAAATCCTCTGTCAGCATATTCAAAGTAAAAGGGTGATTTAAGGAGGAGTAGAGTTGATTAAGCACAAAAAGGGGAATTTACACATTGAGGAAAGAGATATAGCTAAGGTGTTATATGATTGATTTGCATCTGTCTCTACCTTCAAGGCATGTGCTGGTAGAGGTTAGATTGGCAGAAAGAGGTCTGCACCTTCTCTCTTAGCTCTATCTTCTCAGTGTCTTTTGACCTTTTGACTGCAGCCTCAAGCCCATGTCCTAACTCTATCCTCTAACTATCTCTCTCTCTCTAGTCGTCTGCACTTCCATTTTTATACTGCTCTGAATAATGAGAAACTACTGATGCCCATCATATTATTGTCCAATTAGAGATATAAGTCCTTACTTTCTCAAGTTTTCATTGTTTTTGTTCCTACTGGGACTGTTGTCTGTGCAGTTGAGAGACACTGGAGAGCTTTGGATTGTTCCAAATTTATCCAGGTTGTTTAGGTTCGTAATACAAAGAAATGTGTCTCCACTCTTATGTATCGGTTCTTTTAATCACACACAAAATGGGTTACTTTATCTGCCTAGGCTTTGTTTCCATAGAAAAATCATTGTCTCTGTCTCTGTTTACAGCCCTATTCTACCTTCTCTTCCCAACTGAATGTTTCCCAGAATTGAGTCCTAGCAGTTCCAAGCTAGTGGGTCTCTCGGAGTCGTAAAGTCACACAGCATGGAAACAGATTCTTCGGTCCAACCAGTCCATGCTGAACATAATCCCAAGTTAAACTAGTTCCACCTGCCTGTTCGTGGCCCATATCCTCCAAACTTTTCCTATTTATGTACTTATCCAAATGTCTTTTAAACGTTATAATTGTACCCACATCCACCACTTCCTTGGAGAGTTCACTCCACACGTGAATCACCCTGTGTGTAAAAAAATTGTCCCTCATGTCTTTTTTAAATCTCTCTCCTCTCACCTTAAAAATATATCTCCTAGTCTTGAAATCACCCATCCTAGGGAAAAGACAACTACCATTAACCCTTTGAGATAACAAGGTGTGGAGCTGGATGAACACAGCAGGCCAAGCAGCATCATAGGAGCAGGAACCCTAGCTCTGATACCATTAACCCTTTCTTTACCCCTCAGTATTTTACAAACTTCTATAATGTTGCCTTTCAACCTCCTATGCTCCAGTGAAAAAGTCCCACCCTATCTAGCCTTTCTTTATATCTTAAACTTTCCATACCCAGCACCATCCTGGTAAGCCTCTTCTGAACCCTCTCCAGCTTAATAATATCCTTCCAATAACATTAAATGTCAATGAAATGCTTTAGTTAGCACACCTTAAATACTAGCACTGCTACAGTTGTTCGTACAACAACCAACAATAACTATCATTATAGTTCTTATGAAATATCAGTGATCCTGATACTTTCTCCACAGCTGCCATCCTACTGGGTATTTTCAGAGTCTGCTGTATTCTGTTTCTGTTTTGTTTTTGTGCTTGTGTTAACTATTAATACCCTCTGAGCCAAGGACAAAGTCCATTGGAACAATACACATTGGAGGATGTTGACCCTGCACTGTACACTTTCTCCTACAATTTTTGACCTCCCAGCCTCTTATTTTCTCTTTACAAATGACCAACTTTTCTGCTGCATATGGACAAAATATTTTCATGAGATGAAGCACTCCAAATCTTCAAAAAGCAACAATTCAGTTTCCATGTAAGAATTTATTTTGGCCAGGACTCATGATTTTCTACCAAAGACTTCATCATTGATTCAATCACCTTTCAACTTTCTTTTATTTTTTTTTAGCTGATTAATTGCATACTGTCAGTGGGTGCTGAGTATTGTTATCACAATGTACCAAAACTACAGTAAGTTAGCAGTCCTAAAAGATATGGTCTGCAATCCACAGACGACATAAAGAAGATATTCTTTAAGCTGTGAGTCTTAATGTTAAGGTTTGGATCGTACCCTGTGTCATCGTACTTACTAATCTGGACCTTTTTTAACTGATTTGTGGTGCCAATTGCCTTTGGTCTTCCGTGGCAGATTTTCATTTGATGTTTTGATTTCACCGGATTTTTTTTAAGTCATGAATTAATTGTCTCTGAGACATTTTGGAGAACTCTATTAGATATTTCTTTAGGAGGGAGGTAAAATTCAAACCAACTGGATGTATAAAGATGGGTAAAAGCTGTAGGTTATTGTCCAACTTGCAGGTGTCTTGGCACTTGAACTGGTTACATGTTGCTCTTTAAAATACCCACTTTGATCTTGAAAAGATCAACGCTGCTTGTTGCTAAAACATTTGCTGGTAAATTATTCCTAAAACTCATCCCCATTTCAATCATTTAATGCTCACTACACATCCTATCTCATTGTTGTTCTGCTATCTCATAACAATTGAATATTCTGATTTAATATGACTAATGTCACTACTACCCCTCAGTGTTTTATTTTTCATCAAAGAATGTTACAAATTTTAGTAAAGTAGTCATAGACCCACTCTCTCATTACAGCAAGACAGCTGGTGATAGTTTTGCCTGCGGTCATGAAACCTCAGGCAAGGGGGGAGATTGAGAAGGAGAGTACTTCATGGTAACCTCAGCCAGTGTGGGTATTGAACCCAGTGTTGGCATCACTCTGCATCAAAGACCAGGCATCTGGCCAACAGTGCTAACCAACCTGGCATTAACATACACTTCCTTTATGTTTTATGCACTTGTCCATTAATTATCATAGGAATGTTTCTGTGCATCTTTTCAAGCACAGTTTTCTGCATCGTTGATTCCAGAAATGTATTCAGTATTCCAATTATGGCCTGAGAAAGGATCTACGCAGTAGCTGGCTAACCGTCTGCAAACAACATTTAGTCTTGCTTTTTTTTTAATTATACAATTGTAAAATTTTTTATACAACACACACCTCAATTCCATTTTTTTTAAACAGCAGCCAGAAATTGATTTGAAGTTATCTATATTGACATTATTTTCATCTTGCTCCAAGATGTATTTCCTGACTTGCTGTTCAATTCTATTAGTATTAGAATCCCTCTGCATATACTCTATTCCAAACTCCATTTATACACTGAAAACAGGTTTTAATTCTATGACATTTGCAGAGCCCTTGAAATTACACCTTGAAAAATAAGCACACAGAATACTCAAATAGATTTATGAGGTTTCTTGACAATAACAACTCTGTGACAAATATGGCCGTCATTAAATGTTTAAGTAAGAAACTATTACCAGTCCTGGTCTATGAATCAAAGAAACCATTTCGCAAGAGGTGATTTTATTTTTTCCCTGCATGTAGGATTTGTAATACTTTCTAAGGTCTTCTGCTCAGTTACAGCAGCCTTATGACTTTATTTATTGGACTTGACGTTGCCTGAAAGCTGGTCTTTCAGCTTTTGTGCTTGTAAATACACTGGCTGTAAATCAAACCAATGTAAAATCATTCTTGCAGCTCTCTCATCAACTATGTTAGATTTTCTGCCCGAGGATTAATGTATTTTTTGGCAAATAAAATGCAATTGTATCCAGTTTCCATTATAGCTTTTAAAGAAATTCTTGATTAAATCTATTTTGCAGTTATTTTTTTCTCCACCTCTTTCAAATCTCTCTATGCTACAGGAATGTATTCTGGCAAGTTTTTAAGCCTGGATAAAGGCCAAAGCAGTGTCAAGTTGAGCAAATACAGCCATAAAGTGTCGTAACTAAATAGAAGATCATCCCATAGATATTTTCAGCCTTAGAACCCCACGCATACCATTGAAGTGCTGATGGCAATGGAACAGTCAATGACTCTTTTATATTTTCCATACATTCAGCTTAATAACGTAAAATGAATGTTATCGTACTGAAAGCATTAACCACTTCTGTACAGCTATAGGTCAACATAGTTGATTTACACTAAAGAACAGTACATACATCAGAAACTATGAGAGTGCTTTAAAATAAAGATAATATTCCAGTAGTAAGGTACTATTTAATATAAGGCAATACAGGCAGACTTTCTTCAGGGTAATTCAGACAAGCAAATTTGCTTCACATGGATGCACCCCTTCATTTCAGTTGGAATAAATTAAGAACACATATTGCTGTGGAAGTCCTCAGGGTAGATATTTATGAGCCAAACTGTTCCAAAGTCTCATGATGTGCATCTGGATCAGTTTGGACTTGAACCTGGGCCTTCTGTCACTGTCTCAGATCCAACCATCTTCACTACATTCGCTGCATCAGGAGGTCAAAAGTGGGGATATTCACCAGTGATTGCACAACATTCACATATCTCTGTTGAAACTAATCAGTTTGGAGTTATAGCATTCAAAGCTTCAATAAAGACTGAATTAGAATGATGGCTTAGCAGTTATTGTTCTATTGCACTCATGTGCCTCTACTTAGAGAATAATTCCATAGTTGCAGTATCACCAATAGCCAACTGTTGTACAACTGAAGGTAACTTTTTAAAAAAATTAATATCATGCCTTTAATGTAGGAGATGTCCCAAGACACTTCATAGAAAAAGAATGGATACTGCATCAAAGAATAAAATATTTCAAGGATGATGTGTGGCTTTATGAAAGGGTCTTCAAGGAACAGCAGGAAATGGAGAGTTGGAAGCATTTTCACAAAGAAGTCCAGAGTCATAGGGCCTATGAACTTGCTTCAACCTAGTATGAATACTTGTGTAAATTCATTTTAAGCATAATCAAGAATAAGTGGCAAACACAAGACATTTGGAACACGGGATGGGGAAATTCCTTTACACACAGAGATTGAAGCTATGGAATTAACTTCTACAAACACTAATTGAGTCAGAAAGATGCCAACATAGATTGGACAGGTCGATTGTGAAAAAGGGACGAAGAGATATAGAGGAAAGGTGGCTTGATATGATAATGGTAATTTGTACATGTTATGGGTAGTTGCTAATAGGCAGCAATGTTATAGAATAAGTATCAATTTATTGAAGCAATAAATTTGGATTAAAACATGCTTGCAAAGAGATTTTGAGTGTTATCTACCATATAATAAACCCACCAATTCTTCAAAAAGCATTCAATTATAAACTGTTCAATCAAAAATAGAGGGATTGAGTTCAAGAGCTGTGAAGTTGTGCTCCAGTTATACAAAACCCTGAAGCGGCCACATCTGGAATATTGTGTCCAATTCTGGTCGCCTCATTACAGGAAAGATGTGGAAGCGTTGGAAAAGGTGCAGAGGAGATTTACCAGGATGTTGCCTGGAATGGAGGGAATGTCTTACGAGGAAAGAGAGACCTAGGGCTTTTCTCTTTAGAACGATGAAGGATGAGAGGCGACTTGATAAAGGTGTACAAAATGATCAGAGGTACAGATAGAGTGGACAGCCAGAGACTGGAGGTAGCTATTACGAGGGGCATAGTTTTAAAGTGAGTGGAGGTAGATTCTTTACTCACAGAGTGGTCGGGGCGTGGAATGCATTGCCGGAGAGGATAGCAGAGTTGGCCTCATTAGGGGCATTTATGCGGCTGTTCGATAGGCATAGGCATATGGATGATAGTATAAGGTAGGGGTGGAGGTTAGATAGACCTTAGTTTTAGGGTAAAAGTTCAGCACAACATCATGGGCCGAAGAGCCTGTAATGTGCTGTGCTGTACTGTTCTATGTTCTAAGTGACTCAGCTGGGGTTTAGATACTTTAGTATCAGTGCTGTTTTTAATGACATTCTGTTTGAAAATAAAATACTGCTTCATGATTTGTATGACCCCATGGTATATAATGGAGAAAAATAAAATAATAGTTATCTGCAGCCATTGACTCAATTGATTCTACCATTTTCAACCCACACCCATCCTGTGTCATGTAGCTGAGAGAGGTGCTTCTGTGTAGTTCCATTTTTATCTATCAAACCATAGCTACTGAATCAGCTTCAGTAACATCTTTTTCCTTTCCTGCAGTATTTTATTTGGTGTTCCCTCGTGATCGGTCCTTTGCCTTTTTCTATTTCTCTCCCACATGATTGTGGTTGTTGGAGATCAATCATCTCAATCCAAGAATATCTTTGCAGGAATTCCTCAAGATAGTGTCTAAACACAATCATCTTCAACTGCTTCATCAATGACCTTCACTATTCTAAGGTAAGAAGTGGGGATGGTCACTGATGATTACACAAAGTTCAGCACCATTCATAACTTAGCAGATGTTGAAGCAATCCACGTACAAATGCAACAAGATCTGGACAATATCTATTGATAAGTGGCAATTGACATTGCCATCAGGCAATTACTGCCTCCAACAAGCATTAATCTAACAATTGCCCCTTGATGTTCAATGGCACTACAATTGCTGAATTTTCTTATACCAACATCCTAGGGATTATTGACCAGAAACTGAACTGGACTGACCATATAAATACAAGAGCATATCAGAGGCTGAATGTTTATCTGTCCATTCTTTCATTTTCAACTGTGAAACTTCCAAATGTTCTTGTGCTAAGTTACATGCTCCTATGAGTCTTTTTGGCAATCCAACATTAAGCATTTGCCTTGTTGGTTCAAGAACTTCTCCCGAATCAATTTTAATTGGCCTGTAATCATATAACCATAAATCAATTGAAATTGACTAAACCTAGTAGATTCATATGGGGAACCTATTGTAGCAAATAGTATGAAATCAAATCCTTTGTCTCAATCCCATGGATATTCATGATAGAATGCCATAATCATGATTTTAAGAGTCCAAAGCTCTCTGTGCTTATAGATAATAGGCAGTTGATATCAATTGTTTTTTACCCAAACTACTAATGATTTGCTGTTAAACCTTTGACATAAAGTTAGAACCATGATCAGATTATACCTCAAATGGTAGTCCATGATGAGTAAAAAAACAGTGTAACATTTCTGCTACTACTCCAGCTGAAATTATTTTCACAGAATCCCTACAGGGTGGAAACAGGCCCTTCGGCCTAACAAGCCCAGACCGACCCTCAGAGCATCCAACCCAGGCCCGTCTCCTTATAACCCACCTAATCTACACCTCCCTGAACACTAGGGCAATTTAGCATAGCCAATCAACCTACCCTGCACATCTTTGGACTGTGGGAGGAAACCGGAGCACCCGGAGAATGTGCAAACTCTACACAATCACCTGACAGTGGAATTGAACTCGGGTTTCTGGTGCTGTGAGGCAACAGTGCTGACCACTGAGCCACCATGCCACCTCAAAAGAATAGCTTCTGGAAATTGGTTTGTCAAATCCATATACTGATGTCCTGCTTTGTTTCTCGTAGCGGTCCTACACAATCCACTAACACTGTATGAAATGCTTCTACAAAAACTTGTATGGGTGTAAATGTGTTGGCTTCGTTACGTGGTGAGGTTTCCCTACTTCCTGACATGTATGACATGTTTTACAGATCCTCCTAACAAAGCCTTGGCTATGTAAAATTCTGAGTTACCAATACTTATGTTTTCCGTATTCTGATATGTCCTGGCTATCAGAATTTTAATTAATACTCATAATATCTCTTTACGCTATCTAGGCAGTACCACAATTTGATGAACAATCATCCATCCTTCATCTGCAGGTCTGTGAGTATCTCTCCACATCCTGATCAGAGCTCCATTTTAGTATAACAGTACTCTGGAACTCCTTCAGCCTCAGCTTCAGTGTGAGATTTCTATGTTAACTTACTTAAATATAGATCTGTTTCTTGAGCCTCAATTAATATAGATATGCTAAGTACTTCTTTTGAACTATCTTCATTCCTAAATAGAGTTTCAGTCATCTTAACATCTGCTTGTGGTTACTGTGATCTCTGGTGATGGACTTTGTTAGCCATTGGTTAGGTCACTGCAAGCAATGGAAAAATACCCAGAACCGGTTCTTGCGACAGTTCTATTTCTTCCACCTCAAATGCCCGTTCCATGATTAAAAGCAAAACTACAACTTTTGCTCATGCTAAATGGTTCTCTAGAAGTAAATCGACTCCATCCACAAGTAATTTTCTTATACCACTAGTCCAGGCAACTGGTCATACATCAGTTGGACCAAAAGGAAAATTACGATCCTCAATGTAGGTTCTTACTTTAAGACAAAATGGGATTTTAAATGCCTCTAGGATATTAATCTTTCTAAGAGCAGCATGCATGGTTTCAGCTTCTAATGGTTCTATTCACCTGACAAAATTACCTTGACTTGACATACAGAGGGATCAGGGCCTACAGGTTCACAGATCCCTGAAAGTAGCAACATAGGTGGATAAAGTGGTCAAAAAGACATACAGCACATATGCCTTCATCAGCCAGGGCATCAAATATAAAATTTGGCAAGTTATGTTACAGCTGTACAAAACTTTGGTTAGGCCACATTTGGAATATCACATGCCATTCTGATTGTTGCACTGCCAGAAGGACATGGATGCTTCAGAGAGGGTGCCGAGGTTTGCCAGGATGTTGCCTTGTCAGGTTTTTAATTATGAGGAGAGGTTGAATAAAATCAGATTGTTCTCACTGGAAAGTTGGAGGGTGAGGGTGACCTGATAGAGATCTACAAAATTATGAGAGACCTAGATAGGATAGATAGTCAGAGGCATCCTCACAGGGTGGAAAGGTCCAATACAAGAGGGCACAGGTGAGAGGGGAAGTTTAGAGGACAAGTGTGGGGCAATTTTTCATACAGAGGGTGGTGGGTGCTTGGAAGCACAATCAGCAGAGACGGTGGAAGCAGGCATGTTAGCAATACTTAAGGTATATCTTGATAGGTACATGAACAGGACGCGAACAGAGGGATGGAAATAGTGCGTGGGCAATATGTAATGGGTCTGAATAAGTATTAAGGCGCGGTAGGCCGAACGGCCTGTTCCTGTTCTGTATTGTATTGTACAACCCTTTTGAATTACAATATAGGTTTGCCCAACTGTTTCCTTAAATTCTGGAATCTTTTCCTCTATACTTTCGGCTCTCATTCAATATGGTACATTTCTTATAGCATCATAATCACCAGAAACCTCCTCTGACAGTGAAGCATATATTTCCTATGTTTTACTTGCCAACGTACTCCATGTGAACAATGTCCAGTCCTTTATTTCGCAATTCTGGCCATTTTATTAAATACTATGAAGAATGTCTTCACATTCATTTCCTCACATTTTTATAGGGCCCATGCTAATTTTAAAATCCCTACTGTACTTTAAATTACTATTCAAACTCTCCCCAATGGGGCCTGCATCAGTATTTTACATTTTTTTCAACTGCATCCTTTTAAGCTGATATTATAATTCCCTCACTTTGTCTGCCTTGTGGTTCTAATTCTAGTTTCCCCATTTCCGTTCTTTTCATTTCTATTTTCCTTTCACAGAGTCATACAAAATGGAAACAGACCCTTCAGTCCAATGCATCCTCATCAAAGAGTTATCCCAATCTGACCAAGTTCCATTTGCTGGCATTTGGCATATATCCCTCTAAATTGTTCCTATTTACATACCCATCCAAATGCCTTTTAACTGTTGTAATTGTAGTCACCTCTGCCGCTTCCTCTGGCAGCTTGTTTCATACACGCACCACCCTCTGCATCAAAAAATTACCCTTCAGGTCCTTTTCAAACCTTTTCTCCCTCACCTTGAACCTATATCCTTTAGTTTTGGACTCTCTCGCCCTAGGAAAAAGACTTGGGCTATTCACCCTATCCATGCCCCTTATGATTTTATAAACCTCTATAATGTCAATCCTCAGCCTTTGATGCTCCAAGGAAAAAAGACCCAGCCTATTCAGCCTCTCCCTATAGCTCAAATCCTCTGGTCCTGGCAACATCCTTGTAAATCTTTTCTGCACCTTCTCACATTTAACAACATCCTTCCTATAGAAGGGTGACCAGAATTGTTCCAGTATTCCAAAAGTGACCTCGCCAATGTCCTGTACAGCCGCAGCATGACATCCCAACTTCAATACTCAATGAAGGCAAGCGCGCCAAAAGCCTTTTTCAGCACCCTACCTGAGACTCCACTTTCAAGGAACCCTTATTTTCTTCTGTCATCTCTAGCTTCTTCATTCTCTCCTTATGGTCAAGCTGCTTTAATTGTAACTGAATATCAACTGATCCAATGTTTCATTAGGTGGAGTACTTGGTCTTTCAGTTATTTCCTCTAAGTCCAATTGCCATGCCATTACTTCTATTATCCCTGCCTTCTTAGTTCCGTTGGGTAATGTTACCTCCAGTTTACCCACAAAGTTAATCAACCTGGCCTTTGGCAATTTTAAGAGAGCCTTCGGAGATAAATCTGCCATCTGCAGGAAATCATTTGCCATTCCTGGTAAAATGTCCTAAAATGCAGTACAGACCTTGGTGTTTTCCTTCACCAATGTTATTCATTAATACCAAACCTAAATTCTCATTGCCTCAGTTTCAATAAAGTTCTGGCCATGTCTCCAGACTTTGTTATGCTTCACTGGGAACTCATACTGGAAATCAAGTCACGCTATTCCTGGAGTTGCCACAAATGTTAAAGATTTTACAAAGTATGCATAATTCATCATTTTACCTGTCTTTTAGACCCAGGTTGAGAGAAAGTATGGACCATATTTCTGTAGTTAACAAGAATTACTGTGTATCACAAATAAATAGACACTAGTTCCAGTTCAACAATTATAAACCCTCAGCATATAATTCTACCAGTTCAAACTCTAACTCCCTTATGAACTCTCCCTACATTCACATACAGGCAGACACAGATGGGGAATGATATGTGGAGGGAAAGACTGAGAAGGTGGTTCAAAAGTCTTGATTTATGGCGTTCAATTAGATGGGCAGAAAGAATTGCGTGTGGGTTCACACTTGTAAAGTTTTTGGCTTACTGATTAAGAGCCCCAGCTTTCAAACACTGCAGGAGAAACAAGCTAACTTTTTGTTTTGGAATATGATTTTTTTTTATTGCAGCCAATGGCAGGGATCCAATGGCTTCTAGCAAACACTCATGTCTACTTGTTGGCACGTGGGAGCTCTTTGTCATTGATAATCAGTCACTAGTCCACAAACCAATCACTACTTGTTGCCAGACAAATCTCTACTCATACACAACCCCCAGGCTTCCACTACTGCTTGAACAAGCACCTGTAGAAACAGCATTTACAATGACTGTCAGGTTACTTGTTTTTATGACGTGCAGCAATCCTTAGTTTTTAAACCAATTCATTTAGTGTTTCAGTTCACCATCAAAAATACAAAAAAAATTAAAAAGATAGTCTTTACAATATTTTTGACTTGCTTGAATGACAGAGCTCCAACAACAATCAAGAAGACCAAGATCATCCAAGACAAAATTGTCTATTTGATCAGCATCTCATCTAGGATCTTCAACAGTTACTCTGTTCAGCAGTCATGTTCAGTAGCAGCAGTGTATACCAGTGCTAAGGTGCACTTCATTAACTTACCATTGCACCTTTGACAGCACCTTCCAAGTCCATGATCTCTACCAACTGGAAGAATAACTGCAACAGATGCATGGGAACATCACCACCTAAAATAAAGGCAAAATGTTACAGATGCTGTAAATCTAAAGCAAACAGTACACTGGAAAAATCCAACAGGTCTGGCAGCATCCGTGGAGAGAGAAACACAGTTGACATTTCAAGTTTGGGAAACTCTTTTCCAGATCTGAAAGGTGTTGAAAAATAGGTTGTATTATACTTTTGACAGAAATGGAGGAAAATCAAGATGGTGCAGAGGCCCAGAGCAAAACACAAAAGGGTAGTTAAGGTATGATAGGGAGAGAATGGGTCCTCTCTACTAGCAACAGAAGGAAGAAGACATAACAAGACAAGGCAGTGGGGTGGGGGTTGGGGGAAAAATGTATAGAAAATGGAGAACAGGCATCATACGAATAGTTTCCAAAGTTATGGATTTCAACATTGAGACCTTGATGCTGTAAAGTCTCTAAGCAGAAAATGAGGTGCTATTCTTCGAGCTTGCATTGTGCTTTGCTGAAACATTGCAGCAGACCCAGAACAGAAATGTTAGCAGGAAAATGAGCTGGTTGATTGAAGTGGCAGCAACTGGGTTGGGGGAAGGGTCATTCCTACGGATAGAATGGAAGTGTTCCACAAAACAGTCATCAGTCTCCCATTTGGTTTTACCAATGTAAAGGAGACCATATGGTGAGCAGTGAATTTGGTTGAATACACCTGCGGTATATTTATCCCACAGGCAGCTGCACATGCTTTAGGTGTTAGATTGATGTCTAGGTGCGCTGTACTTCAAGATGTCCCCACCCCGTTCCCCACCTATATAAATCTCTACTGACAGGTCCCTATAAGTTCTGTCCTTTGTCTCTGCTTCTGTGTGAAAATTAAGACACAGGAATTTTGAACATTGTTGCAGCTTGCTATTAAATTCTATTTTTTTTAATAAAAATGCGACAACAATGTATTTCTCCTAGTTGTTAACAGTAATCTGTCCTTTATTCAGCGTAGCACTGATTTAACCAAAATGGCCTTTATTTCAAAACCAAGCAACAAAGAACATGGTCCAAATTTAGGTGCACACACCCCCTCTGTATTATGAGGGGTGCACTCAGGCTGGGAAGGTGGTGGGCTAGCCACTCAATCTGTCTCACCAAATACACACCAGCAGGGGCATATATCATTTTAAAGCAGAAAACAAGGAACTAAATCAAAATTGTTGTGATCTATTTATACTCCAACTTTCAAATTATCAATAAATTGCCTTACCATAGCAGCACGGGGAGATAGGGCATTAACATACACACTGCATGAGTGTATCAGAAGTTATCATTCCAGGTAAATGTGATTCTAGCCTTATTTCAGTGAAGATACTATATTACCTATAGTCAAAAATTAATTTCATGCTGTAACACAATGAATTTTCTTTGTAGCAATAGACTAACTTTCCAGCTTATTAAATGCTTGTGTGCTCCTTTGAATTATCCCAGACAACTATTTTGCTTCATGAATAGTTCTTTTTTTGAATATCTAACATACCTAACACAGCTGGAAAAGGGGATATAGATTATTTCAAGGGTACATTCTGTATTTAATATCCTAACTTCCTAACAATGAGAGTACTTTTTGAGGGATGAAAGAATTTCCAATGGATTTATGATGATCTGCAATGATCACGAACCGTTTCCATTTCTTATTTCATTTTGTTTTCATTCACAATAGATACACCTTGGCACCTCAGCTATGATTGTTGGAAGCTGTGAAGAATTTATGTATTTAACAAATTATTGCAAATATGAATGTATTGCACTAAAACATATGCTGAAGATTAATGAACATATTTTTTCCCAATTTGGATTGAATTATTTTTTCCAAATAGAAATGAATGCATTTTGGCAGCAACCATTATATCACCAAAGGCATTCCATTGCCAAGCAGCCTTGATTAGTTTCTGTTTTTAATCAAATTTTCATTAGCTCATTATTAAGAGGCAAGCTGAATGGCACGTTGTCAGCATATAATAAATATATCTTTTTAATTTTGAATTCCAGTTCTGAAGAAGAGTCATATTTAATTTGAAATGTTATCTCTGTTTCTCTGTCCACAGATGCTGCCAGATCTGTTAAGTATTACCAGAATTTTCTATTTTTTATTTCAGATTTCCAATATGCATAGTATTTTGCTTTTGTTATTCATCATCGTATATTTAGATTCATAAATTTCTTATAATTGCATTAATCATAGTTTCAAACTAACCTCACAGTATATACAGGTCAAACTCATATGCACACAAAAGTCACACAGCCTAAGCAAACAGACAACATTTTGTGTTTACTAACTTTATTGTTCGATATGTCACTGAAGACCTTATTCAGACAATGATTTATACAACACGCTATGAACATGCGGAAAGAATTATTAGAAACTTGATCTTAAAATGCCAAGGATTAGAATTACAATCTGAATCTCGACCAGAATTTACAGTAATAGACAAAATTTCTATAAAAACTATCATTTATGCAGTGATCAATTTATATAATTTTGCATATGGGAAAGGTCACCTTTAGCAGTGAGATCAGAGAAAACTAACTTACAATAGATTTGGTTATTTAAGACTTGCAATTTCTGCATTATGTTACAAGGATTGCATTATTGTGGTGTGTCACCTTGTTATTGAAAAGGATGATTAAAATTATCTCCAGATGAAGGCCATAAAATTGCAATTGAGCAAATATTAAGAGCAAAGTAAGCTACTTCCATTGTGAGTCTAATAAAACGATGAGATGGGAGTTTAACCTTACAGGAATATTGAGCTTTCATACAGCCTTTACAACATACTTAATGTTATGTCCATTTAAGAAAAGCAGTCAAAGCCTTGTGCCTACAGTTGTTTATTCTTCAAAACTATCTAACAGCTACATGATAAAAGTGAAATTGTACATCATAACACCAGCCGTGGGCATTTGCATAACCCTTTAATCTCTAAACTCAAAATTTTTCAAGGTTGTTCATAAATCAGGCTCAGTGATTTTCTTCAGTTGTTGGAATGCCAGGCATTTTTCAAGTAAATCAGCTTGCTCACTTGGAACTATAAGCTTAACCACTATTGTGTAATTAGTAGCTTGAAAGAAAAAGCATTCAGTTAAAGTGCAGGAAGTCAAATAATTCTTTTCTAAAATAAATTGAATTTCTTTCACTGCACAAGGACAGAACCTCTCTAGTATTGCTGAAAATTGAGACATTCTGAGCAAATGATTGAAAATGACAATGAATGAATCTGTAAGCAGCACAGAAAAAAAAGATCTCAAGGTCGTGTCAGTGCTCATGAGAAGAAATGGGGTTAAGATACAAGTGAACATTTAATTTATTCTACTTCTACTTCAACTTACAACAAGTGGTTAGCTTGATTTTTTTAAAATTGAAGATAGTTGAACTAAACACATAGGATGGAATCTTACAGTGGTCCAAGTGATATTAGCTATGGTGAGATGTGCGGCAGAATTGAACAAGAAGTTCAAAGAGCCCCAACTCGATGTCGTAATGCTGTAGTTCCAATTTTTACACTTTCCACAGCAGAGTTGTAAATTCTCACTAGGCAGCAATGAGATGCCAATTGACAGATATTAATGAGAGAAAGGGGGGATTGAGCGAGATTATAGGGTGTGGGCATGGTTATTAATGCTGGAGCATGTTGGGGAAACAGGGTGAGGTGTTCTGAGAGAGTGAGTATGTAACACAGAGAGCATACAGAGTTAGTGATGTTGGAGGCTGGGGTGGGGACACCAAGTGGGGGAAGGTGTTGCAGACAAAGGTGAGAATGACAGACAATGAGCATTGGTGGAGTTAGGTATTGTAGCAGAGGTGAAGTCTATGTGAGGTGGCAGAGGGAACTGTGGTACTTAGTTTGGTGGAGCAGAGAAGGCCATTGACTTTCTTTCTGCATTTCAGGCTGATTCTCCACATCCTGCAGATTGCACAACCTAGGTGGTGATAACAGTGGCTGGTGACATGGCCTCTTGGTAGTCTTCTGAGATGGGACAGCTCTTGTCTGGACCACAGGACCTCCATGCCCCTGCTGGAGAATCGTGGTGCCATCATCACCTTCTTCAACATGTCTAAACTCAGTCCTACACTAAGGCGGACAGTTTCAGAAAGCCACTCATCATCCAAGTACACAATGGGCTTTTAAAGATGGCACAAACACAAGGGATTCTATTATTTGGTAGATATCTATTGAGAGGCAAGATTTGCTGGGGAATGGCACATCTTGGGATGTGGCAGAAATTGGATACAAGAGTTATCATGGGGTGGGGTAGGTAGTTAATGATATAAATTTTATAAAATAAGAGAGAACTGTTGGGCCTCACAGTGAATAACCCTCCAAAGAAACATGCAATTCACACCTAGCCAAAAAAAGTAACATTCAGCCCATGAACACATACTAGGGATGGGCTATAAATGCTGCCCTGACAGTCATATCCCATGAGGGAATTTAAAAAATGAATAAAGGTTCGACAAGAATGTCACTGTGGGTGATATGGTGCAACTCCTGTATATGGGGTGTTAATGAAAAGCATCATACTCCCTGACAGCTAAATGTTTTATGTTCCTCTGCGTCTCAAGAAGGTTTAGCTCAGAGTAGAGTTCAATTCCAAGGAGTAAACATTGCAGGGCATAAAGGAAGAGCAAGAGACACCTGGACACTTTGAGACAAGAGACATTTACACCCATTAGGCTTGTGGTCAGGGACAGATTGAGACTAAAATTTCAGTGTAACACAGTACTAATGTCACAGCAATAGTAATCCAGAGCCCTTGGCTAATATTCTGGGTACATGTGTTTGAAATCTATCATAGCTGACATTAATATTTGAATTGAATAAAAATCTGGAATTAAAAGCTAGCCTAATTATGACCATGTATCAATTGTCATTAAAAACCATCAGTTCACCATGCCTTTTAGGGAATGATATCTGCGATCTTTACCTGGTCTGGTTTACCTATGATTACATTCCTACAGAAATGTGGCTAACTCATAGCTGTCTTCTGAAATGGCCAATCAAGCCATTTAGTTATATCAAGCAACTGAAAAATCTAAAGAAAAGAATGGAACCAAATACCCTACCTCGCATCATCCTAGGCACCAAAAAAGTAGAAGACAGAGATTGGGATTTTAGAACTCAGCAATGAGCAGCAGAATAATTAATAAAGAGAAAAAATTCAATTTGAGAGTAACGGAGCACGTTATAAAAATAGATTGCTGGAGCATAGGAATGTAAAAAAGAGATTAGCAAATGTAAATATAATTCCTTAGAAATCGCGACAAGATAAATTATAATAAGGAATAAGAAAATGGCCGAGATAATTAATTAATGCTCCTTAATTTGCATTCAAGGTAGAAGACACAGAAAACATTCCAGATGTATTAGGGAACCAAGGGTCCAGTAAAGAGGAGGAACTCAAAGAAAGTGAGATTAGGAACAAAATAGTGTCAATATAACAACAAATTCCCTTGGCCTGACAGTCAACATTCTAAGTTTTAAAAATGATGACTACACAGATAGCAAGTGCATTATTTTTGATCATTCAGATTTCTCTAGTTTCTAAAAATGAATCCTATGGATTGAAACATAGCAAACATAGCCCTGAAACTCATGAAAGGAAAGAGAGAGAGAGAGAGAGGGAAAACAAGGAACTGCGGGTCAGTTAGCCTAATGTTAATAGAAGAGAAATGCTGGAATCTCTAATTAGGGTTGTGACTTACAGTGCTTTTAGAATATCATGTAATGGTGAGGTCATCATTGGTTTATGAAAGAGCTTATAAATCTAGGTAAAAGTTTTGAGTGTATAAATGCAAGGATGTGTTATAAAATCATAGAATTTATAGTACAGAAGGAGGCCATTCAACCCCTTGTGACTATACTGGCTTCCAAAAGAGCTACCCGCTAGTCCCATTCTCTAGCGCTATCTGTGTAGCCCTCTATATTCATCACTTTCAAAATTATATCCAGCTCTCTTTTGAAACATTGTACAGAATCTGCCTCCACCACTCTCCCAGGTAGCATATTCCAAATCCTAACAACTCCGAGTAAAGAAGTTTCTCCACGTCTCATTCAAGCATTCTTGCTGACATTCATGAACATTAACCCTTAGTTATAGCATACCAACTAGTGGAAATAGAATATCTTTCTTTACCCTGTCAAAACGTTTCATACTTTTGAACAGCTCAATTAGATCACCTCTAAATCTTCTCTGCTCCAAGGAGAATAACCCAAATTTCTCTAATCTTTCCTTGTATCTAAAATTCCTCATTTCTGGTATCATTCCAGTAATTTTCCTTTGAATTCTCTCCAGAGTGTTAATATCCTTCCTTAAATTAGATGCCCAGAAATGAACACAATACTCCAAATATGGTCCGACCAATGATTTGTAGAGGTGTGTCTTTGCTTTTATACTTTATTTATAAAGACAAGTATCCTGTAAGCCCTCATAAAAACTGTTTCAATTTGCCTAACCACCTTCAAAGAATTACACGTGTGAACCCCAACGTCCCGCTGTTCCAGTACTCATCTCAAAGTCGTACAATTTCTTCTATCTAAATCATCCTCCTTACTTTCTTATCAATATCCTTAGGCATTCTGTAGGCATACAGGGTACTCTAGCTTTGACACTCTATTTATTTCTCATGGGTATGCACTTAACGTGTACCTATTCATCACTATTTGAAATTCTCCCATTTTTCATCCACTATTTTAATCAGCAAAGCACATTTCTAGTTGAACTGCTCCAGTTTAACATTTAGACCCCTAAACTGTGCCATTTTCCAGTCTGACATCTCAATAATTGACTGCTTTTTATCTTTTTCTAATTTAATATTGAACTTTATTATATTACAATTGCTATTTCCCAAATGCTCCCTCATTCTTACTTTCTCCACTTGTCCTCATTGCCTAGATACACATTTCAAGCACAGATCGCTCCTGATAGGACTAAAAATGTACTGTTCTCGAAAGTTCTCCTGCACTCATTGCAGGAATTTCTTCCCTACCATGTCACATACATTACCAGTCTTACTTCTACTATAGGGTAATTGAACACTATTCTTTGAGCACTGGTCCTCCACGATCCTTTTCTCAGTCATGGTGACCAAGCCAACTTCTCCCAGAATCCTCCTCAGTTACCTCCCACCCTGCCCTCTATTTATTAGAAGGGAGTGAATAGATGTAGCATTTTGAATTTTCAAGAAGGATTTAACAAGGTGCAATACAAGAGGTTATGATTCAGGATTAGGGCTGATAGGACAATTAGGGCAATAAATTGGGGTGTGTTGAGATTTGGTTACCAGACAGAAAACAAAGAGTAGGAACTAACTAACCATTTTCTGATTGGCAGGTAGTAACTACTGGGATACCAAAAGGATCAGTACTTGGGACACAAACCATTACAACCTATATTAATAACTAGATGAGAGGACTGAGTATGATGTAACCAAGCTTGCTGATGATACAAATCTGAGTCAAAAGAATGGAGAAAATAGAAAAAGTTTGCAAAAGGAGATAAACAGGATATGTAAGTGAGCGAGAACATGGTGGATGGAAGACAATGTAAAGAAGTGTAAGTCATCCACGTAAATGCTGAGAATGCTCAGTTGTCGGGCAGAATTTATGGGGATAGATAGAATTAACATCTCATGGCAATGATCTTGAGCCTATTTATAAGTATAGAAGCAATTGGAAAAGCAACTAGTAAGTTAGCCTTTGTTAGAAAGCAATTGGCAAGTTAAATAAGTCTGACTGCAATTATATAGGGCATTAGAAAAACCACATCTGGAGTATGGTACAGTTTTGGTCTCCTTGCCTAAGGAAGCATATATTTGCATTGGAGGAAGTGCAATGAAGGTTTATTAAACCATTGCTTGTAATGAAAGGATTGTCCTAAGAGGAAAAATTGCGTAGAAACAAATTTACATTCTCTAACATGGAAAGACATAAACATTTCAAGGGGCTTAACAGGGCAGTTACAATGAAGGGTTCCTGATGGAACATGTAGAGTTAGGAGTCACAGTCTTAGTGGAAGGAATTAACCATTTGAGATTGAGTGGAGACATTTCTTCGTTATAAATAGTATAAATCTTTGGGCTTTTCTACTCCTGAGATGTGTGGTTGTTCATTTGATAAGTTGACAAAGATCTATAGAATGTTAAAAACTGATAAAATCAGGAAATGAGGATAGTGTGGAAAGGTGTAGCTAAGGTAGCAGGATCCATCAGAATCATATTGAATATAGAGTGGATTTGAAAGGCCAAATGGCCAGTTGCTGCTTCTATTTCTTTCGTTCCTACGTTTTTCAACCTTCTGTGCAGCTCTTTATAACCATAATAGTTATATAATCTGCAAATGTCTACTAAAAATTATAGTTCAATATTCGTGCAATGGTAATACTCAATTAAAATGCTTTGAATATACGTTAAATGAAATCAAAGAAAATATTTCCCAAATTGCGATATAGTCCCTATGCACGAATATGCGTGCCACAGTCGAGTTCATATGTGAATGCCAGTAAAGAGCTTCAAGATGAGTCCAATCTGAGCATTCCTGTGGTACTTTTGTGGCAGATAGTTTATGAGGCATTTTGACATTCTCTAGGCCAGAAATTCCATGGTACCTTGTGATTTGCGTTATGAACATGATTAAAACCTTGTGAGGCTACATTTTTATGCAAACAGCAAATAACCAGTAAGAGAGGATGAGAGAAAACAAAGTTCTCAAAGTAATGTTTGTTACAGTCAGAGTTAATGAATACAAATACTGAAAGAGACAGCTTCTAATATAATGACCACAACTTTGCAATAATTGGCAAATTCACAAAGGTATTTGCGACTTTTAATTTTTCCTTGTCCAACAATTGCAGAGATTTTGCGGTTGCAATGGTTTTTTTGAAAAAATGATGTGAGGAAGATTTTTGAAGTGGATAGGAAGAACAAAATGTATTTTTCTATAAGTTGAGGTACATTTCATTGCAAATCCATGTATCCTTCCTTTCACACATGATTTCCAGACTCGAACTGTTTCACTGCAGAATTATGTGAATGCATAAAACACCTGTTTCTTTAAAAAAAAACTGCGTATTAATAAAAAAACCGTGTATTATATGAAGAGATATATAACAAAACGTCTTCACTTCAGAATGAGTAACTAGGGTAGCAGAACAGTGCATTAAAGAAAAAGAGTGATCACAGTAGTCCGTTATAACAAAAACAAAGTACTACTGATGCTGACTGCTGAAATGTAAACAGAAAATACTGGAGAATGTCTGCTGTCTGGCAGTGTCCTCGGAATTTTGAAGAAGAGATATTCTGAAGTCAAAACATTAAATCTTTTTCTGTCTCCACAGATACTGCCAGATTTGCTGAGTTTTTCCCCCACTTTTTGTTTGTATCTGTGATCAGTTACTTTGCCTAGACAGAATTCATGGTTCAGTGAAAAACATAGGTGTGCGTAAATATCATCTAATTGTCCCTTTGCGAGGAGTTAAGAGAGAATCTGAAGGGGCTATTTGTTCAAAAAGTACATGTACTTCATGTCCTCATATTCTCATACATAACAATATACCAGAAATATCCCAATCTATCCAATTTTATTAATTAGGAAAGCCATTTATGTCCTGATGTATCTAACTTGTGATACTTTACTGATAATATATATTTAGTAAATATTTTAACCATTTATGGTTTAGTCAGAGTGTTTTTATAATTCTTGGATTCCAACTCTTCAGATTGTCGGTCTTTAGATTCAAATAAAGCAGAATGACACATCCTTGTAATCATTATCCATTATTATAAATATTATTTTTGATATGGGAAGGAAAAATATTCAAACATTTATTATAAAACACTTCTTGACTAAATTTAATCCATGAATGCTAACTTTATATCTTTGACATGAAGAATCTAAGTTCTTGTTGAGTCAACAATTTATTCATTCAGTTTGCTTTTATTGCAGATTTATCATCTGCCCTTGTATTATTTTTATTACCTAAACAGCACTTGATGATCATGATGGATACAAAAATGACAAATTCACAGAGCTCATTGTTTGTCCTTACTACATTCCGTATGTTTTTTAAAAAATCTCTGAGGTGAAATTTTATTAAACTTCTCCTTGTGACGTG
Organism: Ginglymostoma cirratum; assembly: GCA_024137785.1. Lineage (NCBI taxonomy): Eukaryota > Metazoa > Chordata > Chondrichthyes > Orectolobiformes > Ginglymostomatidae > Ginglymostoma > Ginglymostoma cirratum. The sequence continues at coordinate 5,245,902 of JAHRHZ010000251.1, forward strand.
AAGGCAATCATCTGAAACTCTAGAAGATCTCACATATGCAGTCTTCATCCTCATCATAAATTATATTCCTATCTCCCCCGCAAAATCAATTTGATCCTTTAAGTTTTGACCACCCTTATAAAGTTCAAGTACTATTTGATCTAACAATCTGTTGTGTTGTAAGCATGATCAACATATCGTGTACTCAATGAGGGACAAAAAAAATTCTAATCTCAATTGAAATTTGTTTGTTTTGCATTTCTGTTTTCCAGTGATCTAGTCTTGGTCCAAATTCTTTCTGAGTTATTTGCGTTTTTCAGCATTTCTAAACTCTGTATCCTGGAGTCCTTAAACCTCCTTTTCACCAATGAAACAAGCTCAACACTGCCCCAGTTTCCTTGGAATGTTTATCCAATGATTGGTGCAGATCAAAAGTGCAAGATGAAAATACTATAAAAACTTGGTGAAATTGCATCCGTGAAGAGAGAAAGATTTAACTTTTCATGTTGATTGTCTTTCATTAGAACAGTCAAACCATACAGAATAGAAATACCTCAGGTTTTATGCTTAGTCTTGGCTGAGCAAGCTGATCTCAACCACGATAACAGTCTTGGTGGCTTCAAATTGCCTTCTGTTAAGGTACAAAAATTAACTAGGATTTCATTTTTGATCATTAATCAGTAATCTTTTTTGTAAAGTATGGCCATGAGGGCAGGATTTGGCTCGATGTCAGATGTAGCGAATAACTGAACAGCACTCATTGTCAAGGTGTACACATGAAAATTGGTCATTTTGGCAAAGTGGTAGCAAGCTATCTGTTGATTCAAACTCAAGCAAGAAGCCAATGTCGTCAGAATAGGAGGGAGTAGTGAAAATAAATTAGTCCTTTCCCTAAGGTCAGGCGTCAGTTTGTATTAGTTTTGAGCACTTGATGGGAGATGGAAATTCTGCATTGATTCAGGGATACCTATTGAGTTCCAGTGAATACCAATGAATTCTGATTTCATTTTCACACTCTTGTACTGTTTAATCTGCTCATTCAAAATACTGCCAAGGCTATTTAATGCGTCTGGATTGCTTTGGAGTTGTGACAGAATCACAACGAAACAAACAGAAATTGGTAATGAGAACTTTAAAATTTGCTGTCGTTAATCACTCTGCAATTAAATATTGATATTAAATAATAATGATGACAACACAGCTAATATGTGAATAATTGAGATAAACGTTAATTAAATGTGAAAGAAACAATTATTTGGCTTCTTGCGCATCTCACACAATAATTTTGATCCAAGGATCTGCTTTTTTCTGTCCATGGAATGTGCTGAAACCATGAAGGCCTCAAAGCCCTTGCAGCCAAAGTAACACTGGCTTATTTAACAGAGAAACCTTTGCGTAATAGTGCAAATAAAACATTGCTTTTATTCAAATATAGTAATGTATGTTACATATTTGGATCTTAGGGAATTGACTGTGGAAGGCAGATAAAATTTAATAGCACTGAATTAAAATTCTGACCTCACATTCATGGCTGGTAGCCTTAGTCACCAGAAGAACACATTGAAAATTTGGAAAAGATCTTTTGGTTATTCAACATTCACAAATTTCTAATAGAACCAAAGAATCCCTACAGTTTGAAAGCGGGCCATTCAATGCATTGTGTCCATATCAACTCTCCGAACAGCATACCACCCAGACCCACCCTTTACCCAATCCCTGTAACCTTTCATTTCCCCTGGCTAGTCCCCCTAGCCTACACATCCGTGGACACTATGGGCAATTTAGCATGGTCAATCCACCTAACCTGCGCATCTTTGGACTCTGGGAGGACCAGAGCACCCGGAGGAAACCCCACAGACATGGGGAGAATGTGCAAAGTCCAATACTAATACTAGCCGGCAAACTTCCCAATAGGAGCACGAAATTTAAAAAAATGTTCCCAATCCTTTTGAGAAGTTATGCAATGCAGCACATATTCTGTTTCTTAATTTTAACTGTCTAATATTATGTATTCTTGAAACTAAAGGTTGCCACAGAGTTAACCGGTGTTATAACCAGTGCCTTGTTAAGAAACAAAAGTGTTATCCAGAAGTAAAAACAACTTTCTCGAGAGAAAAGCATATTTAAAACATCCAATGTTTGATTTAAGACAAAATGGACTTCTTTCAAATGAGGGAGAAATTTTGCTGTCTACGTTCGTGGTACATTGTATTCAAATATAACCTAAGTTGTCAGACCCAGGAGTTTCCAATTTACACATCAGTGTCATGCAGCATTCTTACTACGTTTGCATTTGAGATTACAATTTTTCAAGAGACACAAAGACCCAATAATTAAGTAAGTTAATTGTGATGTATACTTGTTGTTGATATGAGGCCAGTAATGTGATCTTTTCATCCATATTATTGCTGTGCATTGGTGCCAACCGCCCATGTAATGGGGTGCTGAGCTATCACTGTGCCACATGTGCACTTGAAGAGTAAGCTGATTTTGAAGGACTTTGGGACATTTGGACCCTATACTGTATGCCAGGTAGATTAAGATTTCAAATCAGGTGTATTCCCTGTCATCCTTCAATTCAATAGTGGTTACAAAATGTATCCATATAAACAACCATTTTTCCTTTGTTTGTATCCTTTCTCTTGCTTTAGCTCCTCTATTTGCAAGTTGCTATGTTTTTGTTCAATTTGCAGGTATTTCATAAAACAAGCTAAAATACATTTTGCATTTGTACATTTACAACAGCTACTTAAACCTGCACTCCACCTGTCCTCTATACATGTTGTCCTAATGAATGCTGTTCTTATAATGAGTAGAGAACAGCTATAGGTGTCTCGCACATACCTTTATATTTGCGGGTTCTGAGGCAAAGGATAAGATCAGCATGTCAGACAGATACATGTAATTTATTTCATTATGACTGTTTTTAAATCTCCACACAGGTATATGGGGATACACACTCTTATGTGGACATGTCTGAAGACATGTGGATAGTATTGAGTTTTCTTATGAAAATCATAATTCATAGTGGGAACCAAGTACAACAACAGCACTATCAGTGCATTGAACTGTTACATTGCAGGGTGTTTTCTGATCAATCACAGTGGTTCTCTGCAGTATATCTGCACCATCAGTGTACATTTGAATCAGGCACTTAATTAACTTACTGCTGCCTGTTGCTGCTATTTTTATTAATTTTCCTTGAAAAGTAGAAACATAGTAAACAAGAGCAAGAGTAGGTCATTTGGCCCTTACAACCTGTTCCACCATGGCTAATCATCCAACTCAGTAGCCTGTTCCTCCTTTCTCCCCAGTCCTTTGATCCTTTTAGCGCCAAGTGCTGTATTTAAAACCATATTGAAATTGTTTGGTTTTTTGGCCTCAATTGTTTTCTGTGGAAGCAAATTCCACAGACTCAGCACTCTCTGGGTGAAAATATTTCTCCTCTTCTCAGTCCTGAATAGTTTACCCCATGTCCATAGACTGTGACCCCCTCATTCTGGAATTCCCCAGTATCAGAAACAAACTTATTGCATCCACCTTATCTAGCTGTGTTAGAATTTTATAGTTATCTATAAAACTCCTCCCTCGTTCTTCTGGACCCCTGTGAAATAATCCTAACTGATTAAACCTCTCCTCATACATCAGTCCCATCATCCCAGGAATGAGTCTGGTAAACCTTCACTGGACTCCCTCTACAGCAAGAGCATCCTTCCCTGGATAAGGAGACCAAAACTGCACACAGCATTACAGATGCGATCTCACCAAGGTTCTGTGTAATTGCAGCAAGACATCCCTTTTCCTGTACCCAAATCCTCTTCATTCGAAGGCCAACATACTATTTGCTTTCTTTACTATCTGCTACATCTATATTCTTACCTTTGGTGTATGTAGACACCCAGGTTTCAAAGCACATTCCGATCTCTCAATTTATAGCCTTTCAGAAAACTTCCCGCTTTTGCTATCTCATCTTCATCGACATATACTACATCTACATAGCATTTGTCCGTTCACTCAGCTTATACAAACTGCATTGAAGCGTCTCTACATCGCCTTACAGCTCACCTTCCGTCCCAGCTTTGTGTCATCTGCAAGTTTGGAGGTATTACACTTAGTTCATTAACATATATTATGTATAACCAGGATTCTAGCACCGAACGCTGCAGTACTCCACAATTTATTGCCTGCTATTTGGAAAAAGACCGATTTATTCTTACTCTTTATTTCCTGCCTGCCAACCAGTTATCTATCAGTTCTCATCTCAAAACACTACCCCAATCCCAAGTATTTTAGTTTTACACATTAGTCTCCTTTGACTTTGTTCAAAGCCTTCTGAAAACTCAAATAAATCAAATCCACTCGCTCCCCTTCATCAACTCTACTAGTTACATCCTCAAAGAATTCCAGTAGATTTTTCATACATTATTTGCCTTTTGTAAATTTATGCTGACTCTGTCCAATCTTGCCACTTTGTTTTCCAAATGCCTAACTATAAATTATTTATAATGAACCTCAGCATTTTTCCTGCCACCTGCTTCAGACTGGCTGGTTTATAGTTTTGGTTTTCTTTTTGTCTCCCTTCTTAAATAAAGGTTACATTAACTATTCTCAAATCTGAAGGCACAGTTCCTTCCTCTGTAGAATCTTGTGAGATAACCACCAATGCATTCACTATTTCTAGGGCCACTTCCTTAAGTACTCTGGGATGTAGTTAATCATAGCCTGCAGATTTATCAGCCTTCAAACGCAACAAATTTCCCTACAGATATTGATGTCCTTCAGATCCTCCTTCTTACTAAACCCTGTGTTCCTCAATACTTCTGGTATGTTATTTGCATCCTCCTTCATGAACATAGAACCAAAGTAAGTATTTAGTTTGTCAACCATTTATTTGTCCCCCATTGCACATTCCCCTGTTTATGATCTTCAAGGACCTACATTTATCTTTACTACTTTTTCTGTTCACATATCTTTGGAAAGTTATACAGTTAGTTTAATATTTCCGGCAAGCTTATTCATATTCACTATTTTCCCTTTTTAATCCATCTCCTTGTCCTCCTTTGCTGAATTCAAAACTGTTCTCACTCCTCAGATCTGTTGTTCTTCCTGACCAATTTGTTGCCTCTTCCTTGGATCTAACATTATTTCTAATTTCCCCCGTAAATCATGTGTTGGCCACTTTGCCCATTTTACTTTTGTGCCAGACAGGAAAGAACAATTGTTGCAGCTCACCCATCAGTTCTTTGAATGTTTGCCATTACCTTTCCATCATCATCTCTTTAAGTAATAGTCCCCAATCTGTCATAGCCAACAAACATCTCATTCTATCATATTAATTCATCTATTCCATCATATTATTCCATCTATTTAAACGCAGGACCCTAGTCTCAGAATCAACAATGTCATTTGCGATCTTGATGAGGAATTCTTTCATATTATAGTCATTCATCCCCAAGGGATCTCCTAGAACAAGCCTGCCAATTACTCCTTTCTCATTACACAATGCCAAATCTAGAATTGCTTGTTCCCTCATTGGTTCCTCAACATATTGGTCAAAAAATCCATCCCATATACATCCCAGGAATTTCTCCTTTATGGTATTGTTATTGATTTGATTTGCCCAATCGATATACAGATTAAGTCATTCTTAATTACAGATGTTCCTTTATCACATATGTCACTAATTTCCTGCTTATTGCAATTTCCAACATTATTCTTCACTGTTTAATTCTGGCATTTGATTTCTCTCCCTATCACTTTTCTTATTCTTCTTTCTGTCTTTTGCTCTTGTCCATGATTCCCCTTCTTCTGACTCCTTGCATAGGTTCTCATTCCCTTGCCATTTTAATTTAACCCTCCCTAACCACTCTAGCAAATACTCCCCTCTAGGACATCAGTCTTGGTCATATACATGTATAACCCAGTTTGTCCTGGTCCCACCTCCACCGGAACTGGCCCCAGTGCCCCAGGAATCTGAAATCCTCTCCCTTGCATCATCTGTTCAGCTATGTATTCATCTGATATATTCTGCTATTTCTATTCTGCCTAGCACATGACTAGTGGTAAGTAATCCCAAGTCCTACAATTCAACCTATTTTCTAACTCTCTATATCCTATTTTTAGGATCTCTTCCCTTTTATTCAACCAATGTCAGTTGTACCAAAGTTTACCACAACCATTGGCTGTTCACCCTCCCCCTTGAGGATGTCCTGTAGCCACTCCGAGACATCCTTGACACTAGCACTGGCGAGGCATCATACCATCTTGGAATCTCATTTGCAGCAGCAGAAACACCTCTTTATTTCACTTACAATTGAATCCCTTATAACTTTTTACTCCCCCACCCCATGCAGCCAAGTCGAATGTGCTGCAATGAAATTGGCTTTTGCAGTCTTCCTGAAAGGTCATTCCTTCCAACGGTATCCAAAGGAGTATATCTGTTTTGCAAAGTAATAGCCATGGGAAACTCCTACAATGCTTGCCAAGTCCTCTTGTTCTACCTGGTAATCTCCCATTTCCTTTCTGCCTTTGGGGTCTTAGCCTGCAGTGTGACCAACTCTCTTTATGTGCTTTTCACAATACTGTCCACCTCCCAAAGGCTCCACAGCTGCTGCTCCAGCTCCAAAACTCAGGCTTTTAGAAGCTGCAGCTGGAACACTTCCCAGACACGTGCTGGCCCCGGGCATTGGAAATGTTCCTGGTTTCCATGTAAAGCACACCACGGCTCCAAGCTCTTGTGCCATGACTTACCCTTTTAAATTAAAACTTTTGGAAAATACATAATATCAAATACTGTAGGCCCTTATTTCCTGGTCCTCATCATTAAAGAATATAATCCATACAAACTATAAACCACCCAAAAAATCAAAATCACCTCTTCCTTTCTGCATCAAATTCCCACTATACTCCAAATTCCCCCAATCACACTCACTCAGGCTGTGTTCTCTCAACTGCTTGTGCGAAGTTTACTAATCATGTGCATCCAGCAACCCCTTTCTTAAAAAAAGTTTGAACTGAGCTAAGAAAACTCATACTAGTTAAGCTTCAATAGTAACCAACACTTATTGAGGCTCTATTCAGGCTTCAGGTAATTGACTGCTAATCTTCCCTTAGTCAGCAGGGTCAGCCATCCTAATACGCTTTCAACTAGATTGCTGAACTTTAAAGAGAAAAAAGACTTCCCATTTCAATTCCTGCCATGATCCAAATTAGATTAGCCAGGAGAATGAAGGAACCTTCCACATCAATTATGTGACTTTGCTTTATTGATTGTGCAACTACCTAACTCTACTAAGAATGTTATTCTACTTATAAACATTACCTATCAGTGATTGTGGAGTTGATTTGCAATCATAGGGAAAAAAATATTCACATGGCCTCATGGCTTTCATAGTGTCCTTTATCGTATCCACAATGTTATCATTGTTCAAAGAATCATAAATAAAGAATGGATAGATGGAGAATTGGCAGAATTTGCAGGCAAGGCTGATTATATTACAATAAATCCCAAGAACCCAAAACATGAGTAAGTGTAAAATATTGCCCATGTATTGACCATCGACACTCTTGTCATTTTTCAGGATCTACTGTAATACTTGGATAGATCAACTGAGTGCTACGGCATAGTCCATACAATGCCTCAAAACTATTTTAGCCTGTACTGTACTGTCTAGGGGAAGAAACACATCAGTAATGACAGAACACTACCTAAATTAATGAGGCAGAACAATCTGCCGCACAACCAACAGCCCACTCCACAAGAATAAGTAATCTTTAATTTAGCATCAGTGTACAAAAGCCATCTCCCCATATGCCCACCATGTTTCCAAGTAAAGCTTTATTTGTATTTAGTTTCCCATGCATTAAGATCCATGAATGCAATATTATTCTTTAACAGCTTCGATCTACTTCAATTAAATAACAGCAATGGAACACATTGTAATGTTGGTTATAACATATTGTAATGTTGGTTAGCTTTCACAGGGGAGGTAGTTGGGTGGATGACAACAAATGTCATTTATGGAATGAAATGAATCAAGGTGTAGTGTTGGATGAACACAGCAGGCCAAGCAGCATCAGAGGAGCAGGAAAGCTGATGTTTTGGGTCTAGACCCTTCATTTTTTGAAGAAGGGTCTAGATGTCAGCCTTCCTGCTCCTCTGATGCTGCTTGGCCTGCTGTGTTCATCCAGCTCTACACCTTGTCATCTCAGATTCTCCAGGATCGGCAGTTCCTACTATCTTTGAAATGAATCAATATGTTTTTCCAGAAAGTGATAAATGTTAGTGACTGTCAATCAATTTCAGCCACTCAAAAAGTGAAGAAAATGTACAGTCTCATTCCTCCAGGTGTGACTTTTTTATTTATTTTCAAAATTACGAATTTTATTTGTTTCCCTTTTTTTATTTTCTTCTTCCTTAATTTAATCTTTCTTCCTTTTCTGTTCTGTTTTGTGTTTGACTTGAAGTTGATTCACCTACTCTGATACACCATTTTTTTCAGTCCATTTATTTTTCAAACCTTAAATCTCAATGGTGAGGGAGACGCATTCTTTGTACCATTACTTGCAATATCTCAAATGCCCTTTGTCCTATTTGGATCGTTATTTCCTGACATACACAAAAACGTTGTAGATAAAATATTCTAAAACCAGACATGCACGATCAAAACTAATAAAACACATAGTAGAAAAATCTGACACCAGGAGTGTACATCTCACCCTAGCTAGTTGTGAAAGTGACTAACGTAAATCTGGTAAATTGTGATAAAATGACTCTGACAGCTTTCATTAAAAACTCCACTTGTTCTCTCAGGAAGAATACCTTTCATCCCTAAAGAAAGTGGGAACTGTGCTATTTGGGCTGTCTTCACCTGAACCATGCTGGGACAACTGTTCAGGTGAATTATCAAACTAGAATGGAGAGAGAACTTTAATCTAAATAATAGTGTGAGAATTCAAGGTAAGGGAGAGACAATAAATTAAAAGGGTGAGGACAAGAGGAAAAGGTAGCAACAATGGTAATCAAAGCATGGCAGGCAGGGACAGAACATAGAAAACATAAGAGTGTGTTAGCAGATAAGGCCAGTGATTGCAATAATAAATTACGAAAAAAAATGCAAGGCCCTTTATCAGAGTTTTCGTAGCTTTTGTAACAAAACAATTGAATTGTCAACACAAATAAAAATAAGTAACAGTGATCATAACATGAATTTTGCATTCAGTGTTCAAATTTAAAAACGAAGCTGGCTAGCGTGAATTGGGAAATTAGTTCAAGAGATTGGTCAGTGAAGATGCAGTGGCACTTGTTCAAGACATTACGACATTCAAAAAAGAAACATTCTACTGAGAAGCAAAATTCTCACATAAGGAGGATACAACTGTGGCTTACTAAAGAGGTTAAAAGTTGGTATTAATCTGAAAGAAAAATTTATAATTCCATGAAGACTAAAGAACATAGAACACAGAATCGTACAATACAGGAAGGGGCCTTTCGGCCCATGATGTTGTGCCGAACATGATGCCAAATCAAACTAATCGTTCTGCCTGCCCTTGCATATTCATGTGCTTATCTAAAAGTTACTTAAGTGCCCCATTTGTATCTGCCACCACCACCACCACCACCCCTGGCAGCACATTCCAGATTCTTATCGCTTTCTGTGTAAAAAGCTTGTCGCTCACATCTCCTTGGAACTTTTCCCCTATCACCTTAAATGCATGTCCCCTAGTTTTATTCACTTCTACTCTGGGCAAAAGGTTCTGACCATTAACGGTATCTATACATCTCATAATTTTATAGACTTCTTTCAAGTCTCTCCTCAACCTTCACCACTCTAATCCAGGCAACATCCTCATAAAACGTAAGTGGTCTTATCTCCACCCTTAGTTATCCTCTTGTTTTTAATGTAGGTATAGAATGCCTTGGGATTCTCTTTAACCCTACTTGCCAAGGTCATTTCATGAACCCTGTTTCCACTCCCAATTCCCTATTTGAGTTCTTTCCTGCTTTCTTTATATGCCTCATGGGCCCTGTCTGATTTTAGCCTTCTAAACCTTATGTACACTTCCTTTTCCCTTTTGACTAAATTCACAACCTCTGTCATTATCTGAGTGTCTCAGATAATAAGGTGCCATCCTTATTCTTCTTCCTTACTGTCAGTCCTGAGTTCTTATTAAACAATTCCCACAAGTCAAATGTGGATTTGCCTGATAACAGCTCCTCCCAATTAACACTCCCTGTGTCCTACCTTAATACTGTCATGATTTGTCCTCCCTTAGTACCTTGCCACAAGGACTTGTCATCCTTATTCATAACTATCTTAAAACTTAAGGAGTTGTGATTACTGTTCCTAAAATGCCGTCCAACTGAAAGTTGGAAAGTCACCTGGCCAGGCTCACTAACCAACACAAGGTCCAGTTTGGCCCGTCCTCTAGTTGGACTATCCACATACTGTTTCAAGAAACCCTCTTGGATGCACTTAATAAATTGTGCCCTGTCTAAGCCTCTTGCTCCCCAGTCAAAACAGGGGAAGTTAAAGTCACCCACTATAACAACTCTGTTTTTATTGCATCTTTCCATAATCTGCCTGTATATTTGTTCCTCAATTTCTTGGTGGCTGTTGGGGGGCCAATAGTATAATCCTATCAGAGTGATTACATACATCTTTTTGAGCTCTACCCATATTGTCTCTGTGGATGAACCCTCCAATATTTTCTTTCTGAGTGCAGATGTGACATTGTCCCTGATTAGTAATGCAACTCCTCCACCTCTTCTACCTTCCTCTCTATCTCGACTAAAACAATGAAAGCCTGGAATGTTGAGCAGTCAGTCCTGTCCCTCCCTCAATCAGTAGTAAGTTAGAGGGCTGAATATAAAATAACAAAGTTTTACTAAAATTAGGGGAGGTGAATTGGAATCTGACAGAAAGCTGACTAGAAATATTAAAATCAATATTAAATCTTTCTACTGCTATTTAAAAAGCAAAAAAGTAACTAAAGTAACCTTATATAGAGGTTTATAAAATCATGAAGGGTATAAATTAGGTGAATGGCAGGTGTCTTTTCCCTAGATGGGGGCATTTCAAGACTGGGGGCATATTTTTAATATGAAAGGAGAAAGATTTAAAAAAAAAGGGGCAATTTGTTTTAGACAGAGAGCAGTTTGTGTGTGGAATGAACTTCCAGAAGAAGTGGTAGATGCTGGTACAGTTACAATGTTTAAAAGACATTTGGATAAGCACATAAATAAGAAATGTTTGGAGGGGTATGGGCCAAGCGTAGGCCGGTGAAAATAATTTAAGGTTGGCTTATGATCGGCATGGACTGGTTGGACCAAAGAGTCTGTTTCCGTACTGGACAATTCTATGACACTAAGTAGGTGATACCTTATTAGCTTGAATTGACGACTGATTAGTTATTAAGTAACAGCATGGGAATAAATGAATCATTTTCTGATTTGTAAATTGTAATAAGAGAAGTGCCACAAGAATCAGTGCTGGAGGCTGATCTATTCACAATCTACTTCAATGACTTGGATAAAGGGATTGAATGTATAGTTGCTAAACTTGCTGATGACACAAAGATATATAGGAGAGTAAATTGTGAAGAGGACATAAGGCATCTGCAAAGGGATATGTGAGTGGCAAAAGCTTGGCAGATAGAATATAATGTGTGATTGTGTGTATTTATCCCTTTTGGCAGGAAGAACTCCGAGGAACAGAAGGATCTGAGATTCTTCTACATGAATTCCAAAAGGTAGAAATGTAGGTAGTGCAAGTAATTAGGAAGATAGTTTGAATGTTGTTGTTAGATGCAAGGAATATAGAACATACATGTAGGGAGATTTGTTTTTAAAGCTGGATAAGATGATAGTGAGACAACATCTGGAGCACTGTGTACTGTTTTGGCCTCCTTATTTAAGAAAGGATATAAACATTAGAAGCAGTCGCAGAAGAAAAATAGAAGTTATGATTAGATCAGCCATAATCTTATCAAATAACAAAAACACACTTGAGGGTCTGAAAGGCCTTCTCTTATTCCAAATTCATATGTTTGCATTTTGTAAATTCATTAACATCCCATGCAATGGATTCTTAATGCTTGCATGGCAAAAAAAAAAGTTAAAATGCTGGAGAAACTCAGAAGGACTAGCAGCATCTGCAGAGGGAAAAAGAAAGTTCTATTGAGTCTGCTGTGACTCTTCTTCGGAACAAAGAAGAAGAAAGTCTAATATAAGTGTTTGAACATGTAGCTGTGTGAAATGTTGGACTGGTGAAGGATTTTCTGCATCAGATTTGACCAATGTCTATGTAAGCAAGCCTGTGATAAGGCAACATGCCATAATGAAACAGAAGAAAATATGGCAATATGTTTACAAAAGAACAGCAGTAGGCACAGTTCCCTGCATTCTGTCTTTGTGTGATATATCATTTATAACAGGCAGCAATAAAGAAAACCTTGACAAGCTAACTTTTTAAGATGCTGACACGTGCGTGCTCAGTTTCCTTGGCAGTCTTGGCTCCTGTAAGATTTAACCAAATATTATGACCACATTGATTTGTTCTGCATTCTTCATCCGTGCTGCTACAGCACAACTCTTTATTGCTGAAGGGCCCTCATGCCAAATAGGGCCATCCTTCACAACAGGATTCCAATGCCCAATGAAGGTGTCAAGACAAGCACATGAAAAAACTATTATTTTATACATGGCCATAGCAATAGAAAGGTTCAATGAAATGTGGTAAAATTTGTGTACAACTGTGAACAAAACCACGCAAATCAAATGACTTTACAATATATCATGGATTTTAATATTTCATGTGATGTAACGGCTTAACATTAGCCAGAATTATTTGAATCAGTAGAGCAAAGCAGACTGATCTGTGAACCCTCCACTCCCTTGTTGGCTTCCATACAAAATAATTCTACATGTTTTCCTCTGCTGGGTTCAAACAATGTAGTGATAATGTTCCACCTCCTGTTGCCAATCTATGTGGTATGTGTCCTTTGCACACGTAAACATTATTGTTGCTGTCCTTAAGAATGTGATTTACTTTTACAGCAGAACTGGTAATTTCTCATTGCATATCTTTCACATGAGGTGCTGACTTTGTTTATTGACTTAAAACTCTATTTCCTTTGCTTCAGATCCTCCTCTACCAATAACTCGAGCTGAGATACTATGAAACAAAGTTTCCTTGTCTTTTTTTGACCATGCTTACTTTGCTACGACAATTAAACTGTTTGAAGAGCATCCACTCCCTCCGTCATCGACGCTCAGTGCCAGCAGTGTGTACTATCTACAAGATGCACTGCAGAAATTAACCAAATATCCTCAGACAGTACCTTCCAACCTACAACCACTTCAATCTAGAAGGACAAGGGCGGCAGATACATCGGAACACCACCACCTTCAAGTTCCCCTCCAAGCCACTCACCATTTTAACTTGGAAATATATCACCATTCCTTCACTGTCACTGGGTCAACATCCTGGAATTCTCTCCCTAATGGCATTGTGGATCAACCCATAGCAAGTGGACTACAGCAGTTCAAGAAGGCAGCTCATTACCTCCTTTTCAAGGGGAACAAGGGATGGGCAATAAATGCTGGTCAGCCAGTGACGTTCACGTCCCACAGATGAATAAAAAGAAGAGGCAATATTAATAACCTTGTGCTCAGCAATTGAGAAGTATTGTGTTGCAAAATGTATGAGCAAACTGCATGAGCAGCATCTTGGCACGAATTATTGTAAATATCAGGGGCCCACTATCAATACCAAATTCAACTCTGCAGTCTACTAAGCTGAAAAGTTTCTTCCCATCTAGCCTATCATTGCGCCTCGATTTTGTATTCTTCAACTACATCCCATCTCAGAATTCTCTGCTGTAAGGAAACCTTCTCTAGTGAAATCTCACTCTTTCTCTTCTGCTCATCCTGACTGCTTTTCTTTGACAAGAAGGAATAAGATTGAAAATGTTTCTCTAAGCAGAAAGCCTCAATGACATCCCTTATACAGCAAACTGTGACATGTTGCTTATATTTCAAGCAGGAGTATGGAAGGAACCTGATGCACAAACGTTAAAGACATAGTCAATTTGAAAACTATAGACACTTTGTTTCTTTGCCTGCTCTGAGGCTGTGACATGTGTGAAACCACACAACGCCAAATGCTAGAGCTAATGTCCCGCACTCTAGTAGAGTCGTTGACCTGTGCAGCTGATGGGGCTTTGAACCAAAAGCAATAGAATATTCTGCCTGGCAAAAGATGCATGTCTAGGCCTCTTTGTAACATGTCCACTTTGAGAATCAAGTCTTTCCTGGGGTCATGGTATTGCAGTAAGGAAGGTTTTGTTTGAGCAAATCAAAGTCGCGTTGGTAGTTGGCTTGAAACAATAAGCGATATGATCCATTAGCAAATCTCTCCTTGGAGATACTTAGTCTCTGCAGTTGGGAATATATGATGTGAGAAAACTAAATAATCCAAGGCAGTTTCACAAATCTCTTTATCTTGAAGGATTTACATTTGTTTAACATCCTAAATCTTCTCTGGAGCAGGATATGAATGGAGTAAATGGTCCCAAAAAGATTTTTCTGGCTGACTTTACTCTGGCACGTTATGATATTAATTACTAATGCTTGCCATCATGCTGTTGTCATCAGCAGGTGAAAGTTGTATCCGTGCCTTTGTCTTACCAATGACATATTGTCAGAAATGCAGATACAGCCAAGTACATTCTCAATTATCCTATCCCCATGTTGCTGATATAGATCTTAGTTTATTGAGAGTTCAAATTGTAACCATCAGAAACAGTCCCATCCAAATTGGATCCTGTATATCATGAGCTCTTGGGATTCCTCTCCTAAGTGGACAGACTGGTATCCATGCTTTGCATCTGATTTTAGAAAAAGTCTTGCTTCAGAAAATTTACATGGAACATTTTAAATGAAAAATTGAAATGGCTTAGATTGAGACATATACCTATTGTGCCATGTTACTTTGAAATGCACATAATGAGCTTCACCAATCAGTGTGGTGGTAGACCTTCTAATTAGTATGATTTTGCTCCAACTTATTCAATCCTGCTTGAAGTTTCTCCTTAATGTGCACACTGCATTTCTTTGGACGAGCAATTAATGAAGCTGCATCATCCTTAAGATACAATGCTGCATCACCATTAAAATTGTGAATCACATCAAATCTGGATACCAAATCTGGGTCGGATTGATTTGATTGTATCACACATGGTCTGTTCCACCACAGTGGGTGTGGTTTGAATCTCATGAATTGTGCCTGTACTAAGATCTGTGAATACTGGTAGTCCTGTCATCTCTGGACCAGTGGAATCTGAAAGGTAGAAGATTTCAAGAAGCCAAGATGAGTTGTGTATTAACATTGCAATGTCATTCTGCCAACTCATATAATTGGTGACCTGTTAAATGCTGTGAAATAGTCTCTCAAAGGTTATACCATGGATTGTGACTTGCTGAGATATATGTCTTTCAGGATGCATAGTGGTATCTCAGTTTTTATGACATCAAGTTCTGCCTTTTCAGAACATATGATATTAATGATTCTAAAGCTTCTGATTGGCTTATACCACCAGAATGATGTGTGAAGTTAACAATATTGAGAACTTGCAGGTTGAGTCAGTAGTTAGGAAGGCAAATGCAATGTTGGCATTTATTTTGAAAGGGCTTGAATATAAAAGCAGAGATGTACTTCTGAGACTCTATAAGGCTCTGGTCAGGCCACATTTGGAGTATTGTGTGCAGTTTTGAGCCCCATATCTCAGGAAGGATGTACAGGCTCTGGAGCGGGTTCAGAGGAGGTTCACAAAAATAGTCCCAGGAATTAAAAGCTTAACATATGAGGAACGTTTGAGGACTCTGGGTCTATACACAATGGAGTTTAGAAGAATGAGGGCGAATCTAACTGAAATTTACAGAATACTGAATGGCCTGGACAGAACGGATGTTTGGAAGATGTTTCCATTGGTAGGATAGACTAGGACCCGAGGGCACAACCCTAGAGTGAAGGGAAGGTAAACCTTTCAGATTGGAGATAAGGAGAAACTTCTTCAGCCAGAGAGTGGTGAATCTATGGAACTCACTGCCTCGGAAGGCTGTGGAGGCGAGGTCATTGAGTATATTTAAGACAGAGATCAAGGGGATCAAGGATTACGGGGAGAAAGCGGAAGAACAGAGTTAAGAAACTTATCAGCCACAAATGAATGGCACAGCAGACTCAGTGGGTTGAATGGCCTAATTTCTGCTCCTATATCTTATAGTCTGATGTGAAAAGCCTGTCTATCTTCAAAAATTTGCTTGGCTGAATCCAAACTTCTGGATGTGTACTTTGTGTACTTTCTTAACATATTCTTGGTGTCAGCGTTGTGGTTTTGTACCATCCTATTGGTAACCTGTGTTTTGTTCTGGGGTCTGGCTTGGCCTTTGGAACCAGATTTCATGTACAATGTTCCTTGATGCCTCATGCTTTACAGACCTGGACAGCTTTTGGATAAATGTAACAAACGGCGTGTGTTTTGTTGGTTTGGTGCACTTTGCAGATCAAAGCAATGGCATTGGCTGCAATGAAAGCACGTGATTGCTGTTTGGCCTGCACGATGGCTTCATACTTGCCTCCATCCTCAAGGAATGTGTCAATGGTTTGGCATTTTATCTTGTCCAAAAGATCCTTCCTAAAGACTTAATTGGTGTAGACATTATTACTAATTCAATGAGCCTCTCTGACAGATCCTCTTTGGAAAAATCACACTCATCCACTTTACTGTGGCATCTTCTGACAAACAGGTCAATACACTCTTGGGTAACAAGCATGGGGCTGGATGAACACAGCAGGTCAAGCAGCATCGTAGGAGCAGGAAAACTTGACGTTTCGGGCCTA
>JAHRHZ010000251.1:5272781-5327304 GCA_024137785.1 Ginglymostoma cirratum
GATGCTGCTTGACCTGCTGTGTTCATCCAGCCCCATGCTTGTTATCTCGGATTCTCCAGCATCTGCAGTACCTTTTATCTCTATAACACATCATACATTATTAAAGGCATCAAGTCATATCTGGAGAAAGCTGACAATATGACATTGAGACAAATGATCAGTAATTGTCATATTGAATGCCAAGCAGGCTCAAAGGGTTTAATGGCCTACTCCTCCTAGTTTCTACATCATGAAGTTACAAAATATGGACTATTATTCTGCAATCCATTAACTGATTTAACTTCAGTTTGAAAAGACAAGCCATTTCAAATGACTATATAAATTATCTGACCTACACTGGGCGGGCCTAGCAGAATCATGAAATTGCTTCCTGGTCAACCTGCCTTTGCTAGTCCCTAGACCTTCCTGAAAACCTTTGAGTATTTAATTAGAACTTCACTCAGGCAGCTATTTTCTAATCAAAAAATGTTGAGCCAATCTAGGTGAATCTTTCTCAACCAATTTTGCCCAATTTTGATTCTGATTTTGATTTTGTTAAACAATTTAACTGTTCCAAGCTGGATGTAGATGGGCCTTCCAGGGTACCGGCCTATGAGTTGTCTTACTCAATTTAGATCATCCTGGGTCTCTTTTAATATCTCAAGTCCACATACCGGCAGCAACCACAATGGCTTGTCAGCCCAGATCCTGAAGCAAATGTTAACCGTTTGGCCAAGGCTTGGCTTTGTGTTAAGGTTTTGCTGTGGGCTGACCTAGAGTTCCTCTGTTCAAGATATGTCCTGAGTATGGCTATACAGTTACCTTCACTCAAGTGGAGTTCCCCAAACTCAATCAGACTACCTAGGATGTCCACTTCCATCAGCTTACCCTGAAACTCATATGCTCTGCTTGCCGCATTTTCCCCGATGACAAAGCCAGCTGTAGTGTCTGAAGTTCAGTTGGGCTTTAGCTATTAGGCACTTTTGTATGGTTACTTTGTTAATCTCACATACCAAAGAGTCTCTCACCAAAGTCACATGCCTCTGCCAGTCAACTTAACCTAGTCAAAAATCCCAATACGGATTCTCCTGGTTCTTGAATTGCTAACTAAAACCGATAGCATCTCAGAATTAGAGGAGGCTTGGAGTCATAATATTCCTTATCTAAATCTGTCAACTCTTGAAAGATTTAAGCATCTGGTGCCTCAGGGAAAGTTAAGCTCCTAATAAACAAAAAGCTGCCAGGATAATTACTCGTTGCTTTTCATCTGCCTCAATGTCATTTGTCTGGAAAAAATAACACATTCTTTCCACATAGTGGGCCCAGTCTTCAACAGCAGGATTGAACAAGTCAAGCTTCCCAGATGCCAGAAATGCTTACCTCAACTCAAAGACAATTGTTGCAAGAGAATTTCTTAAGGAGTGTGTTTTTCTCTCATCACAACTGAAATAACTCCACCAAGATCGGTATCCCGTCACCAAGTCACCCTATATTTACACATGGAGGGTCCTTGATACTGGTCCAGCTCTCTCAGAGATAGCCCTCAGAATGACCAGCACGTCTGATACTGATACCGTTACCGTTTCTGATTCGCAACGTCTGCAAACTTTGGTTTTATTTAGTAGAATGTCTGATACTGCTGTTTATAGCTATCAGCTAGGGTTCCCTGATTGGAGCAGATTAACAGCCTCAATCAGGGAACTCGTATTCTACAAGATCCACCTAGCTGACCTCATTACAATCACTAAATATGCAAGTTGATTTTGTTCAGTCTCGACTGAAGCCCTTTATACCTTCATTAGTCTGTTGAAAGCAATGATTCACTGATAATGTTCCACTAATTTCTATGAGTCATTTAACCTTCTTTATACTCAAACATCCCACACAAGCAGGCAGCAACTAATGGTTACACAGGCAGAAGACAGGTCAACAAAGATATCTCTAATTCTTTAAGCTCTCTTGGGTCCATCTTTAATATTATTGCAAAAATCTGGTTCACAGTTGTGGTGTTTTGGAATTGACTTACAGTTTTAGAAATTAAAGTTTTATTGTTTAGAAAAGTCGAGAAACTGGTAGAAACAATTCTGATAATAATGCTACTCAAACAAGATGGTGTTTATTACATTAACAAAGTACCCTGAATTTATCTTGCAAGGTCAGAGTTTTTAGTGCAAATGCTTGAACAATGAATGATCCATCTGTAATCTTGCAATAAAACCTAAATGTTTGGAGAGAAACTATTAGTAAGATAAATTACCTGTTTGAGTTACATAATCAAAGTGTTATAATTAACATAAAATAAATTTATATATGTATTTTATTCATCCCAAAGAATGCCACATTTCCATAGATATTGAAATAATGATTCAGTGTGAAATCTTGACTGGAAGGTTCTTTTACTTAATTTATCAATGTGTTTCCTGACAGAAGCAAACTGTTCAGTTAGAGTTTGGTGAAGAAAGAAAAGTTGGAAGATTTTGAATACAATTTGTTTTTTGTTTAATATATGAAATCTTGTGGTATAGTTCCGTTGGTGGTTAATTGCTGGACACTGATTTCTTCTTTAAGTACTAATGATAGCACTTCGTAACAATATGTTGGGTCAGTTTAAAGAGTTTGTTCCTGCAGGACTTTGCAAAGTAGAAGCTTGTCTGTTCTGGTGTTGCTTTTCCATATGGGAAGTCAATTGATTCAAGGTAAGCTGTTCACATAATGGTTGAATGTGAAACAATAGATATGACATATGTATATGAATAATTTTCTTTCAAAAGATCTTTAGGCTTGCAGCATCTTTATGAGGTTTTTAAATGACTATGTGTATGCTATTCTCATTCCATGTGATAACATGCAAAAAAAATTACTACTTTTCTATATGTTTGCATAAGATATTTCAAAAAAAAAATCTCAATACACTCAAATGTTATAGGGCTATTATGACAATGAAAGTAAATGTAATCTGTCCCTGTTCAATACGCATAGAAAACTATTATTCCGGATTAGTTTATTTTCAAAAATCTCATCAAAAATGAGCTTCTAAATAAGTACAATAAAGCAAAGAGAACTACAATAGTACTAAAGATGACTCAGAAGTAGTTCCAGTTTAATCATTCTATGTGTGTTCTAAATTTGTTTATCACTTGATTAACAACAGTTAAAATTTCTACAGATCTAGTTCAGTGGACCAGTTAGAATGAAGTAGGGAAATCTTTTCTCATTGGATCTGGATTAAAGGATGGGATCCAAATCTTTCACAAAATGAAAACTAGGTGATGAAGTGGATGCGCAGAGACTTTTTTGTGCAAAACAAAGGAGGATAAACAGAACACACGATAATAAATGAATAAGCCACAAGTTAAATCTTCCCTTAAGAGTAACTTCTGCACACTGTGAATTATTGACTTATGGAATAACTGACTGCCTCGCACATTGAACACTGACACAGTTTAAGCATTCAAAGGGAATTGGAGTGATTCCTAATTCAACATAGAGTAAAGGATATGGCTTTGGGATGGAAAAAAAATACTTGGAGACTGGACTTGGATGAGTAGATGGTCTGAGTGGATTGAATGATCTTTTCTTGTCCTCATATTCTGATGTTGTAATTTCAGGATTTCATAAAATATTTCACTTGCTGGTTTAACGGTAATTTCTGCAAATGGTTTTGCATCCAATATATTGCAAGTAATTACCTTTGCAGTAATTTGACCTTGCCAAGTTACATGATACAAAGTTAATAAATCTTGCTTTCAGTCATTGGCAAAATGGATTAAACATAGATTCATTTCACACTCATTAGAAATGCTGGATATCATACTCTAATAGACAGGGTAAGATAGTAGAAAACAATATAAACATAGTCATATAATGTCTCATTACTCAGCGTTGGAGGCAGTCATTTCTAGGAGGTTGTGTTTGGCTTTGTCAGGGAAAAGTCAATGTTGACAGGTTTTCGAGTTAGCATTGTCTGGAGTCATAGAATATTTCCCTCAGTTGGGGGCCATTTGGCCTGTTAAGTCTCCACTCCCCTATATTTCCCATATCTCTGCAATTTTAGTTCTCCATCAATTATGTATCCAGGAGACCGCAGTATTGTCAAATCTGTTTCTACTAGCTTAGCAAGCCGAGCAATTCAATTTCTAATTAGTTATTGCGTAAGGACATTTTTGTCACATCTGTCAAACACCTTAAATCTGCGCTCTCTTATTTTTGACTCTTCAGCCTTTGGAAACAATTTCATACTATTTACTTTTAAATCCTTTGTGAAGCTCTGGTGACATAATAGGTAGCATCCCTGCCTTTGAGCCAGAACCCACAGGTTCAAGTGCCACTTCAAGAATTTATGGCTAGAGAAGATGGGTCCATTATCTGGCTAAACAGACTGAGTATCAACTTGTACATCCTTTCAACACACACCAATGATGGCCAGAGCTAGAGAGATTCATGGTCAATCACATGACAGAAAGAAATTGGAGCCTCTACCATTGCAATCCATATCTCCAGACCGCAACTTAAATGTAAAAGTCTATGTAGCCACAGTAACTCAAGTTTTCTTGGCAGGGGTTGGGTTGGTTTGCTCAGTTGGCTAGACAACTAGTTTGGATCAGATTTGTGCCCACAGCACACGATTCCAGCTGGGTGGATTTGGAAACTCTTTCTTTGCCTTACCTGGCCATGTGATGGAACCGACCTTTAGGTCGAGAATTTGAGAGAAAAAAAGAGACACCTTTCAGGATATTAAGCAGCTTATAGAACATAGAACATAGAACAATACAGCGCAGAACAGGCCCTTCGGCCCTCGATGTTGCGCTGCCCTGTGAACTAATCTAAGCCCATCCCCCTACACTATCCCATCATCATCCATTTGCTTATCCAAGGACTGTTTAAATGCCCCTATCAAATCACCTCTTAAAGATAGTTTTCTGAATAGATAACAATTGTGGAATCTCTGAACTAGGAGAAAAACTACAATTATTAATTAAAATATATAAATATATATAGAGTTAGTCCTGACTAATATAACTAGTTGAAAAATAAGGTTTGTGTTTGTTAGGAACCATTCAATACAAAGATTTCCAGCGTACACAATGGATAAGCTCTTAGTTTATTTGGTCCTCTGAAATTCTAAACAACAGCCACCTTTTGAACTTCACTTAGACAATATCCACGCACAGTTGTCATTGTGTGACGTATTTCTGAAAACTTTACAGTTATAAAACAAAGGAAATACTTTAGATTTTGACAATGGTATTTGTGATTTACTTTAATTCACCAATTTATAAGGATATCTAACAACTACTCATAGGTCAGTGGAGATGCTAGTGATTTAACTCCTTGTTGTTGCCTTATTTTCATTCGTTACAGACCAGAAAGTACTGATGTAAATTTAGTATTAGTATCAAGTTAACATATTCAGTAATGTCTATAATAAACATCGTAGCACTATTTACATTTCCCTCAATTTCTCTTGATATTACATTGCTATGAGATCAGTTTCATAATTGGTCTGTATGACTATAAAAAATCTTAGTCTTTATTTTGAAAGGGAAGAAGACAAAAACAGGTAATGATTAGCCAGTTAGCTTAAACTCTGTTATTGCGAAAATGTTAGCATCTATTACAAAGGAGATAGTAGCAGGGAATTTCATGTGATCAAGCAGAGTCAGCATGACTTCATGAAGGGGAAATCATAGTGATTTATAATACCTCTAA
Organism: Ginglymostoma cirratum; assembly: GCA_024137785.1. Classification (NCBI taxonomy): domain Eukaryota; kingdom Metazoa; phylum Chordata; class Chondrichthyes; order Orectolobiformes; family Ginglymostomatidae; genus Ginglymostoma; species Ginglymostoma cirratum. The sequence goes on from JAHRHZ010000251.1 coordinate 5,278,470, forward strand.
CAATATCCATCATGAATAATAGCTGATAGCAATTATACAAGACTTCCTGTCAAAAATGAATAGGTCTGTCTGCACAAGTTCCCGCAGTCTAGTTGGGAAAGTTGTAGGTAGCAGTGTCTCTCATTGTTCTGGCCTCTGAACAGCACAAATTTCATTGTTGTCTATGAAGTCTTCAATCTATCTAGATAACCCAGTTCATCACACAACTGGCTTGGGTCTGGCCATGCTTGTTGATTATCCCCAGATATCCCTGGTATATCTTGTGTAGAATATCTTTTTGTAATAACATATTGTTATTATTTGGGAAGTTAAACTCTTAAGTGGAGAAGAAATGTATTTTGGTTTTGTGAAGGACTAACTTTTTTTTCTAAAAGGTCAGAAGGTAATTTTGAATAGAGTTCAAAATAGCCTTTACAAGAAATCATGTGATTTTATTTTAATGACCAGCTAGCCACTTGAGGAGAAAATTGTTCAGGTGTGTGCTGTCTTGAGTCTTATGACCAACAGAGAGAGTGAAACAGAGATGGCCACCAGAAAGTACTATCAGACAGATGGGGCATAACTGCAGAGGTTTTCTTATTAGCAGTCTCCAAGCTATTAGGACTGGGAAGAAGTCCTGAGAAACTTAGTCAGTAAAAGCAAAACTCAAGATGTCTAGGGAGTTTTCAGAGAGGCTTTTGAAGACATGAGTTGAGGACACCCATGTTGAACATTAAGTGAGCTGATTTGCTAATTTGTTTTAAAGATTGAGGAGAGGCATTAACTCATTGCTATTTTCTTTAGCTAATGTGCAGATATTTGCTAAAAAGAAACAAATTACAGTTTCATGAGCCGAGTAAAAATGTTCAACATGGAAATCAAGGTGACTATTCACTGAGGTTTGAGCGTCTATGAGGATATTGCTGGGGTAAATGAATGAACGTCTCTTTTCATATTTGTGATAAGGCTGTTCCAGTAGTTCTTGTGAAGTGTATGTAGCTTGTGTTCTGTTTCCTTTCATGTAATAAAGTTTTACGTCCTTTTGTTAAATTACATTAACAACCTCAGTGACTAACTTTTACAGTAAATTAAAGTGAATCTTATGGACTACCAAGACAGGTGTCACTGCAGAGACAGTGGAGTAGCCACAAAGGTCCTCAAGTTCGCCGTGAAATGACCCACTCGCATAAAAATTAAGGGCAGTTCTGACCTTGACAGCCACTGATCTGAGATTGACATCCAGTTCTCCTGGGCACAAGTCCTCATGCTGCAGCTGGCATAGTTTTAAAATGATGGCTGAGGACACCTTTAATCTTTCACAGCCTTGCCGTTGTGACATTTCCGCATAACTCCAGCGAAGCCTACAAACTCTGGTTCACAACATTCCTCTGTGCCTCTATGGTGGATCATGTCGTGCTGCTTCATTTTCTAAAGGTTATGCCACAGGCACAGAAGCTATTGTTCTTTCTGGGCTCGCTAAAGCTTTTTTGTCTGCTGAAGAGGTGATAAGTTTTCCTGCTCCTATGATGCTGCGTGACCTGCTGTGTTCATCCAGCCCCATGCTTGTTATCTCTTTTTTGTCTGCTGTCTTGTTCTCATGTTAATTTTCAGTCGGAGCAATTTCAGTCAGTGAAGGCATAAACACTGCAATTGCTGGACCCAAAGCAAATGTTTAAGTTCCACCTTCATAAAAGTAAACTTCCACTTTGTATGTGGTCCCTTTTGTCACCTTTTTGCACAGTTGACTTTTGAATCATTATAGCAAGGTCCCACCTTTATTATTGTGTGTAACCTGTGGGCTCCACCTACGATGCAAGAGCTTTATCCCTTTTTCTCATTCTTCACATTCCGTTTTGTGTTGCTGTTCCTGAGGCCATGAGGACCCTTCAGCATCTTCACCCCTGCTTCAGTATATTACTACAGAACCCACATTACCCCGAGATTATGACTGCCTTTGCTGGTCCTACACTCTTCCTATATAGAGGTCAGAGCAGCTTGAACCCAACTTCAAGAGCTCCCTGACTCCTCCCATTCACTTTGGTCCCTTCCTGCAATTGCTTCCTATCATTTCCTCAGTGACTCAGTAAAATAAACACATCCCCAGACTTCATCTGCCCGCTTTATTCGGGATGTTTTGCACTGCCAAGATAAGCTTAATGAGCATTGGGAAATTCCCTTGACTGACTATGACACCCACCCACTGCCCTGACTGATCTTAATAGCACTCTAATGTCCCACATGTAATCCCTGGACTACTTGCACTTGACCTTAAGGACTAACTATGGTCAAAGGCATGGATCCCCAGATGTAATTGGAACCAATCACTTGACTGACTGTGGCCAACCTCCGGGACTGGAATAGATCCAACCTCTTGACGGACTGTGGCGTTTTGCCCTGACTGACTGACTGACTGAAGTACATCTTCATGCCATGTAGTAGGAGAACAGGATTGGTAGGTCTACTCCTTCAAAATCCTAACCTTTCTTCCACCCCCACCGCAAGAATGTACACCAGCAAGTCTACATGACATTATCATTGTGAGTTGTAACTAAAAGGACTCCTCAGTGTCAATTTTTTTCAGACCCTCACACCCTTCTATAACACTCCTCATTTTTAGGTTGCCCTGGTTTATTGTCCTGCTATAACCATTTGATGAAATCATCCACAATGATGGAGCTTTCTGTTCACTTCCAAACCATGAGAATCTAACTTTTGGCTTAATATATATGGAAAACAATAATTTAGATGTTGGAATGAAGGAAAGTAGAGTTAAAAATAACAAACTGAAATGGAGCATTCTTGGACTGAGGTTGATTTTCAGCAGACATGAGGCAATTGCTCTACATAAGCTGTATGATGAAGCAATGCCTTGTACAAAGCTTTAAAATCCCCACAAATTTTCTAGCAAATAATTAGGAACAGAATAATTGAAGAGCACATAACAAACTGAACTGTAAACATAGTATGTAATCAAAGTTCGGAGTACCCTTGAAACATCAGTTGTATTACTTAATTAATAAGATTAATGTCACAGGGAGGAATTACACAGGAATGTTTGAAACTGTGGTGAGATAAATTTGCCTATAAGCCATAACAAGAAAGGAAATGTCATGGTAACCCAACAGTGTTGTTACAATCTTGTTAGGGAACATTTAACATTTAAAAATAAATCCAACCTTCTTTTAACCAATAGAACTGCCCCAGAAGATTTGAATTTTCTTTTAACAAAATGTTATTGTATATAAAAGAATGAATAAAACAAGCACTATTAGCAATACGGTTTGTAGCTATATATGTTATGCTCAAATGATTACTTCTTACTTCTCCCAAAAGCTAACCTTCAGATTAAAGCATCTAATAAGAGATTTACATCTGTGGGGGCCACCTGTAAGTATGCCACAGTCTTCTAGAGAATTCTTCTCAATTCCGGTCAATCTCAGAGGTAAAATGTGTATTCACGCTTTGTTGACTGTGGAGGCCTCAGTTCCATGTTCTGATTACTTTTACTGCTTCCCAGCTAATTATGTTGCTTTCTTTGTCACCAGATTCTGTGGAGGACCACTATAGATTCTTTGTCTAGTTTCAAACTAGGCAGTCTTCAAGTTTCTATTCTGTCTCAAATTTTGGACCAAGATTAAGCCTCACTCACATTCCACGAGTTCTATAACAATGTAAGTTTTCTTTGTTTTTGCTTTGCTTACAGAACAGGTCACTTTTACATTTACTCTACTTCGATGATATTTTAATGAGCTGCAATCAACTCTAGGTCCAAACTGCAACTAACTGTCTCAGCAAACACCCAGATAATTTGAAACAAGAGCACTTCTCTGAGCTGTGGCTGTCTCTATACCCTTGTAGTCACTCTGGGATGTCCACAAACTTACTTTTAGGTTAAGTATCCCCCATTTACAATTTCTCCTTTGATCTGATGAGGTCAATGGATTTTACAAACATTTGGATTTAACTAATGCTTTAAGTAATTTCACTCTAACTCCCAGAACAAAAACAGTTCTCTGGAATGCCCTTACTGCAAAGATTGTAGATATCACATTTTAGCTAAGTAAGCCCACCTGCTATTTTTGCAGCTTCAATTCTGACTTCATTAGACAAATATAGGTCATATTCAAAATATCTCTGAAGCCCAGCTTCTTAATTGCCTTGTCTTTACAACTTTAGTCTTCTTGCAACAAAAAAAAACTACCTGTGAAATATTAACATGAACCATTATATTCACAACAGGTATATTTGATACATAAGACCACTGGAAGCAGAAGTAGATTATTGAGGGATCAATTTAATTAGACTTTCAATGGAGAATCACCAAAGGAAGTGATGTCATGCCTCACATGATCTAGGAGTTTTGGGTGTTGGCTGACCAAGTTAGGTATGAATGTATGTTCTATACAAAGTGTTTGTATATGTTCCAGTCCAATTAAATGAAGAGTACAAATAGTGCTATTTATAGTTTGTGTTCTCATGACTCCTATATTAGTCACACACCAAAGGACTAAACAATAGAATATGGTGGCAACGTGTTGCTTTCTCTACACTCTGTTTCTTTTTCCCAGAGTACGGGAGGAACACAGCAGGTCAGGCAGCATCAGCGGAGTATGAAGGGGTCCCAACCCGAAATGCCAGCTTTCCTGCTCCTCTGATGCTGCCTGGCCTGCTGTGTTCCTCCAGCTTCACACTGTGTTATCTAGGAGCCAACTAATTGTTACTGGAAATTTTCTGGTACTTCCATGCAGGAAAGACACAGAGAGGTTTTTTTTGCTTTATATGGGCAGGTTGGGTGCTTCTTTGCTGCACTGGTCTTACACAAACCAAGGTTACGTGGTCAGGAGCCAATCAAAATGTTGTCAAGGAATTGTCCCTTAATTCAGAACCTGTTGACTCTGAGCTGTCTGCTTTTAATCTCACTGTTCCAGAGGAGAGAAACATTTTACACAATTCACAAGGTGCTCCAGTAAAAATTAATTCTAAAACTGTCATCATCTCTTTACAGAGTCTCCTTAGTTTAAAGTGGAATCTTCATTTTTTTAAATTTAGACCAAAACTAAAAGAATTAAAAAGATGAGGTCTTTGTAACAAAAGGAAAACCTATGAATAAACCAGGATTTTAAAGCTGCCAGCACAACAAGAAAATGACAATGGAATATGAAGTTTCAGATTGTAAGACCTCAAGTTCAATGGGCTGAATGACATGTTTCCACACTGTAGGGATTCTATGATTCTATGAAATATGAATTCAAATTATTTTACCAATGGATAGAACTGTGCTTCCTGGTTGTTCAGTTGGTGACTTCAAGGGAGTTGTCATATTACACAGAAGGGACAACAGATTCCTACTGTCAATGTGTCAAGGAATTGTAGCATTTACACTCAACAGAAGCTTGAAGTGCATCTCAATGAGATGGAACATGTTGAATGGGCCATACTAGTCTGAAAATGCCCGATCTCGTCTGACCTCAGAAGCTAAGCTAACTCAGGCCTATTTAGTAGTTTGGGTGGCATGGCGGCTCAGTGGTCAGCACTGCTGCCTCACATTACCAGTACCTGGGTCAGTTCTAGCCTCGGGTGACTGTGTGGAGTTCGCACATTTTCGTCATGTCTGCGTAGGTTCACTCCAGGTGCTCTGGTTTCCTCCCACTGTCCAAAGATGTGCAGTTTAGGTGGATTAGCCATGCTAAATTGCCCATAGTGTCCAGGAATGTGTAGGCCAGGTGAATTAGCCATGGGAAATACAGGGTTATAGGGATAGGGTATGGGGGGTGAGTCTGGGTGGGATGCTGTTCAGAGAGTCGATGAGGACTTGGGCTAAATGGCCTGTTTCCACACTGCAAGGATTCTATGAAATCAAGTCACCCTTTGCTGCTGTAGCTTACTAATTAATGCAGTTCCATTAACTGTTGGAGAAAAGGATACCAGTCTCAGGATTTGTTTAGATTGCTAATGATTTAACTTGGGCTTCGTGTGGTACTGACATGAAATCCTACCCCTTTGAGGAGCTGAACCCTAGGTTTATTGATTATAAATATTTTCCAAAGCTTTACACAAAGCAGCGATATTGGTCTGTCCACTTAACCAACAAGTCTTAACTGCTCACAACATTTAAAATACTATTCAGGAGCTACTGTTTCAGGTAGTTTCATTTACTTTGTGCACCACTCAAGGTGGTTTCCAACAATACATTGATAAATTCATGGAAAATCTGCTGGACTATACCTGTAAAGCCAATGATATGGAGGTGATGGGGTAGACCAAGGCAGAACACAACCGTAACTTGCATTTGCTAATGCTGTCTGCTTGTCAAGAAGATCTTGGAGTTGATAGCAAAAATTCCTAGTTGGACACATTAACATCTTTGGGCTCATAGGGTCATAGAATCATGCAGCATAGAATCAAACCCTTCTGTCCAACTCGTCCATGCTGACCAAATTTCCCAAACTAAACTAGTCCCACTTGCCTGCATTTGGCCCACATTGCTCTAACCTTTCCTATTCATGTATCAATCCAAATATCTTTTAAAAGTTGTAATTGTAGTTGCATCTACCACTTCATCTGGCAGTTCATTCCACATATAAACCACTCTCTGGATGAAAAAGTTGCACCTCAGGTCCCTAGTTTTGAACTCCCCCACCCAAGGGAAAAGACCTCTATTATTCATCTGATCTATGCCCCTCTTGATTTTTAGAAAGCCCCTATAAGGTCACCCCTTAACCTCCCACGGTCCAAACAAAACAGTTCCAACCTATCCGGCATATTCTTGTAACTCAGACCTTCCAGTCCCAGCAACATCCTCATAAATCTTTTCTGAACCCTCTCCAATTTAATAATATCATTCCTAAAGAAGGGCAACCAGAACTGTACACATGTATTCAGCAAGAGGAGTAGCCAAGATCCAGAAAAATTAAAGGATGTCAGAGCCATGCCCACTCCCCAGGATCAAGAGGACTTACAATAGTGCCCAGGGCTGTGCAATATTTTGGTGCTATCTGTTCCTTTTTCTACTCAGCAAGCAGCACCATTCAGGAAATTAATACACAAAGATGCAGATGGCAGGAAGACCAGCAGCAACTGTTTGAATCTTTAAGATCCACATTATCTCACCAGGCTCGTGTAGTTCAATATACAATCCTAACATTATTTTGCAGGTTTATGCATCCAAAATAGTTTGGGCACTTACATATTGCGGGAATGGAAGATCAGCATCTTCATGTCGAAGCTTGGACTCGGACCCAGTATTCCAGCATTGATTGTGAGACCTGTGCCTTGGCCTTTGGTATAGCCACATTTCAGAACTAGCAGTTCCAAAAGCAGTTTCCTGCGGAGACTGACCGCAAGTTACTTGAAACCACATGATGCAAATCCTTTACATGTGTTCCTCCATATTTACAGAAACCTTTGATAAAAAAACTCCACTATGAACCAAGCAGAAAATTGTTGTACTGAACACATTGGGTTGCCTAACCTGAATAAAAGTAAAGAAATCTTGCTAGAATTACTTGCCCAAGTTTGGATACTGGATTTAAACATCAATTTTATGAACTTTGGACCCCACAAATGCAAGCAATTTAGAGATGGGCTGATATATGATGTTTAATTTCTCTTCTAGGTAACTGTGGAAGCATGACCTGATACCATTTAGAAGTAAACAAATGTGTCTGCTATCTTTTGTCATATTGAGATGAGTGTGCTATACCTCAAGGGATGAATTTTACAGGTAATACCCAGGTTCCTTGTTCTGATATTTCAATCCAATTATATCAAGGCCATTTAGGTTTAAATCTTTTAAAGATCATGACCACATTATTCCAAAGGCTATCACTTAGGCTGCATGCATGATTTGCACCGTAACATTGTTGATTTTGAAATGTAGGCAGGTTGGATAAGCTATTAAGCTTGCAATGCTACACCTCAGGGCTAGTCTATTGAACTTGGGTGACTGTGATAAAATGAGATTCTTGTAAATTAAGTTGCTGTAATGGATGTAAAATGACTCTGACATCAGTGAAAAAGAAAACATGGTATAGAACAAGCATTTGAAGGGGTTCAACTTTGATATCAGAATGGAAAGCTGTATTTGATAACCTTCAGTGTAACAATTTAAATCAAGAAGTTTTAAAATACATGATGACTTGAAGAGCTTTCTTTAATGATCAGGATCAAACAGCCTCAGAAACAGTGTACGTGCCAACACCTATAGTACAGGGATATTCCAGACTGGCATTACAATGTGTAGATAGCAGTACGCTATGACATAAAGCACGAGATAAAGCAGTCTTCACCTTCACTAATTTTTGATAATAAGTGATGTGCTTTTTTCCTAAACACATGAAGATGAAGTTGTCATATGAAATGCATGCAGGACCAGAACTAGCTTGATTTAAGTTGGACAGAAAGTAAAAGTTCTCAATCATTAGTAATTTGCAGAGGTTGCTGTGATATGCAACCAGACCATGGCACGTGAGGTCATGACATCCAATGGTATGATTCTCAGATTCAGAAAGTGACACGAAGTTTGTGTGCATGGACAGCATCATATAGTCAAATAAGTAGACCATACGTTTTTGAGTTTCTAAAACTTTATGTACTTTCAAATTATATTTCATTTAATTCCGGCAACACTAGTCTGAACCACAATCTTTGTAGAGCGTACAAATGTTTTCTAAATACTGGGACTGGAATAACTCCACAAAGGCCGGTATCCCATCACCAAGTCATCTTTTATTTACACATGCATAGTACATTGACACTGACCCAGCTAGCTCAGAGCCGGCTCCTGGAGTGAACAGAACCCCTGACACTTCTGTTTATATCTGTCAGCCAGAACTCCCTGATTGGGGCTATTAACTTGGTCCAATCAGGGAACTCATATTCTATGAGATCCACCTGGCTGACCTTGTTCTAATCACTACAAGGACATTTTCTTATCTTTGGAAGAAAGGAGGCTGTTGTGGGATCACTTTAAAAGACTGTAAGTGGAAAGTCAACAAAGGAGGTGAAGTCACATCTCAAATGGCTTCAGAGTTGTGGTGTAAACCAGCAGAATGAAACCTATGCCATTGTGCTCTTGTACTTGTGGTATATATGTTCCAGTTCAAGTTAGAATAAGGACTGCATGTATTTAATGCTTATTGTTGTATTCCTGTGACTCTTGTATCAGATATCAGAGTAAAGGAACAAACATTACAACTGTCAGCCATTCAAGTCTGCTGGACAATTTAATCATATCATAACTAATTTTATCATAAATGTCCCAAACAGCTGAAAAAAACAAGTTTAATGAAGAGTAGCATGGATAATGTAACTGTAGGACTAACTTCCTTCCTGTAATAATTATTCATTAGTCTGAGAAAACTACAGGCTACCTTAACCCCCCATGCTGAAACAGTTCATTTGAGACTGATGGCAGTAATGAAGTCATGAAAGAGAAGTGAATTCACTCCAGAATATTAACACAGATGATGTCAGCATGAACTAAATGAACTCAGCAAGTTTGCACTTGTTTGTTTCTGTGCAGTATAAGATTATTAGCCACGCCAAGTAATCTTATTAACAGCCGACATGTCTAATGTTAGTAATTTCAATACTTTTATGAAGAAATTCTGAATCTAGCTACTGATTTATTTTCTGTCGATATATTGATTATAGTAAACATTCAATTCCTGTGTGTACGCTGCGACATACTTCAAGCCAGTTTCATGAATGGAACGTGCTTTTTAGTCCTAGGGTTGTACGTAAGCCCCAACTGCATTATACTTACAAGTGTGCCCTTACTTTTTATATCACATCCACAAGATATTTAATTTTGATCTCGATGTAGGGTACCACAGTACTCAGTGCTGTTGTTTTTAATGTGAAAAATAATTATCTACTTTCATCCAGATCTGCAGTTCAGATATTAGGCGTCCTTTGTTATTTCCACAAGGTTTCTCATTTCACAACTTCCCCATTACATTTTGATATCTGTGGGTACGTCAAATAATGACTTCAAGTTTATAGACTCCTAATGTTAAAGATTTTCAGTCTAACTATCAACGATATACAGGAATGTAGTTGATTCTACCCCAGCTGTCTTACCTTGCACAATCTGCTCAATCAACCAAGAGAAATGTTGGACAGATGAGCACTTCCTATTTGTGTTAGCACACCTATGAGACTTTCTGCTCATGTCAAATTATCCAAACCATAGTGATTTTCACTGATTTCACTTAAAATATACCTTATATTTTAATCTGAAAACTTTCTAACAAAATCCATAATGTTTCTCGCTTTTTGTCAGATGTAGAAGAGAGAATTTTTTGAACACAACCAAGAATGGACTAGACCTCAGGATATTATAAGGTGCTTCAGATAGGCTTCATTTAACATTTCATCTCAAAGGTGGTACTTGTGACAGTGCAGTACTCTTTCAGTCAACTTAGGTGAAGCACTCAAGCCTTTGCAATGTGGCTTTAGAGATGATTGCTACCACAACCAAGACTGGCATCTTCTCTGATGAAGAAATCAAATAATTAGACACTAACAAGGTAATTTATAAATAAATGTCTTACTTAAAAATAGTTTACAAAATTAAAACAACTTTGTAAACTCAGTATTAATTTATACCATTATTAGAGTAATATTACCACTAAGAAATGTAGTACTAATATTGGCCTACATGGGAAGGGTTTGCCCAAAATGGTTCCGTGTGCAGATGGTTAGAGTTAAAGGGGGAGGGTAAACTGACAAGAGGCTATTCTTAAATACTATGGATTGTATTGGTGTGGCTTAAAATTAACATGTGCATAACTGTCATTCTGAGACTTTGCACTTGCATACTGGACCCAGATGGTGCCTATAAGGATAAGCTTTTCTGGACAACTGTGTAGGGAAAATTTTAAAACTGCGTACGCATTACCTACAGTTGCTGCAGTCACTCGATCTGACCTCCTATCATATTTCATCACGCGGACAGAACTATGTGACAAACATTTGAGACCACATCAAGCAAGGGGTGAAGCTATTAAACCATTTCGCTGATGCAATCCCATTGACTACAGTGACAGGAATATGATCCTTTTATATAAAAGTTTGAGAATTTACAGCTGTCCAGTGCACAGGATCTCATAAGGCAAAAGAATACATCATAATGTTCTCAGACATTTTAACGCCTTTTGTGGCAATATTGCCTGAGCATTCCCAATTTAATAGGCTATGAGACCTTTGGAAAGGCAACTATTTACACTACAATGTTGTTGATTTCATGACACTTCCAATTATTGTAGTGCAATGTTATATCAGAGCAAACCAAAATTATATATTTGATTTAATCTTTTGCGAGAGTGAAGTACTTATTTTTGCCACTGTGGTATTTTTGTGTTGGCACTAATGCATAAACGGAAAAATCACGCTTAAGCCAATATGCTCAATGAAATTTCTTGTACCACAACTATCATCAATGATAGACCTGAAATGACTGCAATGTAATATATTCCAAAATTATCCTTCCAGTGCAAATTTGAGAGGTAAAACTTATAAATGTAGGATTAAACCCACTAGGTGTGCAGAATGATTCTGTTAATTCAGAAGGGACTTTATTCAAATAATATGAAAATTCAATTTTTAACAAAATTTTAATTTTCCAAACCATTTGTGTAAATCATTTTGAATTAATTTCTTAAAAAAACTGAATTTATCATGCATCTACTTTATTTTACATGTCCATGATTACACTTTTATGAAATGCTGATACGTGGCACCTGCCAAAATTAGTGCATTGTACATTACACAGGACTTGTTGTTTATCCAGACTGCATAACTAATTTGTTTTGATTGCTGCTGAGCTAAATCTTAATGAAAATTTTGCAAGTTGTAGCCAACATTGTCAAAACAATTATAACAACTCAAAATAAAAAAAAGAACCAATATTTAACCAGAAGTGTTAACAGAAATTCAAGTGACTAGTAAGGAAGATAGAATCCCATGGGAGATGGTGTCATGATTTTTGGATTTTTAACCTTGTTTTTCATAAAAAGTTAGGTTTAAATATAAGGAACTCAAAGGAAAAGGCAGAATCGTCCCAAACCCTGATCAACATGGGGCATGGCAAGAAAATTGGGAAATTGCACGGGAAGGCCAGAGACATCAAGATCAAAACACCCTATTTCCAAACAAGTGTTTTATCGTAAGACAATATTCCTGCTAGTGAGTAGCATGAAGCTTGTTGGCAAGCATTAGGTGTCTTTGTTACCTAACCTCACCTCATTTCCATTCTCCCGGCTATCAGATAGAATCTAGACAATGACATTTCCTGACATGAAAGTCAGAGTGATTATCTAGCAACTCCAGGTCAGGGCTTGCTCCTCTGGACCTCTATTTTGGGCATTAGGTACCCACATCTCAGGGCACAGACTTTGGGCTGTGACCGGACACACACCACCTATCCACAGACATTGGCTTTGGACATGTACCAGTGTCACTACATCATGGTGGCATATCTGCATTTGACATACTGCATTGGTTCTCCCCACCTTGCAATGCTGATCCCTGACATTTTGTGCACAGGGATGGGCACCTGTCTCATGGACTGGACCAGGATGCATTTCAGGGTTCCTTACTAGATCCTAACACTGACTCATTTTGTGCCTATTTTGATGCTCACATCATCTCTGACTTGCAGCTTTGCCTTTAGGTGCTTTGGCCCCTCAGCTGACCACTCAGTATTTCTATCTTGACTTCTGTTTAGTACAGACATAAAGCCAGGTAGCTTGTCACGATCACCAGCAGTGATCAGTCAATGAAGTGGACAGCTGACATTGTGATAAAGAACTCTCCTTCTCAACTTCTGTGCTGTGGTGACTTTCAACTTAAGCCACCACAAGTCTTCCCTCTTTGGGCAGCACAGTGGCTCAGTGATTAACCTGCTGCCTCACAGCACCAGGGACCCAGGTTAGATTCCACCCTCGGGCAACTGTCTGTGTGGAGTTTGCACATTCTCCTCATGTCTGCGTGGGTTTCCTCTGGGTGCTCTGGTTTCCTCCCACTGTCCAAATATGTGCAATTGTCTAGAGTGGGAAGTACAGGGATGGTGTAGGGGGTGGGGCTGGGTGGGATGCTCCTCGGAGTATCGATGTAGGGTCAATGTAGACTCGATGGGCCGAATGGCCTGATTCTACATTGTAGGGATTATATGATGTTGCTGTATGTCAATGTCACACCTGCACTATGTATCAGCTCTGTATGTGTGAAAATCACTGCATGAGGTTCAACAAAATGATCATGTGTCAAAGTCTAAGGAGAGTAGCTTTCATTCAATTCAAAGGAGAAAGCCTTTATTCAGGAGGTCCTGGCACAGCAGGTTAAAGGCAGCCTGTAATGTCACTCCAAGGACTTGGGCACAATCAGTCTGCCATTTAGAGTGGTCACAGTCAAAGCATTCATCCTGCTACACTTCAGAGAGAGGGCCATGGTGAATCATGTTTCATGTGCAGCCGGTTAGGTAGTCAAGGAAGCCAATTAGAGAATTGCACACATCTGTTGTTCAGTGTTCTCCAGCTAAGTTGGTCAGAAGGATGGGCCATGTCAGTCTTGGGGGTCTGTCTACTATATGTCAAGGTAGGGATTATCAGGAGTCACTGCTGTGGGAGTGAAGTGTGGAGATTGGAGGTACCATGCTGGTATGCAATGGTTGTGACCACATCCAGAGGGGACAGGTAAATTTTACTTTTTAGCGATATGAGGCCCTTCAGAGCATAAGAAGCATTGCACAGACGCCCATGGTGTACAGGTGAAAGACATTTGTGAATGCTTATGCTATGTGTGAACTTTGGGCACCACAGAATATCAATCCAGCTAATGGCTGTGCTGCACAAGCAATGTATTAAAGATGAGAAAGGTTCACCCTAGTTGCCAAGGTAGCTAGCACTTTCAAACTGTTCACGTCACATCCTGGTCCATAAAACCTTTTGTGGTGTTAGGAATGGCTGTGCTCTGCAGTTACAGTGACAAAGACATTTGCTCACACATCTGCTGGTGTAAAGTGAACATATATTAACAAATGTAATAATGTATTTACAGTGAAGTGTCACCCATACCACCTATGTGCCCTTAGTAGGAGGAAGAGAAAGAGGAAATGGTCTTCCAAGTCTTGAGGTCTGCAGCTGGCATGGAGGGACCTATCCTGGAATAGAGCCTGTTGGCCTTAGAGATTTGGTCAGGCGACCTCAGTGGCTTTTGTGGCAACAGGGCCCAGACATGTTACGAGGTAAGTGCACCTTCCTCAGCTTGAAGTCCCACAGAGCTGAGGGTGGAGGTGGAAAGTCCTGCCGCCTCTGAGTGTGTTCTGGGAGGTGTCTTCTGAGGAATCTGTGTGTGGTTTCTCCTCTAACAGGGTGCCTATTGGCACCAACCTGATTTCTTATGAGAATGGGGCGTAACTGGAATAAGATCAATGTTCTTCATGCCCCTGTCACCTTGCCTATGGTGCTGACTGATGGAGTGCAGATCTGTGAGCATATCACACAGACTCTGAGAGAACTGGACTAGAGTCCACGTGACAGCTGCTGACCTGTCCATGAAGGCAGCCAGATGCTTACATGGACTGAAGCAGCAGGGCCTTCATTATGTTAGTGCAATCCTGCAATCTTTGTGTCAAATAGTCTGCTGCACTCCTGTGTCAGCTAATCGTGTTGCTGTCCAGGCAGGAAAGGACTCCTTGGTGACTATAATGAATAACTTCAATCAAATGTAGAGGCACTTGCAGGAGTGCAGCAGGCAGGTTTGTCTTCCTCTACATTTGATTGAAGTTGCTCATCACTGACACCAGAGGGTCCTTTCCTGCCTGGGGCTGTGCTGGTGCCTGGTCCTTTCTGGGGCATTTCTTCCTCAGCAGAGATGTGCTCACTGGGAGGTGGTCCGGGCTCTAAACCAACTAAAATACCCGCTAAAGTATCAGTATCTGGTGGGGGAGATGTAGGAGGCATCTGTGGTTTCTTCCTCAGAGATTGAAGAGTAGATGTCTTGTGGAGCCAGCCTTTGGCTGCCAAGACTGTGATGATGCCATTTTTACCCGCAGGAGACAAAAGAAGATTATTTCCTTTTTTATTCATTAATGAGATCTGGCTGGACCTGTATTTATTGCCCATTCCTAGTTCTCTTGAGAAGGTGATGGTGAGCTGTCTTCTTGAATCACTCCAGTCAGTTTGGCATAGGTTGGCCCACAATGCTATAAAGGGGGGAGTTCCAGGATTTTTGACCCAATGGCACTGAAGGAACAGCGATATAGTTCCAAGTTAGAATTGTGAGTGGATGCATTGCTAGCATGGGGTAGAATTTTGGCCATGATAGGAATATATTCTCAGTGGCAGTAATGAGAGGCTAGCACAATAATGCTTCTTACTTGGTTGCCTGAACATGGATGTTTCATTATCTCTGCAAGTGTTATCTCGATCCTTGACAGCAAGCACCAGGATCCTCACCTTGCGTAAAGATCTGAAGAAGGGTCACTGGACCCAAAACATTGTCTCTGCTTGCTTTCCTTAGATGTTGCTGGACCTGCTGAGTTTTCCCAGCAATTTCTGTTTTTGTTTTTGATTTTCAGCACCCGCAGTTCTTTGGTTTTTCTTTCCTCACTTTGAGGGGCCAAGTGTTGGGCACCTCACGCCTGTTTTGGCTCTCTTGCCCTATTATGGGCAATTTTATGGAGTGAGCATACAATATAAGAGAGAAGATAGTGGTACTTACCCTGGCAGGGCAGAGAACGTCATTCTTGCAATATTGCTGGGCATTTCTTCAGAATGTACTGTACTGACCCAGGTGGCAACTTCAAACCAGGCTGACAGGTTCTGGTGTCGTGCCTCCTTTGCCAGTCCTGGATGCTGAGAATTATCCTCCTCTGCACTATCTTAACCACCAGGACCTCCGGATCCCTATTTGCAAATTGTAGCACTAATTTTCCCTTCCCTATCATGTCCAGAGCAAATAAATTGAACATGCAACTCTGGATTGCCAGCATATTATTGAGTGCACAGTGGCCTTTTAAAGATGTTTCTGGTGGCAGGAATCTCAGAATGCCTTTGCTGAGTGGAAGAGTACAATGAGCAGACTGCCATAGGAGCACTGTGTGAGGGTGTTGAGGCAGATTTGGGAATGACAGTGTGAGAAAACTCACAAGGCAAAATAAAAGAGAAACCCTCCATGCAACTCATCAAAAATGACATCATTGATTTAATGGTAAGATTCAGCCCAAACTATCAGCAAGGTTTCTTAAGAAAAACTGACAGGAATGTAAGGCAAAAGCAGTAATCTTCTCCATAGATTTTAAACAAATCAGTATTAATTAGCTTAAATGATCTTAAATCAGCTTAAATCCCTTTTGTTGGGAAAACTTTATTTCTGGCTGCAATGCAAGGATTTTTAGTTGGCTTTCCATTTCAAGGAAGCTGTGCAACAGGTCTAGGTAGATACCTCAGTTGCAGTGAAAGCCGCAAAGCCAATATTGTTTTCAAAAATAAAACCGTGAGGTCAAGTTTCTTCCAGCCTCAGCAATTTAGCATTTGCATGAGTAGGAAGCACTTTAGGTTGGGTGAAGTAGAGCTGTTGATGTGGAAGCATGTCTTATTTCATATTATTACATGAGGTCAAACGGCATCTGCAGTGATTGTAATGAGGTCAGCCAGCTGGACCTCATAGAGTATGAGTTCCCTGATTGGGGCTGTTAACCTGGTCCAATCAGGGAGTCCTGGCTGACAGATATAAACAGGAGTGTCAGAATTCTGTCCACTCTGAGAGCTGGCTCTGAGGAAGCCATATCAGTGTCAAGTACAGTGTACATTAAAATAAAAGGTGGCTTGGTGATGGGATACTGGCCTCTGGTGTTATTTCAGTACCAATTGAATTCAGTTAATCCAGTTATAACAATTATTCTGCATATACACTGCTGTGAAATAGATGATCTTAACATTTCCTGTCTGGCCCCACTTTGCCAGGTGTTTTCTCATTGTACTTTCAACAATACTTTATCCAGTTCAGAATGCAAATGGATACATAAATTGCACCCTTGTATTATATAATTGCATAATACTTAGCAATGGCACATCCCTAAAGGGAATGTGCTCAAACCACATTCAGGAGTATTGAACACCACTCTATAAAAGAATACATATGGCATGGTGCTAAACTAATAGGTGTCCAATAATGGGGAAGTTTCACATAAGCCAATTCAGTCATGGAGCAGTAGTGTTAAGACGTAAACCAACATAGCCTTCACTTGCTAGATTTTAGAATTTAATGTGATATAGTACTTTTTGTTTCCAGCAAAAAGCAGAAAAAAAATGAGAAACTTAATAGGATTAAGAAATCAGCCAACTGGAAATTCAAGACTATGTTATGCATTAAGATGCAAATTGATTCTGATCTCAAGGTCCTCAAATTATTCCATAGGAATATTTTGCTCTGATTTTACTGGAGCGATTGACCTGTTCAAAACAAACATATAATTAGTTACTTATAATGACTATGTTGGGGGAGAAAAGAGGGTGCAGAAGGTGGAAGAGAGGGGTTTTGGGGAGACATTTCCTTATTATTGAGCATTTATAAAGCAGTAAAGTTATAAGATCTCAACACCGTAAACAAACTGTGATCAATTTTGACTGTTCCGGGCAAGAATGACAAGGCCAACACCTCAATCAAAAAATTGGTGCATTAACAATTAAACAACTAATATGATCAAAACTACATTCGTTGACTCCCAGTGATCTTTATAGAATAGTTACATTTTGCAAAACACATTTAAGAGTCAAAGATTGCAATATTACTATCATAAAAATGTGATTTTCTTTCAAAAGTGTCTGAACAACTGTGACATTGCTAAATATTATGATTTGCAAAGATAAATACAGAGAAGGAACTCAGCTAGAATAGAGGGAAACGATTTGAGATCCTTCATTGATCTTTAGTTGTACCCCTCATTCCATTTTGCAAATATTGCATTAACATCAGTTATTGTAAAGATAATTGATCCTAAATCAAGTGAGGAGTTGACAGATGGCAAAATTGATAGCTTCAATTTTGGCTATGGAAAGCTGGTGAAAATTTTGTTGCATCCAAGTCCTGATACGAAATTAACAAGTCAATAGATAATGCACAACGCAGGTCAACCAATCATTAATTGGTTGCAGCATGTAGCTGGCTACTTAACTGCATGCACAGATGGGAGAAGACGTATCTGCTCACCCTGGAGAAGAGAAGGTTGAAAGGAGGTTTGATAGAAATGTTCAAAATAATGAGGAGCTTAATTATGGTATGTAGGGAGAAACGGCAGCATGTAGCATTTAGACCTCATATTTATTTTATCTCTGCAAGAGCCACACAGCTTGTTCCACTCATACAAGATTTCCCTGTCGCCTTGAAAATTTTCTCTTGCTGCATTTGAAACTGCTTTCACCATACTCACAGATCCATTCCAGATCCTAACCACTCACTGCAAAAAAGATGCTTTATCTCACATCTCTATTGATTCTACCACTAAAGAGAACATTTATTTCCTATCTACTCTGTTTTCATGATCTTGAGCACTCCTAAACTCTCTTTAGAATTGTATCTTTCATTTTCTATGGTTTCTCCTCATTCTTCCTACTTAAAGGTGTCACTTCATACACCTCTGCATTAAATTACATTTGCCATTTTCTGCCAATTGAACCAGCCTATGTCCTTTTGAAATCTATCACAATTCTCTTCACAGTACTTCACAGTACTTTGTCTTGTCTACACATTTTGAAATTCTGGCATCATTAGTAGATCCTCAACATATGTCAAAAAAGAACAGTGGTCATAGTGGAGGACTCAACTATGAACCCTGCTCCAGTTGACAAAATAACCTTTCATCAATACTCTACTTCCTTTCACTCATTCAGCTTTGTATCTACGCTGTCAGTGTCTCTTTTTATCCCATTGGCTTTTAACTTTGCTGACAAGCCCGTTATGTGGCAATTTATCAGGTGTCAGATGGTACCAACCCTCTAATGATAAGTTCCAATCACATGCTGACTTCTGCTTTTATTAAAATGCACACACACAGTATGAAGATGACTTTTTAAATTAAAAAATCTACTTTAACATTTTTTTCTCTTCATCTGTATTTTTTTTCATTGTCTTTCATTTTAGAGGTTTCTTAGGTTTTTATCATTCTTTACTTCAGTTTGTTTCAGAGATTTCGCTATTACCACGTATATTTCTGAGTGTCAGTGAACATTTGGAATTCCTCATGCATTACATCAACCACATCACCCTAACCACCCTCTCTGTTACATCAGGTTAGTTAAACACAATTTGCTTTCAACAAATCTATACCAGATTTCGTTGATGAATCCACATTTGTCCAAGTGAGATTTAATTTTATCCTGGATAAGTGTTTCTAAGACCTTTCCCACCACTGAGATTAAACTGATTCTTCTATAGTTGCTATGTTTATCCTTACACCCCTTTCTGAACAAATGGGTAACGTTTGCAATTTTTCAATCCTCTCGCACCACCTGTGTGTCCAAGAAGGATTGGGAAATTCTGGTCAGTGCCTCCAGAGTTTCAACCCTTATTTCCTTCACTATCCTTAGATGCATTTCAAATAGTCCTGGATCCATAATGCTGTTGAATTTTTCCTTTTTCATTATCTCTTTGTTGGTTTTTTGTGGAAATGTTTTACTTTAGTGGAGTAATATTTGGTATCATTGAGTTATTTGGTTTTAGATGATAGCTCATAGTATTCTACAGATGAATTCAAGCTCAGATTATGACATAGAAGCTCACTGGCACAACTCTGACTGCCAGTTGCTTTGTAAAGCAAGAGTAGAATTTCTGTTCATTACAAATCAATTAGCGCAAACCAATAAACAGTACATAACCAATGGTTCTCCTCTGTTAACCTGGAAGTATCCCCAAACTCTCGCCAGAGTTACAGCTGCAGGATTAACATGGAATGTTTCTGATGCTCAAAAATGACTATAGACTGGAAGAGGATGTTGTAAACTTAAATATGGACAGCCCATATGTTGATTTATTTCAAACTCTGCAACAAGGGGCTGAAACAGTAACACACTTATTAAATAAACGTCAGATTTGTGTGTATTGTAAATCATCAACTATGCTATGGAGTACATTTTCTGTATTTCTGTTCCTATAAATTATTGATCATTCTTTCAATAAAATCTTTCCTATTCCTGGAATTAATTGTCTTCCATCTTAAGCAGTCCTTCAGGATTGAGGGTAACTTTTTTCCATTCTAGTTTGGTAGGTTATCAGACTGTGCATTGGAATTATCAACAGTCTACAAACTGCCCCATTTAGGGGGCAGATGGTGTTTGGAGGGTCAGGTAGATGTGTCATTTGGAGATTTGTGCATGCATCAACATTTCAGATTCATCTAAGTTTGTTGTCAATCAATTCTCACAATGTGTTAGTGCCGTCCTGAGTGAATTTTCTTTATTTTGGATGGTTAGATAAACTTACAATAGTTAGCTTAATCCTCAACCTAAAAGCTCCAAGTGGGGTTTCATTCTTTTATCTCCTGCAGCTGAATTTCCAATTCTTTATCATCAAAGCGAGCAATGTTCTGCGTAAATCTCTCCTGAAACATTAAAACAAAAATAAACTCACCACAACATTTTATTTCAAGTATCAACAGAAGCTGCTATCCACTGGATTTTACAATCCCCACGTACAGGCCAATATACTCCAGGTCTTGTAGCCTATTCAAATTCCCAACGGAAAATTGGTGCAGGTAAATCTGCACTTTTTAATCTATGAATTCTACTCTTCCCCGCCAGTGTCATGTACCCTTTCACATTGATGATCCGATGGAAGATTAGGCTACATTACATCTGTGTCCTGCTTCAGTGAGGGGTTCCTTTAAAGGAGTCATCAGCCAGGGTTGGAAATTGTCGCCCTTGTCACCCAGCAGACATCCATGAATGGCATTCAGCCTTTGAATGAAGCAGGAACTTGAGCATTATCCAGAATTTAGGCATTATGGCAGCTTCCAGGATAACTGACAGATTTCTAAGATAGGGTAGTGATGGTTGCAAGTGAGGTGGCCATTGATTAAATGGAACCCTTTTCTGTTCATGAGTTTAGCCATGTTATAATATTGCTCTCTTACTGTACTGTGTGTGCAGTTTATCGCACCCTACATCCAGGGGAGGCCATTCCAGGCTGTAGCACTGTCCCCATCATGGGAAAAGAGATAAAATAGAGCGATCTTTTTCAAATTGTATTCGTAACATCCTTGAAAATTTGTCGGTTGAGGACTTGGAGATTTCACAAGTCCACAGTGGATGCTAGGAAAGAGCCAGGCATATTAAAAATTAAATGTTGGCACCACCTTGACATTTCACTAGGCTGTGAAGATACAGTTATGGTGTCCTGGGATATTCACAATTCTATGCCTGCACTGAGCTTTGGTTATCTGGAGAAAATGACAGCAAGGCTGGTATATTCTTAGCCTTCTAAACAGTTGTATTCTGGTGGGTGTAACTTTTAAGGTCACCTGCAGTCACTTCTCCTTCACAGATTGGATTGATTTCTAATGATCAACAACATTGCCATTATTGCTGTGGCCAACAGTCAGTCAATGCTTGAGCTGTACATTAAGAATAATTTGATGTCAGATGCTTGTCAGCTTTCATTCTATGAATCTTACCATTCCTCAGTCTCCCCCTCATGTCCCCTTCTGTATTAATGTCCCTATCAACCTCATCAGCCTTGAGGCTGCACATTTTCATGTCCAACTTTTTAATTTAACGATCATTATCACTTACTTTCCACCTCAGCCCATGGCCTACCATACAGCCATGCCCTCTGTCCCACAGCTACTGTCCTCCCCCTTTAAGCAAGGGTGATAGTGAATTGCAAGTCCTCCTCCCCCTTCCACAGTACCTTGTTCCCATCCTACGCTATACCAGATCCCACCCTTATATTTGTAGTTGCCCCCACATTCATAGTCATTATTTCCTCTACGTCCCAGCACAATGGCTGTAATTCCCATACTTAACCTCCTACTTCCTTCAAGATAGCACAGATTGCTCTTAATAATCACCCTTGATGTTTACTGCACAAACCCCTAGAATTGACGTTGGCTTACGATGCTCTGCCCCTCTCACACCACCCCTGACAGATTGAATGGTGAGAAGAGTCCCGAGTAAGGACAGACTGGCCTCCTGGTTGATGTTTCTATAGCTTCCTGACTGCTTTACCTGTAATCCCTGATGAGTTGGACTTGACCTGCCCCGACTGGAAGGATATAGATCTCCAGACCCTGATTGCATCAAACGTCTGCTTAACCACTTCCAACTTCCAGACTGAGATTAGGCAATGTCCTTGACTGATTGTGGCTACAACCTGCGACTGGCCATTGTCTCCCTTCACTCGACTGACTACTACACTGTTTTGATTTTCAGACATGGGGGCATTTGTTTGAAGCACCATAGTTTGTTTGCTATCTAAGCTGCAGGCACATGCTGTAGGTGTGACATTGATGTAACACGATGCCATTCAGCAACATGTCCAGCTCCTTGACTGTTCAGTGTTGGCAACCATGACAAGCTGCCTCATATTTTGTCTGTACTAAAACACAGGTCAAAGCAAGATGCTGTCAATATCCAAGTAAGCACAAAATGAATGAGCATCAAAGAAGACACCTTGGGTGCATCCTGTGCAGATGGATGTATGTCCCTGCTTCAGAGTGATATTGCAGAAGTATTATAATACACAGCATCGGTGAGTTCTAACATGCAGTATTGAAGTGCAGAAAGGTTTTCTTCTGTAGTCTGAGATTTTCCAGAGTGATATGGTGAGACTAATGTTTCTCTGATGCCACATTCAGTGGATGGACTATGGAGGCAATCACTGCCCTGAGATGGTGCGAATGATGGCCAACATCAAGGCCTCAAGAAGATGTCAGCAAACTGTAGCTGCCAAGTAACCATTCTGACTTTCAAGTCAGGACTTGGCACCATCTAGTTTCACACCAGCACCTGAGAGAATTGCAACCAGAATATAAATGAGGTGGGATTATCTCAAAATGAAATGTAAGCGCACAAAAATAGGTCCCTTGCCATTTACTAGCCTTTGAAACCTTAAGGATCAAATCATATTTTTCCTCCCTCCCAACATCAAGAATCTAATTTTTTTTTCATTTTCACTGCAGTCTCCCATGTTTTGTGCCACAGCCCCCATCGTTCAAGGACTGGGAAGATTTTGCCTGTAATGTATAATTGCATAGTTCAAGAGGCGTCACTAAAAAAAACTAGTTTAACAACACAAAACACTCAAAATTCAAACACAGCCCCAGTTTCAAAAAAGTTATCCCACTTTAACATTTCAGCACTGATTGTCTGCATTGTAATTTTTCTGAGCCCAACCAGCTTGACAAGTTGTACAACAAGGAAAGATCAGTCAGCATGGTTTGTGAAAACAAACTGTACATGTCCACTCTGAGTGCTTGTTTGCAAAAGGCCTGTCAAGTACTGTAGCTACGAAAATCCATCTGGGTGTTACATTTCACAGTTCTCATATTTTACAAGAATTATGCTAGCACAAATTCAGATAGAAATATGTTCTGAATAGCAAGTGTTGTTCAATCTCACTGGTCTGAGAAGTCAGAAGACCTAATTCATTAATAGAGTGCATGATTTCAGACAGGTTTATGTCTTTTTTTTTATTAAATTCAGAATAATAGTTATCATAGAACACTTAGTTTTGGTACTTATTTGATCATCTGACCCATATCTTGGTATATTCTTATTTGTGTTCCATTCCAACTGGTGTTTACAGCAAAAGTGGCATCCAAAAAAGCACAGTTAAATCTTCTCAAGAAAGCTTTGCCAACAACATTCGAGAAGCTTGACACCGTGCAGGGCAAAGGTACCTGCTTGATTGGCACCACATCCAGCACAGTGGCTCAGTGGTTAGTACTGCTGCCTCACAGCACCAGGGATCTGGATTCGATTCCAGCCTTGGGTGACTGTCTGCTTGGAGTTTGTACATTCTTCCATGTGTCTGTGTGGGGTTCCTCCAGGTGGTTCAGTTTCCTTCTACAGACCAAAGATGTCCAGGCTATGTGTATTGGCCATGGGAAATTGCCCCACAGCATGCAGGCTAGGTGGAGTAAATGTGAAGTACCAGGATTGTGTGGATGCTCTTCGGAGTATTGGTGCAGACTTAATGGGCTGAGTGGCTTCTATCTGCACTGTAGTGATTCTATGATTCTAATCCACAAACTTCCACTACCTCTATCATCGATGGTCAGTAGCAACAGCTTGTAGAACCTAGGAGATGCTGTGCAGAAATTCACTGAAGCTCCTTATACAGCACATTTCCCCAAACCACTTCCACCTAAAAGAGCAAGAACAGCAGAAACATGGGAACACACCACCTGCCAATTCCCCTCCAAGCAACTCATATGGAAACATATTACCGTTCTTCAGTGTTATTGGGTCAAAATCCTGGAACTTCCTCTCTAATGCAGTTTTAACAACATCAAGTAGACTGTGATTGTTCAAAAAGACCTTGATTCTCCTCTCTACCTTTATCTATCTTCCATCTGCCTCCCCCTCTCTCTCTATTTATTTCAGAATCCCGTTCCCCTCCCCCATCTCTGAAGAAGGGTCCAGACCTGAAACGTCAGCTTTCCTGCTTCCCTGATGCTGCTTGGCCTGCTGTGTTCATCCAGCTCTATACCTTGTTATCTCAGATTCTCCAGCATCAGCAGTTCCTACTATCTTTGATTTGACTTGATTGGATTTGCTTTATTGTAGTCACATGTACCTAAGTACAGTGAAAAGCTTTATTTTGAGAGCAGTACAGGCAGATCATAGTAAACAAGGACTTATAGGTCACAGGGTGCTTAGACAAAGCAAAGCATATAGGTTGCAACTGCACAGGAAATGTGCAAAGCAAGATCAACATTATTTGAAGCTAGAGAGGTCTTTTCAGCAGTCTAATAATGGCAGGGAAGAAGTTGTTCATAAATCTGTTGGTGTGTCTGTTCAAGCTTCTGTATCTTCTGCCTGATGGAAGAGGTTGTAGGAGAGCTTTACCGGGGTGGGAGGGGTCTTTGATGATGTTGGCAGCCCCTCCACAGCAACAGGAAATGTAAATGGAGTCCATGGATTGGAATTTGGCTTCTGTGATTGACTGGGCTATGCACACAACCTTCTGTAGTTTTTTTACAGCCCGAGCAGAGTAGTTGCCATACCAGGCCATTGTGCACCCGGACAGCATGCTTTCTATGATGCATCTGTAAAAGGTGGTGAAGGTCCTTATGGATATGCTGAATTTCCTAAGCTGCTTAGGAAGAAGAAACATTGTTGTGCCTTCTTGACCATCACATCTACGTGGGAAGTCCAGGACAGGTTGTCGGTTATTGTCACTCCTAGGAACACTCTCAATCCTCTCCACCGCAGATCTGTTGACATAGATGAGGGCATGTCCTCCTCCTTTCTTCCTGCAGTCAACAATCAGTTCTTTTGTTTTTCCGACATTGAGAGAGAGGTTGTTATCAGTGCACCACAATACAAAGCCCTCTATCTCCTTGCTGAATTCTGCCTCATTGTTGTTTCATATTGTCCTACCACGCTGATGTCATCAGCAAACGACAGCTCAACACCACCTTATCAAGGACAACTAGGGATGGACAATAGATGCTGACTCAGTCATTTAAGTCCACATCCCATGAATGATAAAACAAAACCATCCTGTAACCAGCTAAGAATTTTCAGAAATTCTTACATATTAAAGTAAAAAAAGACTTTGTTTAACATAGGAAGGGCAACAATTAGGAATTTATTGACTTCCATTCAATTGTATTATTTTCTGAAAGGACTGTGTCATGTTTCAAGAATGAAAAGCAGGCCTGGGTTGTGTGCACTACTGAAACAGCATTAATCCTGCAACATTTCTAAGAAATCACAGTTTTTATACATTTAAACAAAATTGTGGTTGGTTGATTATTTTAAGTGTTGTCTTTAGTCAACTGATTTCATTAACAGTGAAAATGTAGATCATAGAATCCCTACAGTGTGGAAGCAGGCCATTTGGCCCAATGAGCCCACATTGAACCTCCAAAGAGCATCCCACCCAAACCTACCCAAACACTGTAACTCTGCATTTCCCATGGCTAATCCATTTAGCCTGCATATTCCTGGACACTGTGCGAAATTTAGCATGGTCAATCCACCTAACCTGTATGTCTTTGGACCGTGTGAGGAAACTGGATCTCCTGAAGGAAACACTTGCAAACACGGGGGAGAATGTACAAACTCCATACACGTAGACTTCCAAAACAGTTATTCTCCAATACTTTCTGGTTAATGTTCACTGAACACTATTGTATGAAAGGGTAATCAGATATTACTAAAGTATTAACACATAGTTCTGAAGCCACCAATTGACTGACCTCTTAAATGGACATCAATATTATGTTAAAACCTAGCCTTGGCATACACACTGCTTTAACCTGTTTTATAATTCTTTCCAAATGGAACTCCAATATTATAATGTCAAAAGTTATTTATCACATTTACCTGTACCTATATACATCATTCTACAGATGGTGTTGTAATGGCAGTCCCAAGGCTAAATGATTACAATGGCTTCTAATGGTTTTCAGACATAACTCTAGGTGGTGCTGTGTTATCTTTTGCCCACAGAATGTTTCCTGGGGGCTAAAATCCTCCACAGTTTTTAGTTTGTAAAATTTCTGGTGTCCAAATGAGATTACAAACAAAATATAAAGAAAATGTCTATGTTCATCTTAACAAATCCATCTCAAAAGTCTGAGTTTTGACTGCGTGGGTTAAATCTTGTTTTTTTTTTGTCTCAGTTCAAGTTGTGTGGTGTTGGCATGCTGGCACACTATTTCTGGATTTCTACCACACGCCATTCTAAGAACGACTCACCACTCAGTGAATATCCCAGAATTCACCAGAATCCCTTGCCCCCGCACCATCTTTGAAAGCCAGTTGTGTATCCAGATGAGCACTGCCATTCCAGAGTATCCCTGCAAGATTCCTGACGTTTGCCCCGGACACGGCAAACAGGACAAAATTGGTACACCGCTATGAAGGCGGAATGCTGGATGTCAGGGTAGAGCAGAGGTGGGATTTCCTTCTCTGCCAGGACCTGCATTGGATGCCAAATGACCAGAGCATGCCAGTCTGGTCTGAAGTTGCCACCAATGTTAAAGCAGTCTCAAGAGATAACAAGCGTGGGGCTGGATGAACACAGCAGGTCAAGCAGCATCATAGGAGCAGGAAAACTTGACATTTCGGGCCTAAACCCTTCATCAGAAATGGGGGAGGGGAAGAGGGTTCTGAAACAAATAGGGAGAGAGGGGGAGGCGGATAGAGGAGAGGATAGGTGGAGAGGAGGCAGACAAGTCGAAGAGGCGGGGATGGAGCCAGTAAAGGTGAGTGTAGGTAGGGGGTTAGGGAGGAGATAGGTCAGTCCAGGGAGGACGGACAGGTCAAGGGGGCGGGATGATGTTAGTAGATAGGAGATGGGGCTGTGGCTTGAGGTGGGAGGAGGGGATAGGTGAGAGGAAAAACAGGTTAGGGAGGTGGAGATGGTCGAGAATGCCCTCGACCGTGTCTCCCGCATTTCCCGTAACACATCCCTCACGCCCCGTCCCCGCAATAATAACCAAAAAAGAATCCCCCTCGTCGTCACGTACCACCCCACCAACCTCCGGATCCAACGCATCATCCTCCGACACTTCCGCCGTCTGCAATCAGACCCCACCACCAAAGACATTTTTCCCTCTCCACCCTTATCTGCCTTCCGGAGGGACCACTCCCTCCGCGATTCCCTTGTCTGCTCCACACTCCCCTCCAGCCCCACCACACCCGGCACTTTTCCTGCAACCGCAGGAAGTGTTACACCTGCCCCACACCTCCTCCCTCACCCCAATCCCAGGTCCCAAGAAGACTTTCCACATCAGGCAGATGTTCACTTGCACATCTGCCAGTGTGGTATACTGCATCCACTGTACCCGTTGTGGCTTCCTCTACATTGGGGAAACCAAGCGGAGGCTTGGGGACCACTTTGCAGAACACCTGCGCTCAGTTCGCAACAAACTGCACCTCCCAGTCGCGAACCATTTCAACTCCCCCTCCCATTCCTCAGACGACATGTCCATCCTGGGCCTCCTGCAATGCCACAGTGATGCCACCCGAAGGCTGCAGGAACAGCAAATCATATTCAGCCTGGGAACCCTGCAGCCCAATGGTATCAATGTGGATTTCACAAGCTTCAAAAGCTCCCCTCCCCCAACCACATCCCAAAACCAGCCCAGCTCATCTCCACCTCCCTAACCTGTTTTTCCTCTCACCTATCCCCTCCTCCCACCTCAAGCCACACCCCCATCTCCTGTCTACTAACATCATCCCGCCCCCTTGACCTGTCCGTCCTCCCTGGACTGACCTATCTCCTCCCTACCCCCCTACCTACACTCACCTTTACTGGCTCCATCCCCGCCTCTTCGACTTGTCTGCCTCCTCTCCACCTCTCCTCTCCTCTATCCATCCTCTATCTGCCTCCCCCTCTCTTCCTATTTATTTCAGAACCCTCTTCCCCTCCCCCATTTCTGATGAAGGGTCTAGGCCCAAAATGTCAAGTTTTCCTGCTCCTATGATGCTGCTTGACCTGCTGTGTTCATCCAGCCCCACGCTTGTTATCTCGGATTCTCCAGCATCTGCAGTACCTTTTATCTCTTTAAAGCAGTCTCAACCCTGGAGGAAAGCACAGCACTATAGGAAAGTCAATGACCTAGTCCACTATGCCAGTGTAAGTGCCACCACCATGACAAGCTTTCTTCCTCTGTGTCTGTTCTCAACAGCAATTCAAGACAGAAGTAAAATAAGCCTGGTATGTCTGGCTGAGGGGTCGATGCATAAAAGGCAATGCATAAAAAAGCAGGGATGCTGCAAGCATCAATATAGGCTCGGAGTGAATGAGCACACTGACAGTGAGTACAAAGCCTGGAGATGCAGCCTGGTCCAGTCCATGACCAGGGTACGTATCCCTGAGTACAGAGTGCCCTTGCTACAGCATTACAATGATGGTTGTTGGTGTAGCCCGAGTTGCAGCATTGAAGTGTGGAAGTGTACTACTGGTAACCAGAGACATGCCATAAGTGTTCATGAAGGCTGGCAAATATTGAAGCCAATGTCCATGGACATAGGGTGGATGTACCAAGTGTCTCTGGAACATGCCCTGAGATGTTGGTGCCGGTGTCCAACATGGAGCAAATGGTGACTTAAATTTGCTATACTTTGATTTCCACATTGGGTTTTCTCGATGTCTAGCTTGATCAGTGTGTTTGGTAAGATAGAGAGCTGAATATTAATGAGGTGATTTGGGCTTCTCACAAGACACTTTAACAAGTATTAATTCCCCTTACTAGTACCTCACCGCTGCCTAGTGAGAAATGCACCCAACATCGAGTTTGGCCTCATTGGACTTCTGATCTGATTTGGCCACAAATCCTGCCATAGTCCCCAGCACTCAGACCCTCATATGATTCCACCAGAGTTTTTTTTACTTCATTGCTGTTGATGTTTTCAATCTCATGAAGTTTGAGCTCATCCCAATAGAAGAAAGCTGTTCAACCTAGGAAGTCTGTGCTAGTTGCTCTATGCAGAATGACCAGAGCTTTAAGCACTCCATTTAAAAGGTACTTGGAAAACTTCCCCAATAAAAGGATGGATTAGAAAATGCTAAGGAATCTGGCATGTTTAAACAAAAGTCAGGAAATAACAAGAACAATTGCAAACCAAATGCTATCTGTTGATAAAAGGTACAAAACAGAGGGTGGTGTTGGAGGGATGTTTTTCAAACTGTAGGTCTGTGACCACCAGTGTGCTGCAAGGATTAATAGTGTGTCCACTTTTATTTGTCATTTATATAAATGATTTGGATGAGAATATAGGAGGCATGGTTAGTAAGTTTGCAAATGACACCAAAATTGGTGGTGCAGTGGACAGTGAAGAAGGTTATCTAAGATTACAAAGGGATCTTGATCAGTTGGGTCAATAGACTGAGGAGGGGCAGACGACATTTAATTTGGATAAATATGAGGTATTGGATTTTGGTAAAACAAACAAGTGCCTTGGTTAGTGTTGTACAACAGAGAGACCTAGGGGTTCAGGCACATACGTCTTTGAGTTTTGTGTCACAGGTAGACAAGGTGGTTAAGAAAGTGTTTAGCATGTTTGCCTTCATTGCTCAGACATTTGAGTATAGGACTTGGGATATCATGCTGAGGTTATACAAGACATTGTGAGGCCTCATCTTCAACTATGTGCAGTTCTGGTTGCTCTGTTATAGGAAGGATTTATTAAACTGGAGAAGGTTAGAAAAGATTTACTAGGATATTGCCGGGAATAGATAGTTTGAGATATAGAAATAGATTGGAAAGACTGGGACTTTTATCAGTAGACCGTAGGAGGTTGAGGGATGATCTTATTGAAGTTTATAAAATCATGACAGGTATAGATAAGGTGAATGTTAAGGGTCTTTTCCTCAGGATGGGGGAGTTCAAAAATAGGGGGCATATTTTTAAGATGCAAGGAGAAAGATTTAAAAAGAACATGAAGGGGAACCTTTTTAAAACAGTTAGCAGTGTGTGTGTGGAATGAACTGCCAGAGAAAATGGTGGCTACAGGTACAGTTACATTTAGCAGAGATTTGGATAAGTTCACGAATAGGAAAGGTTTGGAGGGATATGGGCCAAGTGCAGGCAGGTAGGACTAGTTTAGTTTGAGAACTTGGTTATTATGGATGGTTAGACCAAAGTGTCTGTTTCCATGTTGTATGATAATTATATAAAATCATACAAAGAATTATATAACACAGGAGGTCACTTAGTAAATCATAGCTGTACTGGTTCCTTAACTAAGGTATCCATTTATTCTCATCTTCTGGTTTACTCTCATGTGAATGACTCAGATAAGACAAGATTTATTCCTTGTAACATCTTGTAAGCTCATTTATCTTATGGGATCTTGTTGTATTTCAAATTGGTGACTACATTTCCCTACAATACAACAGAATTCATAAAAACATTTGGGATGCCACCTCTGAATTATAGATCCCAGCAACTCCCTTTCTGTCTCAGATGAGAACAACCCCACCGTGGGTTTTAAGGATAGCCAATTCCACTATTTCTGTGTTGGTGAAAGTGATCATTTTAAATTCATTTCCTAGTTTGACATTTTGTGCAGCCTTTAAGCCGCGGAATTTCAATGAGACTGTTAGCCAATGGTAATGCATTAGAGGGTTCCAGTAATAGAAAAGAAACAAATATTCCACTCCTCTGCATTAACTGCCCTCATTTTGATGAGAGAAAAGTAATTGAAAATATATTTAGAACAACACTTTAAATTTTAATAAAAATTGCATTAGGAGCAATGTTGAATGTAATTTGTTTTGTCATTTTGTAACTGTCACTTGGGTATGTTGTTTAATGGTTGCAGTGTTGCATGTGAAAAGTAGAGTTATGTGGTGGGGACTATCAGTTTTATTTTCACATCTGTATATCATGTCCATTTGCAGTAGACTAATATTACAGTTTCAAATATTGTGAAAACAACACGAGCAGGTGTTAAGCTGAATTTCTGGCTTGGCTGCAATAAATACCTCCTGGAAATGTTTGACATACGCACACTGCAGTCAGCAAGGTACTGAACATAAAACGTAAAAAAGAAAGACCTTGAACTGCAGCATTTCTTGCATGTTGAACAAAATAAGGGATTCAACAAATTAAGATATGGCTTCCTCTTTGAAAGATCAACTATTTGTGGACAGTTTTGAGGCATCAGCATGAATAAAGTCTGTCAGAATGCCTCTCTGCTGTAATCCAGCCCCAAGATCAATATGTATAATTTGCACAAAAGTTGAGCTAGATTCAATGTTTGAAATTTTTGCTTTCATCAGAGAATAAATGGAACATATTACTGGCTTGTGCTGATGTTCTATTCCCCAAAGGTGAGCTGGATTGATATCATGGCTGGGATAAGGATCACATCTATGAAAAGGCAGGTGCTATGTCATATAAGGCATGGTCAATGTAACTTCCTGGAGTGGTGTTAATCACAGGGGATGGGACAGGGTGGTTTCAGAGAAGAGTTTGTCAGGTTTTTCACCATTCCCAGGAGATTACATGGCTCCAACTTATGGTAAGGTGTGTCTGAACCATGATGCATAAGGTATTATGACTGCATGAGACTGATTAATTAAATTAGTTAGTCTTTTCCTGGTCATTTGCTTATGTAGAAAATTACCAGTGCTGTCGTCTTTGTGTCCCTTCTCCGTTATGCAGATCGAGGAAGGTAAGTTTGACTATAATTCGTCTCTGTAGGTTCCTCCAATTGGTTAGGCAGAACAGTGCTGCAGTTGACATGCGTACCACATGGCAATAAAAGTCTTTGCTACAACTTTGTGAACCATCTCAAGAGCAGCAGTAATTTATTCTTGGTTTTGAATATTGTAATTTTGTAAACATTTGTAAAACAGTTGTTCCTTTACTAGACAATTAATCTAAAGGCCAAGATCAATAATCCAGAACATGTAATTGGAAATCACACCACAACAGTTTTATTGTTTGAATTCAGTTAATTTACTAAAAGTGACTATGAAGCTGTCAGATTTCTATAAAAATCCAATTGTTTCATGAATGATCTTTTGGCAAGGAAACCTACTGTGCAGTTTGTTAGGTCTACATGTGCCTTTGGTCTCACATCAATGTGATTGACTCTCAAATTCATACTGAAATAATGTAAAATGTCAGTTCATTGCACCAAACTTCTACTCTCATTCTCATGGGGTTACTAGGAATTAACCAAATTGCAGCCTTGCCTATGGTTGTAGGATTGAATTCCTATCCCAGACGTGGGGCAAAAGTATATCAGCAAATTTTGAACAGTGGACAGGACCCAATGCTGGGATTCCCATCCTCTTTCTCAATGCCAGCAATTTTCAGCAGATCAGAAGCTTTGATATTTCTGAACGCCACTGCAAAACTGGACATTTGAGATTTTCTATGTTTTTAATTGAGTCAGACTGGTATTGAAAGGCAATATGACTCACACTAGCACAAAGGTGGCATGTACCATGGGCAAACATAGTTTTGGTGTAAAGAACCATGAGAACATAATTTGACATGTCAAAATAAAATCATCTATCATAAGTGATAAATGTTTTACATACAGTGAGAGATGATATGACATCGTCTCTCAAGTAGAAGCAACCATAGTTGTGTGATTGCCACTTTTAGCCTTGTGAAAATGGGAAGTCTTCAGATCAATTACAGAATATTTTCTACTGGAGAAAGTGCTTTTCTACCATGTACAATAGTGAAATCAAGTAATGATGGCATGAAATATGCCCAGCAGCTTTGATTAGCTTTGTTTTTCATTTCCTTGAAATTTACCTCAGCTATCTCTTTTTCTGTTGTGAAGCTGTGGCAGATTATTGAACTGCAGCCTGTCTTCAAACATTTTAGTGGATTCAGATCAGGAGGGTTTGCTAGAACCGTTTCTATGTGGAATATGAGCTTGGTTATTGTGAACTATGAATGAGTTTTAAAAGGGTTTTAATGGATATTCAGTCATTCTTGTCCATTTCAAATGATGAATGAGCTGTTCAGAGCGTGAAGTGGATTTTCAATAACATATGTCCATTTTGACAGATTTAGACATTCAAAAGACTTCTCAAAATGATTGTAGTCGTGATGAGTTCTGTTTATACAGGACCCTGGGCTGGCACATTGGTGGTATGGGTGAGTGAGGAGGGAATGAAGGTTCACGGGGAATGCGGTTTGTGCGTGGAGGGTTGAGCGGACATGGGGTAATTAGGGGCTTGTATAGGTGTGTGTTAGGGAGCCTTACATTCATCAGTTTTGGACCTATGCTTCACTAAATAAAGGTGTGTCTTTTAACCTTCCCACCTCGGTATCCGTCAGCACACCTCCATTCCCACCTCAGGCTTGTTGCATGATTCCAGCCCTTCCTGACTATTCAATATGAAAATATCACTGGTGGGCACTTCTAATCAGGCACTGGGATGATGATACCAATTGTCCCAGGACCAAATTCTCTCTTCTAAGATGAAAATCCAGCTACCACACCAAATGAATAAGTATTAGAACATTTAATATTTGTGGAGACATCTACATTATGAAGTAGGATTCCCTCTAATCCTGTATTATGAAGAGAAGGGTGATTAAGAAATCAGTAAAGGATAAACTCAGGCAGTTAGAAGGTGTTGTTTCCTATAGGCATATTTCTGTAGGTTTTTCAGCTCCAAAAGGTGAGACTTAAATTTCTCTCTCCATCTTTAATTTAGATGACTGTGGTCTGCCACCCATCCCAAGCCTTAATCCCACCACGAGCGATAATTGCAGAGTTGCACCCATTTCAATGAACATCCCAGCAACAAGTTTATGTCTGCTCCAGCCTGAGAAAGAAAGCCCATTTCTTTTCTTGAAGGAATAGATCATATCAGTGATTATTGAAAAAGTTATTTACAGCTTCATATGGAATATTTAAATTCATATTGGACTAGATTTCAATCACTTATTTGCAATAAAAAGTTTTCATGCATCATCTTGGGCATCACTTTAAATCTGTCTCTTAAATATTTGGAAATATCTTGTCTTCATTTGCTCAATCTAATACTTAATAAATGTGAACATCAGTGCATCGACACTCCCCCTCCACCAATGCACAGTGGTGGCTGTGTGTACCATCCACAAGATACACCGCAATAACTCACCATTACTCTTAAAATTGCAGACTTAGAGCACCTTACAAACCCATGAATACTACCGTTTAGAAGGAGAAGAGTATCAGATACACGGAAACACCACCACATGCAAGTTTCTCTATAAACAGCACCATGTTGATTTAGAAATATATTGTCATTCCTTCACTTATGTTCGGTAAGAATTCTGGAACTCTCAACAGCATGTTACCTACTCCAAATAGACTACAGCAATTGAAGAAAGCAGCTCATCACCATCTTCTTGAGACTAATTAGGGATGGGAAATAATTATTGGCCTCGCCAAGTGATGTCCATAGCCCGTGACTGGATTTTTAAAAATTATATCTCAAGCATTCTCTTCATCTTCTCTACTCTTACTAGAACAGGCACAACTTATCCACATAGCCATAATCCCTCTTCCCTGGAACCATTCAAGTAAAACTTCTCTAAATCTCCAAAGCCTTGATATCATTCAAGAAATGTGTTACCATAACTCAAAATAATATTTCAGCTGAGGTCAAACTGTTGTTCTCTATAAGCTTAACATGGTTCCTTGTTTTTTGTCTTTTCTTTAATAAAGCCTACAATCCCATATGTTCTATTAACTCATTTGTGGATCTATTCTACCAATGTCAAAAGTTTGCCCACAAAAACTTTCAGTATGTTAAACTTCTGACAGCTGGTTGATGAAGTTGGAGATCAGACACCAATCTTAAGAAGGGTCTCCAAAGAGCATTTAACTCTATTTTTCTCTCTCCACAGATGCTACCAAACCTGCAGAATTTTTCCAGCACTTTCTGTTTTATTCACAAGGTGAAATATTACAAAGAGCTGTTAGCAGTACTGCCAAACCCAGTATGATTGGGATACAAAGAGATAAAGTACTGTTTTATACTTTTCAGCAAAGTGAACAAATGTTCGCTTAACTAATTAATCACTCCTTAAAAGGGCACAGCAACCAAAACAAAATATCAAAGGAAACTTAAATTTAAAATGTTGTTACGGGATGTTGTGGGGTCGCCCTCTAGTCATGGAAGACCTCAGACCAACCATTGGACACAGCTAGATGTCAACTTAACTATGGAAGTGAAGCCAGCAATTGGGTCAAATGACTCCCTCAGCTGTCAGCTGCTGTACCAGTTCAGTATGTCCTTATACTCTAGAAAATAGTAAAAAAAAATTAACAACACCTTGGAAAGGAAGTGTCTTTGTATGCTATTTAAGCACATTAATTTGTTGAAAGCTCTTTATAGGGACTCTCCAACAAAAAAGAAAAGTTCAAAGGAAACTTAACAAATAAAATTTGCATAACATTTTGGGGGAGATGTTTTCCATTCTCCGTGGTGACCACGGTTGTGGAAGGCTTCAAGCATGCAAGTGGACACCAAACATATCCTCTTCGAGGACAACCTGGTGCAGATGTATCCGTGGAATAGGGACAGGCAGTTGACTACCGCAACCCCTTCAACTACCCACTGCCTGGACCTGTTAATAGCCACCCTGGGCAGGCCCAAGAGTAGGTTCAGAAGGAAGCCATCCAATCTGGCGACACCCTCCACACCAGGTTACCGGAGATCAGGAATGTAGGGCTGAAGTGCAAATAGCACTTGAGAATCAGCCTTTTCACATATCCTATACAAACACGGAATTCCCACTCCTGAAAGCCACAGAAATTATACATCCCATCCTGCTGCTAATCTCAATTGGAAGAAAATCCAACCACATACTGTAATGTACTCAATTAACAAAATAATCTAATATTTTTAAGTAAAGAAGCAAAAATAACTCTGTAAACCCACTGCGCAGCGGATCATTAAAATGCAGGGAAGTGCCAATGTTGAAAATGTTGCATCGTTCAACAGAATTTGTTGTTGTTGTTACCTTTATGGATAAAGTTGGACAAGACGTACTTGCTGGAGAAGCTGTGATTAATCAACACTTTCACAAAAGGCCAGTTGTAATGATTTCTTGGTGGTTTGGCGCTTTGCTGTTTATATATAAACTTTTAATACCACTGGTTTTGAATGTAAGTACTCTGGGTGCTGCTTAATTGCAGAGCCTAGGGGCCAGTAAACAATGTCATTAAGCAGGTATCTAACATTAAGTGAATCACCCAGCAGAAATGTTAACCCCACTATGTCTGCAGTACAAAAATAATTCTGTATTGTCACACACATTAGTCTAAAGTTCACAAATGTAATTCTTTTGGGGAAGAAACTTAACTTGGATTGAGAGTGACTGCTCCACACATTTGAGTGTAACCCAATTCATGCTTTAGCCCTTATTGAATTACTGTTGGCAAGCAGCAGGCTGCAAACAGACTGATTTACTGCTGTTTACAGTTTCAGAGTTTGGAAAGTTGACCATTTGGAACTAACTGGCAGATGAAGTGTGAAAAGGGGATAAAGGAGGGTGCATGCATGCTGAATTTGAAAATACCAACAGGAGGTTTTTTTTAGAGGGCTCACAATAAGTACTCCTGCTTGTCCTGAGGATCACAAAACTAAAGTCTGAAAATTTCTTGGATGTTGTAAAGTCTGCTGCCTTGTACATCTAGGCATCTCTGCTTGGCTTGCTCTCAGCCACTTTGTATCTGAGTTATGCAGTACAGTTTTGAACAATCTGCTCCCATTCCTAATGCTTCAAGATGAAGCGTTGCTTCCACATTAACGGCTTCATCTGAATTTGTCAACTGGGCATTACATACCACAGAGGCAGCTGAGATAAACCACCCCCTCCACTGACCTCCTTCTTCAGAGACACATGCATGCCCCCAATACAGTTTTCAACTGCTAAGCTCTAATTGTTTTAACAATACACATACATTCATGATAAATCCACTGAAACTCCAATCATTAAATTTCATTGGTGAATTCTATGTTATGGGCACATAATTTTATGCCTATGTGTTTCAGTTTAGGACATCTATGTAATTGATATTTATCTCCAATGTGTATGACCGCAGCAAAGACTAGTTCACATTAAGCTTACAAGTCTGTGTAAGCATTAAGTTACCAGGTCTGGTAGCATCTATGAAGAAAAAATTAGAGTTAATGTTTTGGGTCCGGTGACCCTTCCTCAGAAGGGTCAGTTCTGAGGAAGGGTTACCGGAACCGAAATGTTAACTCTGATTTTTCTTCGCAGATGCTGCCAGACCTGCTGAGCATTTCCAGTAAGTTCTGTTTTTGTTCTTCATTTACAGTATCTGCAGTGCTTTCAGTTTTTATTAAGCATTAGGTTACGTTTAATGTCTTTAATTTGCTTCACTATGTTTTCTTACAACTATTCTCCAAGCATACAAACACATGTGGAGTGATTCTGGAGGTTTGGAAATCGTGAGAGATGGCACTACTATCATGACCTGATATATATTATTGAGTCCCCCCTTGTAATTTGCCCTGATACAGTTTCAGGTTCCTTGTTATTTTTAAGACATTGGCTCCTGAGGAAGTTAGATGGTCAAAATGAAATATGACTTCAGTGTGACATGTCACATAAACAGCTGTTGCATCACATATGGCTTTTAATCATCACAGTTCTTACTCATGATTTTAGTCATATTAACATTAATTTCATGAAAAGGATGGATTACAGGTATTCATTATTTATTTTATCAAGTTAAAGCTTGATAAAAGCTTGAGGTGTGGTCAAGTGACCATGGGCACAAAATTCGACATTCCAAATTGACCAACGACCAGAAAAATCACACCTAATGGTAAATTAACCAGACTAAATTAAGCAGCTATTGGCTACAGAGAACAGTGGAAACAAGGTCAAAGAGATCACACATGTTCAGGGGGTACCCAGTTACAACCAGCCCAAGGATTGTATATTGGAGTATTGATCAGACTTGCTGGCATCTTGACTTTCAGCCCATATCTGAGGAAGTGCAGTTTATATCTCCCTGTCATGGTAACAGTGAAGGGTGTTGACACAGTCCCATTGGAAACTTTGAACCTACTCATGACCCCGTTAGCCAGAGGCCACAGAACACTTGGGAAGGCCCAGGGAGAGGAGGTGAATGAGAACACTCACCTGGAAGCCAGTGAAGACTCGCAGCAAGATCCACGGCAGAAGACTGTGTGGCAACTCGGGAAAAGATCTGCCCTGACCTTAAGACCCATCCTTGTGGAAGAGAGCCTAGCCCTGCAACGGAGAGGACGGAAGTTCCAATGGCCCAGCTCAAACATGTGGATCATTGCAGTTAATATCCTTTCTCAGACAAATACATCTAGATAGAGAGTAAATATTGTGAAAATTCAAAAAAGGCTCAGATGGTGCTTTTAATAAAAGAGTATTTCATTTGTATACTTGAATCGAACATCAAACCGAATTCTGTTTGCTTTTGTCAGCCTCACCGACAAGAGCGCTTGGTTAAAGTGTTTTTACTACATAAACTGGTCAAAGTGTCCTAAGCACGGATAATGTTGGGTATTAGACTAGCAAAAGAATATCAAATTGCCCAGTTATCAGTAAGGGCAATTCAAGGTTATTCCTTAGTCTTATCACCCATTTTTAAGGTGCAGTAATAATACTTGCAGCAGCTAAAATGAAAATCTTCTGTCCAATCCTGTAAAATAACTATTAATGTCAGCATCTATTAAATGTCAAGGTGATTTACACAGTGTAATGGATATTTAAATAATATCATTTGCTGTTTGACCACATACTGAAGCTGGATTCAAAGTTTCACACTCTTCTTTCATCACAAGTTAACTGCTCATTCAATAGCAATTGCATCAATGCCAGTACCTTGCCAGATAGTGGAAACTGTGGTAAACCACTTCCCACTACCCTTGCGATTCAGTACCATATGTAATATTAAAAGCAAATTGAATGATTCAGCCTCCACACAGCTGATTTACTGCAGCAGCTAAGGCAACTTGATAGATACTACATTGTTGAAACATTTAATTGTCAGTAGTCATATTAAAAGATGTCACTTCTGACTGCGTTTACTTTATTGATAACTTTTAGTTTGTAGTATAAATCAGTAATTGTAGCAATCACAGCTACCTACTTTAATAGGAGTTTGAAACACTAACAGGTCATTTGCTAAATTTGTTATAAATTTGCATTATTTCTATGCAGTTCCTAATGCAAGGGATTCCCCTGTTTTATTGATATAAAACAAGAAATGGAAGGTACTTAATATTGATTTCCTCAATTTAATGACAATGTCTTATTTCACCAGCACTTAACCTTCTTGTTAATAACGATTTGTTGCTGTGAGAGGGCGAGGAGTTCAATAAAAACAGCTGGTGGTTTGGAAGTAATTGTAATGAAAATATTTGTGGCTTTGGTTGATGTACTGAGTGACAGATGCTTTTGGTGTACTCTACTAGGAACATAGTAACAGGAGTAGGCCATTCAGCTCTCAAGCCCTTTTTGCCAATCAGTGATATCATGCCTGATCTGTGGTCTTACTCCATATTCCTGCCTTTGGTCCATAACCGTTAACTCTTTTGCTTAATAAAAATTTACCTTTCTCAGATTTACACTTAACATCTACTGCCATTTGTGGAAAAGAGTTCAAAACATCTACACCCTTTTGTGTTAGAAGTACTTGTTAACATCACTCCAGAATGGTTTGGTCCTAA
Organism: Ginglymostoma cirratum; assembly: GCA_024137785.1. NCBI lineage: Eukaryota > Metazoa > Chordata > Chondrichthyes > Orectolobiformes > Ginglymostomatidae > Ginglymostoma > Ginglymostoma cirratum. The sequence continues at coordinate 5,318,841 of JAHRHZ010000251.1, forward strand.
TTTTTAGACTGCGCCCCCTAATTCTAGAATTCCTACCCTGTCAAAGTAATTTATCAGTATCTAACTTGTCTTTTCCTGCTAATATCTTGAAGACTTTGATCAGATCAACCCTTAACTTTTTAAGTTCTAGAGTCAACAGGCCTAATTTGTATAATGTCTCCTCATAACCCCTGAAGACCAGGTATCATTCTTATAAACGTATATTGTTCTCTCTTTAAAGGCCATATATCCTTTTTAAAGTGTGATACCCAGATCTGCTCACAGTACTCCAAGTGGGGTCTAACCAGGGTTTTATGTAATTAGATCATAACCTCTGCATCCCTGTCCTCCAGCCTTCTAGATATAAAGGCCAACATTCCGTTAACTTTCTTTGTTATTTTCTGCACCTGTTTGTGGTATTTTAAAAATCTATGCACCAGAACCTGCAAGTGTCTTTGTACATCCACTGCTTTTAACTTCATATCATCTAGAAAGAACCCTGAACTATCCTTTCTCGATTCAAAATAGATAACCTCACACTTGCTTACACACTCCATCTGCCTTCATTTTGTCCATTTATTTATCTATCTATATCTCTTTGTAATTTTATGTTATCATCTACATTGACTACAATGCCATCTTTGTGTCATCCTCAAATTTGGATACATGACTTTCTACCATTATCCAAGTCATCAATAAATAATGTAAATAATCAAGGCCCGAATACATATCCTTCTGGCAGTCCATATAAATAACATCCATAGACATTCCCCTGTCCATTGCCTTAGTCACCTCTTCAAACAATTCAATGATGTTCATCAAGCCTGACCTCTCTGTGATTTTACTCCCAGATTAACTGAAAATTCAATTGGCCAATCCTTGATATTAGACTCCAACAATTGCCCCACCACAGATGTTAGGCTAACTGATCAATAATTCCCTGGTTTCCCCTTTTGCCTATCAGAAAAATCAGAATGAAATTGAAATAACTGCACAGGGGCCACTATCCCATCACCAAGTCACAACTTATTTACTTGTGTACAGTACACTGGTGTAGCCAGCCAGCTTGGAGTCAGTCCCCTGAACTGAGGACATTCTAAATCCCCTGCTTGTATTTTTTTTTCTTTTCCACAGCACCCATGTTGTGTCTGTGTAAGTGCTGAAGTCAATAAAAGCACCATATGCAAAATAATTTTATTCAATATTCTCCACCACAAGAAAAACACCCATGTGGCCAGGGAACCAATAACAAGCAAAGTTTGGAATGAGCAATGCTTACGTGTAAAAAGTGAGGGGAAGGGTAGGGATCCAATCATAGTCCATTTGGAGGGGAAAATAAAGCCCTCCCCCACGGTGCCCACCTCTCCCTAAAGGCATCCAGAGTGTTGGTGGATACCGCATCCTCTATCTCCAGGGCCACCGGGGCTCAAACGTAACTGTGGAAGAGGGGCAGATAGTATGCTGTATGACCCCCTCTACAGCCCACTGCCTAGACCTGTTAATGGACAGCTTGGCCGGGCTCAGGATTAGACCCATGAAGAGATCCTCTGACCTGCCCATACAATCTCCCATTTATATTTTCTCCCCCCACCACCCCCACTGGGCACCTGTCTGTGTGTAGGTGTGAGACACAGTAAAAACACCCAATGTGTAAACAGTTTTATTGATAGTCCACCACCAGGAAAAACACCCATGTGACCAATGAACCAGTAGGAAGCAGAGCTCCCGAGGAAATGCCTATGTGAACGAAAAGGTGAAGAGGAGGGTAGGGATCAAATTAAAATAGAATTTGGGGGGGAAATAAAGCATTCCACACCTCACAGTGACAACCACTTCCGAAAGATACCAAGGGTGCTGGTTGACCCCGCGTGCTCCTTTTACAGGGACACCTGGGCATGGACATAGCCACGGAACAGGGGCAGACAGTCACCCATAATGACCCACTCCACAGCCTGCTGCCTGGATGTATTAATGGCCAGCTTGGCCAGGCCCAGGAACAGACCCATCCCCTCCACACCAGATACCCAAAGATCAGGAGCATGAGGCTGAAGTGCAACCAAAAACACAAAAGGAGGTCTGTAAGATAACTAAAAAGAGACTGCAAGCGACCACACCCAATATGTACATGGTCCACAGAATCCACAGCACTGCAAAACAATGCCTGTTTATATATTCTTTTCTATACAGTTAAAAAAAAACAGCTATGCAAATAACTTTATTAACATACCACCACCAGGAAAACACCCATGTGACCAAGGAATCAGTATCAAGCAGAGCCCCTAGGTGCAATGCCTATGTGAAAGAAAAAGTGAGGAGGAGGGTAGGGATCAAATCAAAGTGGAATTGGAGGGGGAGATAAGGTACTCCACCTCCACGGTGCCCATCTTTCCCAAAACGTATCAAGAGTATTGGTGGACACTGCATGCTACTTCTGCAGGGACACCTGGACACGAATGTAGCCACGGAAGAGGGGCAGGCAGTTGGCCAGAATGACCCATTCCACAGCCCGCAGCCTGGACCTATTAATGGCCAGCTTGGCCAGGCCCAGGAGCAGATCCACAAGAAGATCCACTGACCTACCTGCTCCCCTCAACACCGTGTGCCCAGAGATCTGGAGCATGGGGCTGAAGCGCAGCCAAAAACACAAAAGGAGGTATTTAAGTTAACTAAAAAGGGAGTGCAGGTGCCCACACCCAATATATATCATGGTCCACAGACTCCACGGTGCGACAAAACAATCCCTGTTTATATTTTCTCCCATCATTCCTTATCTGTGATCTGGATCACTCCACGATCTCGGGTCTTTTTTTTCCTGGTTATAGGTTTTCCTTCCAAAAATCCCTACACTACTGCCATACAGCACTGGTGCTTATTTCCCTTAGCACCCTTGTTGTGCATGTGCAGGCGTGAAACACAGTTAAAAACACCAGGTGTGCAAAAAGCTTTATTAATATACCACCACCCGGAAAAGCACCCATGTGACAAAAGCATCAGCATCAAGCAGAGCCCCTAGGTGCATGCCCACGTGAAAGAAAAAGTGACGGGAGGGTAGGGATCAAATCAAAATAGAGTCTGTGGGGGAAATAAAGCACTCCATACCCCGCGGTGCCCACATCTCCTGAAAGGCTTCGAGTGCACCAGTGCACACCACCTGCTTCTTTTACAGGGACACCCAGGCACGGACATAGCCACAGAAGAGGGGCAGGCAGTCGGCCATGACAACCCCCTTCATGGCCCACTGCCTGAATCTGTTAATGGTCAGCTTGGCCAGACAGACCCACAAGGAGATCCACAGACCTTCTCACCCCCCTCCACGTGGGTGCCCAAAGATCAGGAGCATGGGGCTGAAGTGCAGCCAAAAACACAAAAGGAGGTCTTTGCGGTAACTGAAAAGGGGGTGCAAATGTCCACAGACTCTGCAGCGCCACAAAACAATCCCTGTTTATATTAGTCAACCAGGGCTTCCTCATTGGCCCAGGTTAACACCTCCATTCAAGGATCTGTAGTTAACAAGATCCACCTGGTTCCATCACTACAGACATGCAATTTTTCATTCAGAGGGACAACTCTTGTATCTAGGAAACTCTGAAACTATTTCTCTTCCCATTGCTTCATTGACATTGTTTCTCCTCCTGATCCTTATGTCATCATCTGCTCCCCAAAATCTTAGGCCTTGTATTAGTCTGCTGGCCCACTCTCATATTGTTTTGAAAACCCTGCTAAAATGTCAGCCTCTCAACTATCAATGTGCTCTGATTCCAATTGATCAGAAATTAACTCATGGCGTACCTAGCTTTGAGTTGTGCACCTTCACAGATTAGCCCAATACAATATTAAATTGTATTCCTTTTTTATTATTTATTTCAAATGTTTGTTGTTTTGAACATTTAAATGCTTCTGCCAATGCTTGTGGTGTTAGTGCTGCTAGTTTGATTCAGGCAAACTGAGCAGAAACAAGAGACAAAAGCAGTTATAGTTGCTGTTACAACAGGGACAAAAAAGAAATCAAAGGAGGTGCACTCACAGAAATCATGTAGGTTTTACTTTGTGCTGGGGGTTCTCATCTCCTGCTATGAGGCATTCAAGCCTCAGTCAACACAGCAAAGCCTCTTGCAGCTAAGTTCAATGCAGCTGTACTCCGTCCTTTCAGACTGCTACAGAGAATATCACCTGCTTGTACATTGCACTTTTGCTAGAGTAAACGTTAGCTACATTTTCCATAGACAACCAGAGGCAGCAAAGCAGGTTTCCACAACTTGCCAAGTCCAGGGCCCCAACAACTCATATCATATTGTGGAGTGCTTCACACAACTCAATCCATTTGCAACTGCTGTATGGTGACTACAAGTTGATCTACAGATCTATTCACATATTTTCAACAGCTGTCATGGCACATCCATCCTTAACACCTTTGGGCCACTTGAGGACACCAGACACTCCTGACACACTTTAACTTGTGACTTCTTAGGAACACATGGATGACCACACTATACTACAATCAGCTTCATAGCTCAACTTTTACTCTTATTGAGCTGAGTATCAGACAAGAGCAGGGACTGTAGAGTGGATAAGCAAACTGACCATGGCACCAGGGTGCAAAAGACATAAAGGAGAGGGAGAGTGAGATGAAATGTAGAAGTACAAAGGGAAAATTTGCGTAGTGGGATAGATACTTTTCTCCACCAATGAGAGAATAAGTCTCGAAGGGGCTGGAAATGAACATGGAGTGGGATAAGATAGTGGATATCTAATTGTTCCACATTGATTGTTCCAAAAAGGAGGTTCTACCAAAAGAGTATGAACAGCTGGAGACTAAATTATAGGAACAGAATACAAAAATATTAAACTCTGGATTGCTACCTGAACCACAAATAAATTGACAGTCAGCAAATAAAGATCAGAAGAAAGCAAAATTTTACATTTTATTGGCTAAGTCGGAATTTTATGTGGGTGTTCCTGCTGTGAGGCCTAGTAAGCTCTGTCAAAATATCTTACCAAAATCATCTCATTAACTACATATCCCAGCTGTGTGGTATTCCTCACGTCTGATTCTGACCCTATCACACTAGGCACTTAATACAACCCACCATTCAGGGAATATCCCAGTCATTTATTGTGCCTGTGCCATCTTTAAAAGGCTATTGTGCCCTCAGGCAACTGCTGTCAGTCTGGAGCTATCCAGCACAGTTTCAGGTAATTGACCCAGACATGGCAGACAATGGAAACTCAGCACCTCCTCTGCTGGATGGATCATTAATGATCTGCTGAACGGGTGGTACAAAGGAAAGGTGTTATCTTCCAACTCCCTAGACTGGTACCAGTGGCTGCCCTTGGCTTACCACGCCAGGAGTCTTGGAACAAAATCTATTTTCCTTGATTTTCCTTTCCTTGACTGAGGTCTGCTGAAAACCAAGACAAGCTTCCTTCCTTTGTGTCAGAGGTAAATGGCAAGGCATCACAGAAGTAAAATGAGCCTGTCAGTCTAACTGAGGGGGCAAGATGCAAAAAGGCAAAGCAAGGTAGGGATGCTGTGAGTATTCAGGTAGGCTTAGAGTGAGTGAGCAAAGAGCTCAGAGATACAGCCTGATCTATGAGCTCAGTTCATGTTCATGTGCACAAGGTTTCCTTCACTAAAGCATTACAACAATAGCTACCACTGCAGCCCAAGGTGCAGCATTGAAGTGCAGAAGTGTCATGTAAACGAATTGAATATGTGCCATGATGGTTCTTGGAGGCTGGTACATTTCACATGCCAACATCTGTCAGTGCGAGGATCATGTGGCCGGTGCTAATGGATCATGCCCTAAGATGATGGTGCTCTGTGTCCAACAAGGAATCCTTTGGAGCAAGTGGACGGTTGAATACAACAGGTGTCCACTCTGATTTCCATGTCGGGTTTTCTCAGCATACAACTTGATGGTGATTTTGGTAAGATAGAAATTTGAATGTTAATGATGTGTCAGTTAGTTAATTAACAAGACTTTTAACAAGCTTTAATCACTAATAATTGGTAATTCACCACTACATGGTGAGAACCTTGCTACTCCATTTGTGAAAAAAAAATGGAGCAAAATTCACCCAACATCAAAACAGGCCTCACCAGACTTCTCATCAAATTCTGCCACAAATCATGCCATAACCAATGTTATTCAGACCTCAATAAGATTCCTCCCAATGAGTTGAATTTGCGATTCAAAGACCATTGTGAGCAAAATGAGTTTTGATTCATGGGGTACTGACACAAGTACTGGGGAAGAGGGAGGTAGCAAGAACTGCAGATGCTGAAGCCAGAGATAACAAAGTGTGGAGTTGGAGGAACACAGTAGGCCAGGCAGCATCAGGGACCCTTCCTGGGTCCGAACTCAAAACATCAGCTTTCCTGTTCCTCTGATGCTGCCTGGCCTGCTGTGTTCCTCCAACTCCACACTTTGTTATCTGGGAAAGAGGGAACTGTTCCATCCGTCAAAAAGGTGGTCGATCAATCATACTATTGAACAATGTTGTGATGGATTCCTGTGCCTGTTTGTTGCCAGATACACAGGCCATATGTCAAAACAATCGGTTGATTGAATTGAACAGTGTGTTCCTTTGGTTGTTCATTGCAGAATGCAGACCATAATCAAAGACCCCACTTGCAAAGCCAATAACAAACATTTGCTGTTGAATGATATTCAGTGATTGCTGAACAATTCTGTGCTAATAGCTACACCACAACTGATTGAAGATCTGTCAACCTGATAACATGGTTCATTTACACTTATGCTAGAAGCAACATTTCCCCACTCACCCCCCCCCCCCACATGAGGGAACATGTTATTTGAAAACAAATAGGAATTCAACCCAGTCTTGCTTCTTTTTTGAATTGCCCAGGGATATGGGGAGCCTTTAATTGTCTTTAATAACAAGTTGCTGTTTTCAACAATGTTAAGGAAGTCTTAATAATGCACACAGAAAAGCATTGAATGACTAGAAACTGTCCACATGGTTTTACAAAAGGAAATCTTTATTTAACAAGTTTATTAGAATTATTTTGAGGGTGTAACTAATAGAGTATATAAAAGTGAATCAGTATATATTATAGATTTGGATCTGGGTGGGATGGTGTGGATTCGAACAGCTGAATGGCCTGTTTCCATACGGAGGCGATTCAGTGATTCTAAATTCTATGGCACAAGAATGCATTGAAGCAATTCACAATCCTTTTTTAGATCTTGAGAAGAGTATAGAAGTGGGCTGTGTGGGTTTGGAAGGGATTGTCATATGAGGTAATTAAGGGAAGATCTCCAGAGGGGGTGTGTCCACAGATGGTCCATGAAACAATGCCTTAGTGATAGGGGGTCATGGTCTAAAGGAATATAGGAGGAAATACCAGGGAGGTAGAATTCAGCTGTAGCAGCATGGACTTAAGTTAACTAAGCAACAATAGTGCTGCCCTTGCAAATGACAACATCAGGGTTAGTTTTGAGAGAGAGGACTGCAGCAAATTCAGAGGGAGGTATATTAGAATATGTGAAGGTAAAAGAAAAATTGATGTTTTGATGGCACAGTAGCAGTGCTTAATGAAAAGAGATATAGAGCAAAATGATCAGGGGCATGGGATCCAAAGAATAAGAAGTTAAAAACATGAAACCACTGTCTGTAGGTCAGGGGGTTGGTAGTGGTGAGGATTGGAGGGGTGAGGGTTTGGTGGGTGAGGGTAGAGGGTGGTGTGCAGTTAATGGGGTAAAGCTTCTAAACAAAGAAGTGGATTTGGAGGTGAAAGTGACAGAAAAAGATTTCAGCAACAGGCCAAGCTTTAAATTCGCTGAGGTAAGGCTTTTACCAACATTTGATTAGAAAGAGGGAGATTAGACAGAATAGTGAAATTACAGCTAAAGGTGAACTTAAAGGGAAGGAGCAGTGGAAAATGAAGAGGAAGAAGGATGAAATGGGTGCTGGTATTGTGAGACAATCTGTGATTTTAAATTTTATGTTTATTTTGAGCAGCTGAAAAAAGAAACTGAAAAGGAAGCCGGAAAAGGAAACAGAAAAGGGAAACATAGAAAGGAAACTGAACCAGAGATAGTAGGAACTGCTGATGCTGGAGAATCTGAGATAACAAGGTGTAGAGCTGGATGAACACAGCAGGCCAAGCAGCATCAGAGGAGCAGGAATGCTGACGTTTTGGGTCGAGGCACTTCTTCAGAAAATGATTTTTTCTCATTATCTTATTTGTCCACATGCTGAGGAATCCTGTCCCTGATGATCAATCCTGTTAGCTTTCCCATAACTGATATAAACCTAACAGTGCTATCATTTCCTTACCTTTCCCTTCCTCCTGAAGTAATAGAAATTTCAGTTAGAGTCATAGAGTTATACAGCATGGAAACAGACACATCAGATCAATCCATCCATGCTGATCAGATATTGTAAATTAATTTTAGTCCCATTTGCCAACGTTTGGCCCATATCCCTCTAAACGCTTCCTATTCATGTACCCATCCAG